>JAUCMX010000012.1:22445643-22561509 GCA_033459395.1 Hemibagrus guttatus | reverse complement strand
ATTGGGCATCAAGGCAGGATACACCCTGGAAGGAGTGCCAACCCATCACAGGGCACACACACACTCTCATTCACTCACACAATCACACACTACGGAAAATTTAGAGATGCCAATCAACCTACCACGCATGTCTTTGGACCGGGGGAGGAAACCGGAGTACCCGGAGGAAACCCCCGAGGTACAGGGAGAACATGCAAACTCCACACACACGGCGGAGGCGGGAATCAAACCCCCAACCCTGGAGGTGTGAGGCAAACGTGCTAACCACTAAGCCACCGTGCCCCCTCCTAGAGTTATTATTTCCTCAAAATAATTTGTTGCATTAATGAGATTTTACGCCATTTAGGAATTTCCCAACATCTTGATTATTATTCTTATCCAATTCATACTGAGCTCTGTTTGTATAATCGGATATAAATCCAGAATAAAAATACATAAGAAGTAAAATTAAATTAAATAAAGCTTTTTTTCCACTCAGGCTGCTTTCACATGAGATGGTCTTTTCTACAGTTCAAGCTCCTGCTCTGATCATATGAAAAACAAAAACAAATGCTTTTCAGTAACGTCTCATAGCTTAGAAAATAGGCACTGCGAGATTTTAAGTCTAAATCATAACGTTACATTCAATTCCATTCTCTCCCCCTCTCTCTCTCGTGCTGTGCAGTGGTTCTGGACGAGGCGAAGCGAGTGGCCAAGCGACGTCTCATCGAGGAGAACCGGGAGAAGAGGAAGAAGGAGGAGATGGTGAAGACGCTGCAGAACCGGCCCGAGCCCACAGGTACAGAATGGGAGCTGATCCGCATCGTGACTGAGGCTCACCGCCACACTAACGCCCAGGGCTCACACTGGAAACAGAAACGCAAGTTCCTGGTAAGTTCCTGGCACTTTATTAGGAACACCTGAACATTTATGTAGTTCAGCCAACCATGTAGCAGCAGGACAGCGTGTACAGTCATGCAGATACAGTGGAACATCGGCGTACGAATTTAATTCGTTCTTGAGGCGAGTTCTTAAGGCGAAAATTTGTATTGCCAAACGGATTTTTGCATAAGAAATAAATGTGAACGCTGATAATCAAAAAGCCATCCAAAAAAGCCCTCCAGCCATCCATAAATATGACCAGAATTACCGATATGAAGCGTATGTGAACTGTATGGCTGCTTACAAAGAACTGACCCAAGCCAAGCATTCCATGTCAAGGGTCCTCACAGGAAGTTGTGCCACCAAGCTTTGGCTAAAAATAGAACAGACCGCCCACGCCATTGATCCGTCAACAAAAAAACACCCGAAAATCATCTAGCTTTTAAACGCATGCCGAAGGCAGTGTTGGTATCATGGGTTGACTCTTTCCAAACAGCTTTCACTGACTGAAAAAATTCCTAAAATTTGTAAGCTTGCTTCGGTTGGCTTCGCTTGGCTTTTCACTGAGGCAAAAAAAAGTTTTAAACTTCCAGACGTAAGTGCAACGTAGCTGGCCTTCAGTTCGGTTCAATCGTATGTCGAAAATGCTTTGTTGCTGCAGCTCGGGTTCAATTCTAGGGGCAGGGAGCAAACCCAGCCACTGAGGAGTTAACTCTCAGTGCCAGTCAGGAAGGGAATCTGGCATAAAACCTGTGCTAAATCAAAAATATGCAGACTAGCTAATCCACCGTAGCCACTCAGAAGAAAGAACAACAACATGTATATGTGAGATGGATCTTTGTCCACGCTACAAAATAGCCCAAATGTATTAAAATAACCTACGAACCAAAAAAACGCCAGCAATCTGCCAAAAGGAAGATACACACTTACAAGAAGGCTAAAGACTGCAGCCACTAGCGTCAGTTGCTAGTGCGCCTCTTGAGCTCTGGGGAATGAGGTTTACCTGCACAGCACCTACCGTTGGCCTCCGTTACCATCACTCCCCTAAACCTCACTCCCATCCGGGTCATGGCACCAATGTAACACCCCCCTATAGCTTTGACTCTAGCAGAAATGATTTATTCCACACACTCACACTCTCATCTGATTGGCTGTCACCACATAGCCAGACTTCTTTCATGCCTAAAGTTGACTCGATACGATGATGAATGTATTTGAGCTGGCTTGTGTGAGTACGAGTGTACTTTTTTTAATACACAGCAGCCGCAACAGCTCAGGAATATCAGATTATAGAGATTTGGGTTTTTTTCCCCCACTGACTGAGTTTTTTCCTTGTTGTTGTTTCTAACCAGAAAATGACACATTAGCTTTCATTAGCTTTAATGAAAACTAAAACAGCAATAACAAATTAAACAGCATTTTAAATAGAAAGAAATACTACACGAGAAATGCAACAACTGTACAAAAAATAAATAAAGAAAGAAATATTGGCTCTAAAATGAACCAAAATCAAATAAAAAGAAATCCAGCAGCTGTATTAAATCCTAGGACTGAGATGATTTCCTTTAAAAGTAGAGTATGTTAAAAAATAAATTGTAAATTTGAGACTGGATAAAACTGTGCTGAAGGTAAAAAATAAATAAATAAATAAATAAATAAATAAACTGAAAATTATTGCAAATCAATCATAATTAAAATCTTTTTTTTTTATTATTAATAATGACAAAACAGTAATTAAACTATTTTAATCATCCTAATGCATCATAACATGTTTAACTCTCTCCTGATTAAAATTTTTTTTATAAAAAAAAGCTTAGTCAGTCAAATCATGATATTTGTAGGAATAGATTATTTTTCATTTTTCCTGTTGCTGTGTGTGTGTGTGTGTGTGTGTGTGTGTGTGTGTTGCTCATTATGCCACTCTGCTCCACTTTTGCTTGACTTGCTCTGACACTGTGAGTGAGGTCTAACGTTGCGTGCCTCGCTCTGAGTCTCTGAGGGAATGAGAGTCAGGAGAGGTGGCGTGAACGACAGATGCGTGGAGAGAAAGCTGGAAAAGCTTCGTATATGGACGAGAGAAAGGGGGAGCGCTGTGTAGGGAAGAGAATAAAGAAGTGATGGAGTCTAGAATGTTGAATTAGATATGCGATAGTGTGATATTAGTTTCTTTGTGCTTTCAGATGTAGTCACCGTGCTGTTCTTTCTCTCTGTCTCTCTCTCTGTCTATCTCTCCATTCACCTCCTCTGTCTCTGTCTCTGTCTCTGTCTCTGTCTCTGTCTCTCTCTCTCTCTCTCACTCCACACACACACACACACACACACACACACACACACACACACACACACACACACACACACACACACACACCCCCCTCCTGAGGATTTCCAAACGAGGGTGAGGGTAAGAGGAAGCCATTTTTATCTTTCCAGTTGAGAAATCCTATAAAACAGCCCATAAAGTGGTCCAGCCTTCGTATTGAACATGTTCAGAGCACATACATCAGCCATAACACAGCTGAGTACTCATCCTCATCACTCCGACTGACTGATCCGTCCATCTCTCTCTCTCTCTCTCTCTCTCTCTCTCTCTCTCTCTCTCTCTCTCTCTCTCTCTCTCTCTCTGTCCCGCTCTTATATACATCATGTAGTGTGCTCAGTTACATAAGCAATAAAACTGACTACTCGCATCACTCTGTCTGTCCGTCTGCCTGTCTATCTGTTTGTCTGTCTGTCTGCATGTTTGTTTGTCTGTCTGTGTGTCTGTCTTCCTGTCTCTCTGTCTGTTTGTATGTCTGTCCTTCTGTCTGTCCCTTTGGTTGCCGATGTCTTTTATAACTGAGATACACTAGCAGAGTGCTCACATCACTCTTATTGAACATGTGCTTTCTCTGCATTCTCTCTCTCTCTCTCTCTCTCCCCCCTCCCTCTCTCTCCTTCTCTCTCTCTCCCTCTCTCTCCCTCTCTCTACGTCTCTCTTTCTCTATCGCTCTCTCTCTCTCTACCTCTCTCTGTCTCTTTCTCTGTCATACACTACATTTGTAGCACTCAGATACATCACATCACATTTTCTTCTTCTTCTTCTTCTTCTTCTTCTTCTTTTTTCTTCTAAACACACACACACACACACACACACACACACACACACACACACACGGTCATTTACCAAAGACAGGAAGAGATTTTGGATATTTGGAAAGAGAGAGAGAGGAAGGGGCGGGGGAATAAAAGAACAGCCCAGTAATGAAAGAGTAGAAAGACAGACCACAAAAAAATGCCTAATAGGGGAATACACACACACACACACACATAAAAGCTTACCCAACTCACTCTTAGGACATACACACACACACACACACATGGTCAGCAGCCAATTCAAACACTAATCCAGCTTGGATTAAGGAAACATGCAGTAAAAGTTCCTCACTTCGCACACACTCGGTGGCGAGCGCCTTCACCTCGGCCATATTCACGTTTTTTTTTTTTCAATCAAAACACACAGGAGCGCCCACTGAATTTAAGAGCAGCTGGAAAACATGCTGTAAACTTTCATTCATATCACACCAGTGACATTACAGAGCCATAAAGCCAAGCAACTCTTTATTTCCAACAACTTAACTCGTGAAGTAGTGAATGATCTCTCTCTCTCTCTCTCATTCTCTCTCTCTGTCTCTCTCTCTCACTTTCTCACTTTAATGAAAGCTGTAAACACAGCACTTCCTCTCCAAGTGGCCTTAGAGACTGTCAGAAAGAGAGAGACTGAGAGAGAGACACAGAGAGAGAGAGACTCAGACTTTACTGTAAATGCCCACTGCACTGATCCTGCTCTGAATTTCTGCCTTTTGTTTTTTCTTGTCATTGACTCATAGGGTGTACTTGGTTCTGATTGGTTAGATGGTGGCTAAAGACAGAGTTAGACAGTAAGAGAGAGAGAGAGAGAGAGAGAGAGAGTCTGACATATTGTCTCTCTGTCTCACACTCATAAACAACCTTCACACCGTACATATACCATAAGTTAATAAACAGTAACAGTTCCTTCTCTATCTAGAGAGAGAAAGACAGAAAGACAGAGAGAGAAAGACAGCATCAGACAGAAAGAGAGAAAGAGAGAAAGAAAGAAAGAAAGAAAGAAAGAAAGAAAGAAAGAAAGAAAGAAAGAAAGAAAGAAAGAGACAGTCAGAGAGAGAAAGAAAGACAGCGTCAGGCAAAGAGAGAGAGACATAAAGACAGAGTTAGACAGTCAGAGAGAGAGAAAGAAAGAAAGAAAGAAAGAAAGAAAGAGGGGCAGACAGTGAGAGAGACAGAGAGAGAAAGAAGGACAGCATCAGACAAAGAGAGAGAGACATAAAGACAGAGTTAGACAGTCAGAGAGAGAGAGAGAAAGAAAGAAAGAGAGGCAGACAGTGAGAGAGACAGAGAGAGAAAGAAAGACAGCGTCAGACAAAGAGAGAGAGAGACAAAGACAGAGTTAGACAGTCAGAGAGAGAGAGAGAAAGAAAGAAAGAGAGGCAGACAGTGAGAGAGACAGAGAGAGACAGAGATAGAAAGAAAGACAGCATCAGACAGAAATAGAGAGAGACATAAAGACAGAGTTAGTCAAAGAGAGAGAGATAGAGAGAGAGAGAGATCCATCCATCAGATGTGAGCACCCTGTTACTGATGTGACAGACAGTGAAACAGACAGAAAGAGACGGATAATGAGAGAGATAGAGAGAGAGATTGTACATGTGGTGTACGTATGCTGTGAATGTTGTATGAGAGAGGGGGGTAGGGGGGGGGGGGGCGTTGAGACTGTACCATAAATGTCCACGGCACTGATTCTCCTCTGTATTTGTGTCTACATGTTCTCGATTCTGATTGGTCAGAAGCTGTTGATTAATTTTCTAGAACAGCTGCTCTAACAGTAGTGTATTAATGTGTTTATTAAGACATAATGTAAGAGTCGTCTAAGATTATTAATATGTAAAGCATTTGTTGATATGGAGTAATTTTCTGTAAGCAAATTTATTTTATATTTATGGGAGGAGTCTCCGGTGTGACCGTCACGGGAGAAGCTGAGGTGTTTCTCATGCTTTGTGGGGTTTCTGTTTTGTTCTGCAATTTATTTTTTATCTTGTTCAGTTCAAGAGAGAAAAAATAGAGAAGCGGGTCTAGCTGTTTATAATGTAATCGGTTTGTGTGTGTTTGGTAACTAGAAATGGATGAGTAATAAAATAAAATAGAATTAATTAATTATATATATATATATATATATATATATATATATATATATATATATATATATATATATATTTACTTAATTATTTAATTTTTTATTTTAGTTTTTTATTTATTATCCGTTTGGTGACTAGAAATGGATAAAAAGTAAAAAAGAAAGAAAGTAATAATAAAAAATAACTAAATAAATAAATGAGTATTTTTCTCTTTTTTTTGTTTACTTTTTTTATCCAGTGTTTGGTAAGTAGAAAAAGTAAACATGAATAAATAAACAAACAAATTGATAAATAAATAAATATTTTTTGGTCACATAATATAACATGGATAAAAATAGATGAATCCAGTCTCAGAGCTGCAGAACAGGCAAAGGTCAAAAGTTTTGTGCCAAAAGCTTCTTCCTTCCTTCCATCCTTCCTTCCATCCTTCCTTCCTTCCTTCCATCCATCCATCCATCCATCCATCCATCCATCCATCTTCTGTGCCTTTTTCTTTCTCTTTCTAACTTGCCCAAATGTAACTATAAATCGATAAAAAGTATGGTCATTTTTAAGAACAAGTAAATCTAACAACTAAATTCTACCTGCTGTATGATATGAGGAAAGAAACACTCGATGTTCTGTGATAAGTGTTGATCTCTAATTGTGTGTGTGTGTGTGTGTGTGTGTGTCTGTGTGTGTGTGTTTCCAGCCTGAAGACATCGGCCAGTCGCCTGTAGCCCCGACGTCAGACGGGGATAAAGTCGACCTGGAAGCCTTCAGCGAATTTACCAAGATCATCACGCCAGCCATCACCCGCGTCGTCGACTTTGCCAAAAAACTGCCCATGTTTTCAGAGGTGTGTGTGTGTGTAAGCACTACATGAGTAAATTAGCCGTCTGTATGATTATGGTAATGATGCCATTCTGCACAGCTGCCAACTCTGATGTTTGTAGCTAAATGCTCTGAAACTCTCGTCTTTATCCGGAGACGTTTAAAGCAGCCGTGTTTATATTTACATAATTAGCAGAGAAACTCCTGCTGTCAGTGGTTTTACTGCGCTACACGGTACACACGTCAACCAACACACACACACGCTCCTGATGACGATGAATGACTGGGGATTGTTTGAGAGAGCAGGAGAGTGGAATGTTTCTCTTTTTTGGTGAATAGAAATAAATAAATAAATGAATAATAATAATAAATCACTGACAAATATCTACAGTTAAATAAACAGTACTAGCTCGAACCTTGCTAAAGTAATAATAAATCCGACTAGTTTGTTAGGTAATTAATTAGTTCATTTTCTCTTAGTGGGCGTGGCTTAATTTATCTCCCCTATCAATCACAGCAAAACTAGCCAATAGTGTTCCTCTGGGATCTAATGTATGCAGAATAGGGTAGGTGTGTGTGTGTGGTGTGTGTGTGTGTGTGTGTGTGTGTGTGTGTATGTTTCTTATGCTGCTCTGTGCCCTAAGTTAAAACTAAGTGAACGTCATAAACATGTAATGAACGTCATAAACATGTAATGAACATGTCATAAACATGTAATGAACATGTCAAACATGTAATGAACATGCCATAAACATGTAATGAACATGCCATAAACATGTAATGAACATGCCATAAACATGTAATGAACATGTCAAACATGTAATGAACATGTCATAAACATGTAATGAACATGTCATAAACATGTAATGAACATGTCAAACATGTAATGAACATGTCAAACATGTAATGAACATGTCATAAACATGTAATGAACATGTCATAAACATGTAATGAACCTGTCATAAACATGTAATGAACATGTCAAACATGTAATGAACATGTCAAACATGTAATGAACATGTCAAACATGTAATGAACATGTCATAAACATGTAATGAACATGTCAAACATGTCATGAACGTGTAATGAACATGTAATGAACATGTCATAAACATGTCATAAACATGTAATGAACATGTCATAAACATGTCATAAACATGTAATGAACATGTCAAACATGTAATGAACATGTCATAAACATGTCAAACATGTAATGAACATGTGAAACATGTAATGAACCTGTCATAAACATGTAATGAACATGTCAAACATGTAATGAACATGTCAAACATGTAATGAACATGTCAAACATGTAATGAACATGTCAAACATGTAATGAACCTGTCATAAACATGTAATGAACATGTCAAACATGTAATGAACATGTCAAACATGTAATGAACATGTCAAACATGTAATGAACATGTCATAAACATGTAATGAACATGTCGAACATGTAATGAACGTGTAATGAACATGTAATGAACATGTCATAAACATGTAATTAACATGTCATAAACATGTCAAACATGTAATGAACGTGTAATGAACATGTCAAACATGTCATAAACATGTAATGAACCTGTCATAAACATGTAATGAACATGTCAAACATGTAATGAACATGTCAAACATGTAATGAACATGTCAAACATGTAATGAACGTGTAATGAACGTGTAATGAACATGTCATAAACATGTCAAACATGTAATGAACATGTCAAACATGTAATGAACATGTCATAAACATGTCAAACATGTAATGAACATGTGAAACATGTAATGAACCTGTCATAAACATGTAATGAACATGTCAAACATGTAATGAACATGTCAAACATGTAATGAACATGTCAAACATGTAATGAACATGTCATAAACATGTAATGAACATGTCAAACATGTAATGAACATGTAATGAACATGTAATGAACATGTAATGAACATGTCAAACATGTAATGAACATGTCAAACATGTAATGAACGTGTAATGAACATGTAATGAACATGTCATAAACATGTCAAACATGTAATGAACATGTGAAACATGTAATGAACATGTCATAAACATGTAATGAACATGTCGTAAACATGTAATGAACATGTCCCCCTCCTTGAACCGCCACCTTATTGTGGTGGAGGGGTTTGAGTACCCGAATGAACCTAGGAGCCATGTTGTCAGGGGCCTAGTGCTCCTGGTAGGGTCTCCCAAGGCAAACGAGTTCTAGGTGACGGGTCAGACTAAGAGCGGTTCAAGACTCTTATGGAAGAAAAATCAAGGACTGTTACGTCGCCCGGACTGGCGTCACCGGGGCCCCACCCTGGAGCCAGGCCTGGGGTTGGGGCACGCAGGCGAGCGCCTGGTGGCCCTAGTCTTTGCCTGCGGGACTCGGCTGGGCACAGCCCGAAGAAACGACGTAGGCCCACCCTCCCGTAGGCCCACCACCCGCAGAAAGGAGCATAAGGGTCCGGTGCAATGTGTTTTGGGTAGCGGTCATGGGCGGGGGCCCCGGCAACCCAAACCCTGGACAAAGAATCTGGCTTTTGGGACATGGAATGTCACCTCACTGGGGGGGAAGGAGCCCGAGCTGGTGAGGGAGGTTGAGCGGTACCGGCTAGAGATAGTCGGGCTTGCCTCCACACACAGCCTGGGCTCTGGAACCCAACTCCTTGAGAGAGGTTGGACTCTCTTCTTCTCTGGAGTGCCCCATGGTGAGAGGCGTCGGGCTGGGGTGGGCTTGCTTATAGCCCCCCAGCTCAGCCGCCATGTGCTGGAGTTTTCCCCGGTAAACGAGACGGTTGTTTCCCTGTGCCTTCGGGCCGGGGATAGGTGTCTCACTGTTGTTTCGGCTTATGGGCCGAATGGCAGTGTGGAGTACCCAACCTTCTTGGAGACCCTGCGAGGGGTGCTGGAAGGTGCTCCGACTGGGGACTCCATAGTTTTGCTAGGGGACTTCAACGCCCATGTGGGCAACGACAGTGATACCTGGAGGGGCGTGATTGGGAGGAACGGCCCCCCTGATCTGAACTTGAGTGGTGTCTTGTTGCTGGACTTCTGTGCTAGTCACAGCCTGTCCATAACGAACACCATGTTCAAGCATAAGGGTGTCCATCAGTACACGTGGTACCAGGACACCCTAGGCCGGAGATCAATGATTGACCTTGTGATCGTGTCATCTGACCTTCGGCCGCATGTCTTGGACACTCGGGTGAAGAGAGGGGTGGAGCTGTCAACTGATCACCACCTGGTGGTGAGTTGGATCCGCTTGCGGAGGAGGATGCCGGACAGACTTGGCAGGCCCAAACGTATTGTGAGGGTCTGTTAGGAACGTCTTGCTGATCCCTCTGTTAGGGGGGTCTTCAACTCCCACCTCCGGGAGAGTTTCAACCAGATCCCGAGGGAGGTTGGGGACATTGAGTCTGAGTGGACCATGTTCTCCACCTCCATTGTTGACGCAGCCATTCGGAGCTGTGGCCGTAAGGTCTCTGGTGCCGGTCGCGGCGGCAATCCCCGAACACAGTGGTGGACACTGGAAGTAAGGGATGCCGTCAAGCTGAAGAAGGAGTCCTATCGAGCCTGGTTGGCTCCGGAGGCAGCTGAGGCATACCGGCAGGCCAAGCAAACTACAGCTGTGGTGGTCTCGGAAGCAAAAACTCGGGTCTGGGAGGAGTTCGGTGAGGCCATGGAGAAGGACTATCGGACGGCCTCGGGGAAATTCTGGCAGACCGTTCGGCTCCTCAGAAGGGGTAAGCAGCTCTCTGCCAACACTGTTTATGGTGGAGGTGGAGAGTTGCTGGTCTCGACTGGGGATATTGTCGGACGGTGGAAGGAATACTTCGAGGATCTCCTCAACCCTACTGACATGCCTTCTGTAGAGGAACCAGAGGCCGAGGACTCAGAGGTAGATTCATTCATCACCCAAGCTGAGGTCACTGAGATAGTTCAGCAGCTCCTTGGTGGCAAGGCACCAGGGGTGTATGAGATTCCTCCCTGAGTACCTTAAGTCTCTGGATGTTGTGGGGCTGTCTTGGCTGACACGTCTCTGCAACATAGTGTGGCGGTCAGGGACAGTGCCTCTGGACTGGGCGACCGGGGTGGTGGTCCCTTTTTTTAAGAAGGGGGACCGGAGGGTGTGTTCCAACTATAGGGGGATCACACTCCTCAGCCTCCCAGGGAAAGTCTATTCCAGAGTACTGGAGAGGGGAGTTCGACCGTTAGTCGAACCTCGGATACAGGAGGAGCAATGCGGTTTTCGACCTAGTCGTGGAACACTGGACCAGCTCTATACCCTCCACAGGGTGCTCGAGGGTTCGTGGGAGTTTGCCCAACCAGTCCACATGTGTTTTGTGGACTTGGAGAAGGCTTTCGACCCTGTCCCTCATGGCATTCTGTGGGAGGTACTCTGGGAGTACGGGGTCCGTGGCTCTCTGTTAAGGGCTGTTCGGTCTCTATATAACCGGAGCAGGAGCTTGGTTCGCATTGCCAGCTGTAAGTCAGATCTGTTCCCAGTGCATGTTGGGCTCCGACAGGGCTGTCCTTTGCCACCAGTTCTGTTCATTGTTTTTATGGACAGAATTTCTAGGCGCAGCCAGGGGCTGGAGGGAGTCCGGTTTGGGGACCACAGGATTTCATCGCTGATTTTTGCAGATGATGTTGTCCTGTTGGCCTCTTCAGGCCTGGACTTACAGCATGCACTGGGGCATTTTGCAGCTGAGTGTGAAGCGGCTGGGATGAGGGTCAGCACCTCCAAATCCGAGGTCATGGTTCTCGACCGGAAAAAGGTGGCTTGCACCCTTCAGGTTGGAGGGGAGGTCCTTCCTCAAGTGGAGGAGTTTAAGTATCTCGGGGTCTTGTTCACGAGTGAGGGAAGGATGGATCGTGAGATTGACAGACGGATCGGTGCAGCGGCAGCAGTAATGCGGTCTATGTACCGGTCTGTTGTGGTGAAGAAGGAGCTGAGCCGTAAGGCGAAGCTCTCGATTTACCAGTCAATCTACGTTCCTACTCTCACCTATGGTCATGAGCTCTGGGTCATGACCGAAAGGGTAAGATCCCGGATACAAGCGGCCGAAATGAGCTTCCTCCGTAGGGTGGCAGGGCGCTTCCTTAGAGATAGGGTGAGGAGCTCTGTCACCCGGGAGGAGCTCGGAGTAGAGCCGCTGCTCCTCCACATCGAAAGGGGGCAATTGAGGTGGCTCGGGCATCTGTTTCGGATGCCTCCGGGACGTCTCTCTGGAGAGGTGTTCCGGGCATGCCCCACCGGGAAGAGGCCCCGTGGAAGACCCAGGACACGCTGGAGAGACTATGTCTTTCGGCTGGCCTGGGAACACCTCGGGGTCCCTCCAGAAGAGCTGGAGGAAGTCGCTAGGGAGAGGGAGGTCTGGGCATCCCTACTTAGACTGCTGCCCCCGCGACCCAGCTCCAGATAAGCAGAAGACAATGAATGAATGAATGAATGAATGAATGAACATGTCATAAACATGTAATGAACATGTCAAACATGTAATGAACATGTCATAAACATGTAATGAACATGTCAAACATGTAATGAACATGTCAAACATGTAATGAACATGTCATAAACATGTAATGAACATGTCAAACATGTAATGAACATGTCAAACATGTAATGAACATGTCAGACATGTAATGAACATGTCAAACGTAATGAACATGCCATAAACATGTAATGAACATGTCATAAACATGTAACGAACATGTCAAACATGTAATGAACATGTAATGAATGTCATAAACATGTCAAACATGTAATGAACATGTCAAACGTAATGAACATGTCATAAACATGTAATGAACATGTCAAACATGTAATGAACGTCATAAACATGTCATAAATGTCATAAACATGTAATGAACATGTCAAACATGTAATGAACATGTCGTAAACATGTAATGAACATGTAATGAACAGGTCATAAACATGTAATGAAACATGTAAAGAACATGTCAAACATGTAATGAACATGTCAAACATGTAATGAATGTCAAACATGTAATGAACATGTCAAACATGTAATGAACATATCATAAACATGTAATGAACATGTCATAAAATGTAATGAACATGTCATAAACATGTAATGATTGTCAATGAACGTTTAAAAACTAATTTAATTCATTTAACAGCAGATAATTTAATGCCACACTTTGATTAGCTCTTTTTTTTCTTTTTTTTTTTTTTTTTATTCAAGACATTAGAAAGGAATTATTTAAGCTTTTGGAATATAATGATTTATTTAAGTGTATTTCAGTTTTATTTTTAAAAATTCTAAATAAAACATATAAAATACATTCATTTTGCAAATGAGGCAATAGATAATTATCTATGCACTAATTTGCATAATTAATCATTTATCACAAAATATATTTATTAATAGTTGTATATCTTAAACGAAATAATTTAATGGGTTATTTGTTTGTTTGTTTTTGTTACAGACCTTCACAAAATGATCAAAAAGTTATTACTTTATGAATTTGATTTTTAAATAAATAAATAAATAACAATAATAAAATATTATTAAAAATAAAATATTGTTTGAAAATAAAACTACTCATGATATTTAAAAGTAAAATAATATAAAAAATTCAATTTTGATGCAAGTTGTAAAAGATCAAGAGCTTGATCAAGAGCTAAGAAAAAACACTTCTTGTATTAATCAATTTAATTATTTCATTAAATTAATAAAAATATAAAGTGGGTTGATTCGACCCGAACATCACAGAAAGCTTAAAACTGAGATGAAGCTGTTTGAGAAATTAAATTTTGTTCAGTTTTTTTTTATGTGTGTAGCGATTTTAATAACGGGCCTTATTGCCAAGCAGCATTACAGGAATATGTGAGATGTTTAATCGTTTCCCTTCTATAACAGTATACTAAATGGTCAGAAGGAGCTTTTGAGCAACTTATGAGTCTGAATATGAGCATCATCATCATTTCTGAATTCATTAAAGTTTAAACTTGAAGTCTGTCTTAAAATTATGAAGACCTGCTCACTGCTGGAGACTTGAGCACAAAAACGATCGCATCAGTCACAGTCCATGGTTTCTGTCATACGTCTGTACCATCCACAGCAATGCGTCTTCATGCTGTTCACGTGGAGCCAAGTGATGAAAACTCCAAGCAGAATCAGGGCACGAAGGTGGATCAGGCCAAGTCCGGAGAGTAGCAGCAGTTATTGACTCACTGAGTCATAAGTCAAAGACAAAAATAGCCGTGGTGCTGGATGGAGCAGAAATATCAGGCCTCATTTATCAGTCTTTCAGTAGCTGTGTGTAAACAGTCTAAACCGAGCTCAAGTCTTCTTACGGAGGTTTTGGAAAGATGGATTTTCCTCGTAAGACACATTTCGTGACAAATTTCCTCCTTGTGTTACGCTCACGCTTTTCCGAGCATCTCGTTCAGACGAAATCTAATCTTTACTCAGTGTCTGAATCGGGTTCTGAATAGCGCCTTTGAGCAAAGGAACCGGAAAAATTATGAAAATCTGGACTGAACTGGATAAAAGCTGTGGACTGAAGATATGCAACATAAAAGCTATTTCAATATTTTAAAAAGTTCAGATTTGAGAGATTTTACTATCTAGATCATTGTCATTCATTCATTCATTGTCTACCGCTTATCCAATTTATTCTCGGGTCACGGGGAGCCTATGCCTATCTTAGGCGTCATTGGGCATCAAGGCAGGATACACCCTGGACAGAGTGCCAACCCATCGCAGGGCACACACACACACACACACACTCTCATACACTACGGACAATTTAGAGATGC
The DNA here is from genome assembly GCA_033459395.1 of Hemibagrus guttatus. NCBI lineage: Eukaryota > Metazoa > Chordata > Actinopteri > Siluriformes > Bagridae > Hemibagrus > Hemibagrus guttatus. Next base: position 22,546,832 of record JAUCMX010000012.1, on the reverse strand, counting down.
CAATCAACCTACAATGCATGTCTTTGGACCGGGGGAGGAAACCGGAGTACCCGGAGGAAACCCCCGAGGCACATGCAAACTCCACACACACATGGCGGAGGCGGGAATCGAACCCCCAACCCTGGAGGTGTGAGGCAAATGTGCTAGCCACCAAGCTACCGTGCCCCCCCCATCTATATCACAGCCATTGAAATCTGTGATCAGAGTTTAGCCTGCTGCTGTATGAGTATTTCTAGCGGTATTTATCGAATGAATCAAATTTAACTGAAGAAAATGACTTGTGTTATTGAGCAGTGTGTAAAATAGCGTGATGGCGTTTCATGTGTAGCTAAGTGATTTGTAGAGAGTCGTGTTTATTTACTTCTTTATTTTTAGTGTTTAGTCAATTCTGCTTTAATAAGAACTCAAATTTTATTTTAAGTCAGATCTGAGAAGATGTGTGTGTGTGTGTGTAGCTGCCTTGTGAGGATCAGATCATCCTGCTGAAAGGCTGCTGTATGGAGATCATGTCTCTGCGGGCGGCGGTGAGGTACGACCCCGAGAGCGAGACTCTGACGCTGAGCGGAGAGATGGCCGTGAAGAGAGAGCAGCTGAAGAACGGCGGTCTGGGCGTGGTCTCCGATGCCATCTTCGACCTGGGCAAGTGCCTGGCGCAGTTCAACCTGGATGACACGGAGGTGGCGCTGCTGCAGGCCGTGCTGCTCATGAGCTCAGGTACGGCACCGAGCCGGAAAATTGATTCATGAATCATTTTTATTGATTCATGAATCGATTTGGATGCAATTATACATTAGATCACATTTAACAATAAAAGGGTGCTTAGTTTTTGTGATAAATCATATTTGATATTTGAGGAAATACCTGTGATTTTACCGTAAAAAAAAAAAATCTAAATCCTTCATTTTGACAAACAACTTTTTTTTTTTTTTGAAAAAAAAGACTTTAAAAAATCTCTATATTTGATTATTATTATTTTTATTTTTGGCACTGAAACAGTAAAATTTAGTATTTTATTTATTTAAAATAAAATATAAAATATTTTATTTTATTTATTTCATTTATTATATTACTCAATATTTTTAATAATTGTATGGAATTATAAGTGGCATGGATGATGATATAGCTCTGATTTGTTTCATACAGAATTATTTGTCTAGATAGAAGCGTTTGTGATTTATTTTAGCTTGCATTTAAAGAAAAAACCTTCTCAACAATTTTTGAGGGCAGAGTAAAAAGCTCTTGTGTGTTAAAGTCTGAGCATCAGAGTGTACATGATTACAGCAGCAGCAGCAATTAGGATCAAATCGAACAGTAAACAATCTCAGCCTCTTGGCGTAAGTGGAAACTGTTTGTAAGGGGTTTTTTAAAATTGTTTTGTGTCCCCTTCCATCATGTACCCTTTTCCAGACCGCTCAGGTTTGACGTGTGTGGAGAAGATCGAGAAGTGCCAGGAGACGTACCTGCTGGCGTTCGAGCACTACATCAACTATCGCAAGCACAACATTCCCCACTTCTGGCCCAAGCTGCTGATGAAGGTGACAGACCTGCGCATGATCGGGGCGTGCCACGCCAGCCGCTTCCTGCACATGAAGGTGGAGTGTCCCACCGAGTTGTTCCCTCCTCTCTTCCTCGAGGTCTTCGAGGACCAGGAAGTCTGAGCTGTAGAAAGGGACGGCAATTTTTTTTCTTTTATATACACACCCGACCATCTCCGTCTTTTTACGACACGTCGACACACGTCCCGGTCCCCGGTTCATCCGCCTTCCCACGCATCAAACGCACCAGCAGCATGATGGCAGAGGCAGGACCTTCTCCGGGGCTCATGTTCTCCTTCGATGTTTTGCAGAAAAAGGCTATTTATTCTTCGTTCGCTTTTTATGGAGTGTTGAAACCCCTCCCACTTTTGATTTTCTCCGCCAGCCGATTTACAGGTGGCCCTTCTGTCTCTGCGCTGTGTTAGACTGATCTACCTGAAACTGAACATTTAGCAGCTATGGACACAAATACACACACACACACACACACACACACACACGCACACACACACATATGTCTAACCTCAAGTCAGAACACTTCAACACACACACGCACTACTCTCACACCAGCTACTCAGAGCAGCTCTGTTGCACAAGGCGTGTACAGAAACAAGGCGCTAATCCAGCGCTAGATTCGTGTTAGCCAGTGGTCAGGCAATTTCAGTCGTCTAAAATCATCCTGGTAACCACTAGTGATGACCACCAGTGTCTCTCTTTTCCTTTCACACACAAACGAGCAGAATGGCGTCGTCATCCTAGTAGTAGTAGTAGTAGTAGCAGTAGTAGTAGCAGTAGTAGTAGTAGTAGTAGTGTTGTAGCGCGACTCAAACAGACCTCATTTCACTGATCGTAGTGAGCCGTGTGCAGGCTGGGAGGAAAATTCCAGAAACAGATCAGGTGCTGGATTTAATCTAGAGTTACAATAAATTTTGGGATGTTTTAAAACCAGCTTCAGAGAACAAATGCAGACTCACGGTACAGAGCGCAGTGCTGATGTCCTCCTCACAGTCGTGTTCAGCGTCGACAATTTCGTTTTTTTGGCTAACGAGATGTTCCTAGATCTCGTTGAATAGTTCTAGATCTCTCATGGAAATTAGAGACGTTATTTTTTATGCTTTTCTTTGTCACGAGTCACGAGCAAGCGATCAGATATGATGCTTAGGGAATAAAAGACCACACAGACCTGGTCAGGCCAGCAGTGGTTACAGTTAGTTAATATTTTTTGAAAAAAAAGGAACCAAGTAAATTCGTTCTAGAAACGAAAACAGTATCTGTGTGAGCGGCTTGGGTTTCACACATTGTTGTGGTTGAGATTAAATGGGAAGTAAAGTGATGTGGAGGAGCCGTCAGAGCCAGAGTTCACACTTCCTGCTGACGCTGCTACCTCTCTGGGTTCTCCCAGTGTTTCCCGTGGTGTAGTGGTAGGGTTTTTATTTAAAAAAATAATAATAAATAAATAAATAAATAAATAAAATAGACAAATAAATAACTAAACAAATAAAATCAACAAATAATAAATGTCAATAAATGAATAAAATCAATAAATAAATAAATGAAAAATCAATCATATTTAGCCCACACCCACTTTCGTTGTCTACAGAGCACTGAACTGATGCAGATACAGATTCAGAGGCATTGTGTGAGTAAGTCATATGAAAAAAATGCATTTTTTCTTGCATTTCTTGCAGAAATTAGTTTGAAAATAAAGCAAATAAAAAATCAAGCTTGAAATGAGTAAAGAGTGTCTAGAAACAGGTTGAATAAATAAATAAACTAATAAATTAATAAATAATAATAATAATCATCATCATAATACTGTACATATGACTGTGCATAAGATATTTTTACTAGATAATTGGGACTTTATTTATTTCTTTAATTTTTATAAACTAAAGTGTCTGTTTCATTAGCTCTCCCTGATGAGCCTATGAGGAACATGTCAGATTGTGTGTATGAGAAAAATCGCCGGATTTTAGCAGCGTGTGTTAGTTAAACTGGTTCCTCACACGGCGTGATCTCTGTATAAAGAGAATCTAGGCTAGGTTCAAAAGTCCATGAACATGGCACTGATGTGTCGAGGGTGTTATATATGAGTTATATCGAGTTTATGTTCTGTTTGTGGTGGAAAATTTCAACCACAGAGACTTTTGAACCGTTGCTCCGGTTGTCCGCCTGACATTCTGAAAAAATCTGTCAAAATCGTTCAAAAGACAAATTTCATTTTTTATAGTAATGTGCCATGGAATCGAAAAATCAATACATCTTGCAGCAAAAATATATAAACCATACAACAACCTACGCTGAAAATATCCATGTTGCTTGCTAGCTAGCTATCTGACCAAACCTCATCATGCTCGCCTTGTTACTATAGCAACCCACGTGAACGAAGAAAACGGGGAATAATTTCAGATTTCAGGCTTGTGCGGTAACCAGGCTGATTACAACAGCACTGAATAGTATTATGCTCCTCCCAGACTGAGCACACACACACACACACACACACACACACACACCTCAGAAACCTGTAAAGCCTCATTACTGTATGCACTGCAGTGCTGTTGCTCTAAAACCATCTTCATCATCTCTCCTTATCTGAGCACAGACATCGCTCTGGGTGTGATAAACACACACACATATACACACACACACACACACACACACACACAACACACAGTGATGAGTGTAGACAGAGCAGGCAGGTTAGTGACACGATGGACTGGCTGTTTTATGGTATTGTTGTTTAATTATGATGTTTTTTTTGTACCTCAGTTCGGGCACACCTCTGGCTGTGGCTCCACAACTGCCTCTGTGCTGACAGGCTCTACCTCACCTCTGAACAGAGAGCAGCTACCTCACAGCCTCCTCCTCTCACACACACACACACACACACACACACACACATGCTTGAACACACTGACGTATTCATGAGCAGGAACACAAAGAAACCCCTCAATTTAAAACAAACACACTGACTCAGCTCTCCCTCAGCTCTCGCCCGGATACCACTGTAGACAGGAGGGCCGACCATTCCTCATCCTCGTCCTCTTCCCCTTTCCTCATCCTCTTCCTCACTTATTACCTATTTTTTTTCTCAAATCCAGGCTGAGAGGACAACAGAGGACACGTTTTCCCTTTTTTAATAAATAAATAAAAGAAAAAGTGGGACCAATCGCCACATTTGGAAAGTTTAGAAGTCCCCATTTTCCATTCCATTCAAAATGGACGCCGACTTGAGTGGAAATTGAAAGCAAGAGAAAAAAATCCAGGAGAGAAATCAAAACAAAACAAAGAAAGGAAAGAGCGAGCTTTTGCTGTCACTTTAAAAAAAAAAAAAAAAGAAGAAGAAGAAGAAAATCAAGCAGATAGCAGCGAACATGGGATTCGACGGGAGAAAAAGGAAAATCCGACAGAAGCTAAAAAAAAATATTTATTTATTTATTTTGTTGTTTTTTTTTCATTTGGAATATTTTCTGAAAATTTTTGAAAAAGATTAAAGTGGGCGTGATCATGATTCATCATGGAATCGATCCTAAAACTACAACATTAAATGATTTTCTACTTAGGAAATAATCAAAACCCTTAAAACTTTCATTTAATCACATAAATGTGGGTGATGACTTCTACCTGAAGCCACGCCTTCTCAGAAACCTCTCAGAATCAGTATTAAAACTACCACCACCATGTTTCTGCTTAAAAAAACCCTGCCCTTAAGTGACGGGCCTTGGCCACGCCCACTCACCACCGCAGAGTGAACGTGAACCTGGAGAGCGTGAAGTGAAGAGCGAACCAGAACGGAGGCTTGTGTTGCCCCACCCACTTTCATCCGTAACCCCGCCTCAAAGGCAAGAGAAACCAAATCACATGTCGAGGAGTTACCACGGCGATGATGGCAACGTCAGTTTCCATATTTGGGTTCGTGTGCGTAACAGCAAGGGGTGATGAAGCTGCTCTACCTTTCGAGTCTAATTTTATTTGAGAGACAAAAAATTATGGAGAAATTCTAACAAAAAAAAAAAAGAAAAGAAAAAAAAAAACAAAACGACTTTCAGGACTCCAGAACAAAGTTTTAAAACATTGGAGCTATTTCTGTTGCTTGTTTGTTTTTTTTTGGTTTTTTTTCCTTAATCTTGATGTTTTTTGTTCGTATGTTCGTCAGTTTTATGGTGCTTAACTGCTATGTAAGAAAGAAAAAAAAAAACAGCCGTAGTCACTTTTCTGACCATGCGTGCAGTGTATGTAAAAAGAAAAAAAAGAAAACAACCTCAAGACAACAAGAATTTCACCTCCTTTTTCACCTCATGAATAGTTTGTACCCATAATCCAAATGTCTCTCTGTCTGTCTGTGATTCTGTCCTAATGTCCGTCCTTTTATCCAGATGATGAATTTACAGCAGCAACAAAATATGACAACAGGAATATTTTTTTTTAATGTTTTGTTTCTTTTTTTTAATGAACGAAGACTCTGAAACGTAAAAAAAAAAAAAAAAAAAAAACATAATGCAAAAGAGACTGAAAATATGAAAAAAAAAAAAAACCCTGAAACACAATCTTCTCATACCTCACGCAACCGGAGAGGAGCGCGTATCGGCGAGGCACTCCGCCCAGGAGCAGGAGTGTCTGTGTACAGAGATGTACGACGAGGTAAAAGCGCAGGATCGTCAGTCGTTATCTCTCACACACACACACACACACACACAAACACACGCAGCTGGATGCTTCAGGTCCGAAAGCTGATGTTGAGGATGAGGTTGTAGCTTAGCTAGGAAGCGATCAGTGTGTGTGTGTGTGAGATATCGGAGAACGTGTCATGGACTTGAATGTAGCTGACAGAACTTGGGTTTCTCAGCGAGCCCGAGAAACCAGAACCTCACTTCAGGTCACCAGCAGAGTGGACTTTACCGTCAAAAAAAAAAAACAACAACAAAAAAAAAGTGAAATTCTGTTGTCTATAAAAACCACCTGCAAGGTGCAATTGTTCAAATTTTGTGTTCTTTTTGTTTATTTTGTACCTTGTTTTTTTCCGTCTTAATTTAGGTTTTTATTCTGACCATAAGCAAAGATGTAAATACAAAAAGAAAAAAAAAAGATTATTTCAGTATGTGATGTCACGCATATGCAAAACACTCGTATACTGGACGCTTGAGAGGCCAGGAACATCATGCAAATAATTTCGCAGATCATGATGACTGATTCTGATTCCCACCATTGTGTACAAAAAAAGGATAATTATATATCTATATATATATATATATATATATACACACACACACACACACACGTAGCTCTGTAACCGCTGTATACATCAGCGTGTGTGCTAGCATGCACTGTTGAGATTGGGATCATTAAAAAAAAAAAAAGGAAGACAAGTGTCCCCCTTTTAGGCGATCCCCGGGCCTCGTCCCCACGCATGGAGCCGCCGTGGATGCTTTCCGTCTAGTGTGTTGGAGCGAATGGAGGGATTTATAGAAATGGGAGAGTCGAGTGAGATGTTATAATTTCTATTCTTAGGAGACAACAAAGAGAGAGTGAGAGAAAAGTGAAGCCTTAGTGGTGCAGCACTCAGACAGGCATTCCATGAGGAGGAAAGGTGGAAAACTTTTTCTGTTGCTTTTTTCTCTTTGCCAAATGTAGCTCTGATAGAGTTCTTATAGAGTTCTGGTAGAATTCTGATAGAGTTCTGATAGAATTCTGATAGAGTTCTGATAGAATTCTGATAGAGTTCTAGTAGAGATCGGATAGAGTTCTGATAGAATTCTGATAGAAATTTGATAGAGGTCTGTTAGAATTCTGGTAGTTGATAGAATTCTGTTAGAGATTGATTGGAATTCTGTTAGAGTTCTGTTAAAGTTCTGGTAGGATCTTGTTAGAATCTTGTTAGAATTCTGTCAGAGTTCTGTTAAAGTTCTGTTAGAATCCTCTCTTTTTCCTCCTGATAGTGAAAAAAAAGCTTTGTAGCAAGAACGTCTATGCAACGAGTTTTCCTCACACTGATCGCACGCTGCTCCTTTGATTTATTTAACCCTCACAAGCTGCTTCTGGCTAGGATCGCACTCGTCCGTCCATCTGTCCGTCTCTCTATCCATCCGTCTGTCCGTCTCAGCTCTGAGCTTTGGTGAGGTGTGTGTGTGTGTGTGTGTGTGTGTGTGTGTGTGTGTGTGTGTGTGTGTGTGTGTGTGTGAGATCAGCACTCTCATGGCTCGGTGGTTCTCTTCTACCTAAAAAATTACAAAAAACAGCGAAGGCACTTCTGAGGGTTCGATGGAAAACCTGCACTGCTCTTTATAAAGAATGGAACAACGTGTTAAACATGTTATGCGTCTAAACGCAGGGTTAATTCTCTAAACTTCACTCTGATGAGATTAAAGGAATGCGTCCACACTTTGCCACCGATATACACTGACGTTTAAGCTGAGGAAAGTCGAACGCTTGATACGTTTGTAGAAATCTGAATACCGATGTAACTCCAGCTTTAACCACAAGCGTAAAATTCATAAGGTTTGATCCAGTCTGCATTAAAGAACTGTTAGAAACAGTGAAATCTGTCGACTTTGCTTTTAAAAGGAAGAAACTGTGGCCTTGAGTTAATTACCTTTAATAGCGGGGAATACCAAACGTACAGAAAAGCATAAATAGTGTCATTCTTTTAAATGTCATTTTATTTTATTATTATTTGTTTACTTTTTTTTCCACATAAAATTAAAAAGATTAAATTTGGGGGGTCCATTTTTATTTTTTTTTTCTCTTTTTTTTGTTTTGTTTTTGATTTTTATTTAAAAAATACATATTTTATTATATTTTACTATGTATTACTATAGATTTATAGTCATTTTTTTTTTGTTATTGTGTCAAAAACTTGTAGAAATCTATAAGATCTATAAATCTATAAGCTCATATATTTTAAATATTTTTATCAGCCAAGTTCAACAGCTGCCCTTAGACCCCCGGTCCAAAGGGAATTTTTAAACTAATCTTTTCTCTTGAATTGTGTTAAAGTTCGGAGATTATGTCGGAAAAACGATTATTTTTTATTACTAAAAATTATTCCTTTATTTAATAGCCTGAATTGATCCGAGCGATGGTGCGCTTCAACTCGACTCTTCACCCTCACCCCAATAATTGCGACTTTGTCCCTAAACAACCCGAATCGGCGAGTGCAATATATTTAATCCGGCACCCTGGTCACATGACCCTAAATGTTTGTCTGATCTGAAGGTTGTTAGGAGATAATAGAATTACTCCGAGTGTGAAACACGCTGACAATACACTGATGATACGCCCAGACATGAGAGTGTGTGTGAGGAGAGCAGGATGATGTTCAGTAGTTCAGTCATGGTTGAAAATGGTTGATGAATCCTCTCAGGTATCTAATAAATAGAAACTGATATAAAAGCATTTTTAAATAAAGGACGGAAAATGAAAGCCACTGCCAGTTTCTTACATCATTTCACGTTCACATCATTTCTTGGCTCTCGGAGTTGAGGCTGTGTGTGGGGTTTGTTTTTGTTTTTTCGTGTGTGTGTGTGTGTGTGTGTGTGTGTGTTTGATGTCTTTTTTTTGTTGTTGTTTTTTTTATGGAGCCCTGTTCATGGATAAAGTTCTACACTCTTTGGAAATAACGGGTACTAAATTATTAAAAATATTGGATTTGTTGGGCCATGTGAGCTCTGTAGTTATCACATGACTGACTTAACCTCCCTAATTCAGCAATTTACTCACACTTCTTACAGGATCCGATTAGAATTCCTTCAGAACCAGACGGGATTGTTCAGAATTCCTTCAGGAGTGTAGGTGGAATTCCTTCAGGAGTGTAGGTGGAATTCCTTTTGGGGGAAAGGTGTATTTCTTCTGTAATGTAGGTGGGATACCCTCAGGAGCATAGTTGGAATTCTTTTAGGAGCATAGGTGGAATTCCTTTAAGGGTGTAGTTGGAATTCTTTCAGGAGTGTAGTTTTAAATCCTTCAGGAGTGAATTCCTTTGGGAACATAGGCGGGATACCTTCAGGAACGTAGTTGGGATTCTTTCAGGAGCATATGTGGAATTCTTTTAAGGGTGTAGATGGAATTTTTTTCCGGAGTGTAGGAGAAATGCTTTCAGGATCGTAGGTGGAATTCCTTTGGGAGCGTAAGATGAATTCTTTAAGGAGTGTAGTTCCTCTAGGAGTGGCTCGATTTGTTCCAGGTTCAGATCAAAGTTCTTCATTCTCATATCCTCTGTTTTTCACTCCTGTGTATCTGATCGGGTGAGCACCTCTAATCCTTAGGAATGATGCTGAAACAATTTAGTACCCAGTTTTCCTCGGAGTGTATACAATGGAAAACCTAGAGTGAAAAATATGATTCAGTTGAAACTAGGAGTAGATCTGCATGGCTTTGGATCAGAAGTGTTCCTGTATCAACTGTAGCCTGCTTGAGATTTATGCTTCATTCACTGTCTTTCAAACTAACCAGTCCTGTGAGTGTATTGAGGTGTGTGTGTGTGTGTTTTGTCTTGCTCTTCACGCATCCTCACAGTCCGTCTCGAGGCCACTGATTGCTGTATAAAGCAAAGCTTTGCAATAGAAGTATGAATGTAGTAGCAGCTGAGAATGAGGAACGAGGAGAACATGCTGAAGGAGAGAGATGACGTGAATAACATGAACCGTGAAGATTATCTGATCCCTCCGTTCGAAAATCTAACCAATTTCCATGTTTTAATGAAAGAAAGTACATTTTGTACAAACTAATTCTGTCTCTCTCTGTCTTTTGTGTGTGTGTGTGTGTGTATGTGTGTGTCGTCGTCCGTGTCGTTACGTGAGTCGGAGAACCAAAGTTCAGAAATTCAGGAGAACCTTGCTAGCTACATTTCATGACAGTATTGCGCACTACACGTCAGCTCGGATTGTGCTACGCTAACCGTTTCCATAGAAACACGAAAGCATTCATGGACCAAATACCATTTTATCCAGATCAACAGATTCATCATTTATCCAGATGCAACTTATTTAAAAAAAATAAAAAATTATTTAAATTTTTTATCGCGCGCCTAGACAGCGAGGAATGTACGCAAACCCGGATGCAATGCAAGTGCGAGCGAACTTGTTTATGCCAGAGATTATTTTTGTGGATTGCCGAAAGGGAATGGGTACTGAGTAATCCCATGACGCTTTAGCTCGAAACGTTTATGCAACGAAGCTTCCCAATCGCACTCGCTCAGGTTCGAACTCGGGGCCTCGTAAGGAGCTGAAATTCCCCTTTTCCCTCTTCGTCGTTCTAACTTTTCTTTCCTCACGCTTCGGGGGCTTGGTGCATGATTGTCGTCTGTGCTTCTCTGATTGACTGAGTGAAAGATCGGAATACGGTGTTTGTGGAATTGAGTCGGTTTGGATCGACGATTTCAAACCTTTGGAAGCCAAATTCTTCAGTTCTCAGTTCAGAGTCTGGAAAATACAAATCCAGCATTATTCCTGATTCTGTTCAACTTTTCCTTTTATTTTGCGAAGCTATGAACTCTAGAGTCCACAAAAACGAGGCTCACACATACACACACACACACACACACACACACACACACACACAGAGTTAAGAACTACAATTTATTTTATTTTCCTGGTTCCTTCTGTTCTATCCAGATCTTCTCATTTTTCTTTCGAACTCTTTGTAGACTTTTAAACACTTTTAAACCAGTATGCATGTAGACTTCCAACCTACCAGCATTTAACAACTACAAAAGAAACAAACAAACACCACATTGTAACTACCATGTAACTACTACTTCGACTAATACGAATCTTCTACTACTGCTGATTTCTTTCTTCTTCTTCTCCTTTTCTTCTGTTTTTTACTTTCGGTTTCTTTCGGTTCTCTCCTCAATCCCAAGTTGCACTGTGATCGCTGAGGCGGCTGGGAAACGAAGGCGTTGTACTTCACAGTCACTCAGGGGTCCTGACCTATCGCAGGCTGGGGGTCAGGGGTCAGCTTGTAGGTGATTTTCCAGTAAAAAGCATTTCGGATACCGATCCTAGCAAACTCAAGTGAACTGTGATACGATTAAGGGCGCATAATATAAATAGGACACAGCCATCAAATAAGGTTTCGGGTGAAAGAAAGAAAAAAAAATGCGATTGAGCGCTGAGATCCAGCTGGAGCGTCCGGACGTGACGAGTCAATCAGACTTCAGGGCGCATCTCGGTCCAGTAACAGTATTTTCAGATCTGTAATTAGGCAACACACAGGATGTCTATATGCAAGGCAGCGCTGGGTGAAAAAAAACACACACACACACAGAAAAACACAACACCTCCGAATATTTACTGTGATCTCCTCTCACACCACCCACTCCCTCCCGACGTTCATCACCTCCACTACCAGCATCCTTTTCCCCGCCCCTGTCTCCGCCCCCCCCCCCCCCACTCTCCCTCCAATACGAGTCCAGTGGGTGGTGTGATGTCAGGTTCTTTTGTGGTGGGCTGTTTCTAACAGGTCCAGACAATCAGCGTGTTTGTAATTGTCAATGTGTGATTTTCCAATTTTGTTTTTTTCTTTTTTTGTTTTTGTTTAATTTTTTTTTCTTTGTATTTTTTTCCCTTGTTTTGTTTTGTTTTGTTTTATGGTCAGGATTTTAAAGGAAGATATTTTTATGGTAATTGTCGCTGGTCTATTTTACTATATATTTATGTAATAAATATGTGACTAAATTTATATCACAGACTCCCTCGTTTGTTATTATGCCTTCGTCCTGCGTATGTGTGTGTGTGCTTGCTGGACTTTGTTTGGGGTTTAGAATGGCTGATTTAACAGCGTTTAAAGGAGCAGTTTGTAATGTTTACAGCCCTCTGCTGGTGCTGAGGTGAATTGCAATTGCAGTATTTATTCCTCCTTCACCAATCAGCTTGTATTTGCTTTAAAAGAAAATAGCCCTAAGTTGCTGTGTAGCTCTATTCTGGTTTTGTGGACGGGGCTAATTTCAGGGTCAGAAAACTCTGAAAATGAAGCCTGAAATGAAAAGTTTAGCCAAATCCTCAGGATGAGAATATTTTTGATGCACAGGTTTTTAAAAAATTCTATAACTCTACAAATTTCTGTAAGTTTTGAACACTTTTAAACATTATAAACTGCACCTTTAAGTGATTCACACAAAGCTCTAATCTTCATAACACACTTGTTACCTGTCCTTAAGTTCATCCACAATCTCTCTTAACATTGTAAAAACACAAAAAAACATGATACAAATCTTTTTTTTTTTTTTTACGATAGTTCATGCTTCATACAAAACAACACAACACACGTCCATGCATTATCGTTACTTCCTTTTGCCTTCCTTAATTATTGTTGTCATTTCCTGTTCCTAGCTCCAGAACTACAGTGTATCATCTGATTATCACAAGCAACATGTGCAGTTTCTTTTGACGATCCGGTTTATAACAGAGAAGCTGCGCTGATCGGACAGGAAACGGTCATACAGTGGAACCTCGGCATACGAATGCCATCCCTTGTGAATTTTCGCCTTAAGAATTGAAATTTTGCAAGAAATTCGCATCGGCATACAAAGCATTTATGGCATGCGAATGAACCAAACTGAATGGCGGCTAAGTTGCACATACGTCCAGGAGCCATTTAAAACTTGTTTGCGTCAGGGGAAAGCCAAGCGAAGCCAACTGAAGTGAGTTTGCGAATTTTTTTAGTCAGAGAAAGCTGTTTGGAAAGAGTTAACCCACGATACCGATGTTGCCTTCAAAAGCTAGGTGATTTTTCTGGTGGTTTTTTTGTTGACAGATCGGTGGTGTGGGCGGTCTGTTCTATTTTTAGCCCAAGCTTGGTGGCACGACTTCCTGTGAGGACACTTGACATAGAATGCTTGGCTTGGGTCAGTTCTTTGTAAGCAGCCATACAGTTTACATACGCTTCGTATCGGTCATATTTTTGGCCGGCTGAAATGGATTATCTGCATTTACATTATTTCTTATGGGAAAATTCGTTCCGCAATACAGATTTTCACCTTAGGAACTCACCTCCAGAACCAATTAAATTCGTATGCCGAGGTTCCACCTTAAATACGTTTTGTATCGTTTTGAAATAAAGGGGAAGTGAGGCAGAAGAGAGGAACGAACCTCTCTTACTCGTACTGCTGAATGATTAATCAGGAGTTAGTCATGTGACTGTGAAATTAGTGCCATCTGCTGATAGAGATCATGCACCTTCTGTAAATCAGAGACAGATTGTTTGTCTTCATTATGCAGAAATCCAATCTGATTTAATATTCCCTGATCCAAGGAATATGATATAATAAAACAGTAAAATATCACTAGTGCATGTGAGAATGGACGTACAGTACATTGAGTAGACTCTTTTGGAAGAGGGGATGACGTTGTAGTGAAAGTCATGATCTCTGCACTGCAGCTTTCCAGCCAACCAATCAGCAGCTCGCTCACAGCATGCTCTTCCTGCTCCCGAGACCCCTCCTCTTTCCCCAGGCCCCGCCCCCTTCCTGCCACAACTTATCTACTGTATTTTCTCACTGTCTTTTTCTTGTTCTCATTCTCTTCCTCTCTCTTCCATATCACATTCAGAAGCTTCCTATGAGTGTGCACTGTGATTCAAAGGGTAGTTTGAATGGTTCCTAATATCAGTACCAACTTTAGTACCACACAACTTTAGTACCATGTTACATTTTGTGTAAAACAAAAGGATATCTACGCTTGCTAAACACTCTGCAGTTGAAGTCAAGTACATGAAATCAGGCAGGTTAATGTTCATATCAAAGACCAGAATGGAGAGTTTGTTGGTGCCACATGGGTTGGTTTCAACCTTGACTTGTTTTCAACCTTCCTAAGTTCTCCTACATCACCACATCACTATGATCCTTGCACTGGCTTCCTGTGGCTTCCTGTATCAGATTTAATACACTGATGCTTGCCTACAAATCCGAAAACTGACCTCAAAACACTTATCAAACCCCACCACACTCACGTCCTCCCTCTGATCCTCCAACATTTGGTAGATACTTTTATCCACAGCAACTTACATTTGTCACAGCTGAGCAGTTGAGGGATAAGGGCCTTGTTCAAGGGCCCAGCTTGGTGGTTCTAACTCACAACCTTCTGATCAATAGTCCAACACTTTATCCACTGAGCTACCACTACATACAGTGGGGCAAAAAAGTATTTAGTCAGCCACCAATTGTGAAAGTTCTCCCACTTAAAAAGATGAGAGAGGCCTGTAATTTTCATCATAGGTACACTTCAACTATGAGAGACAGAATGAGAAAAAAAAAATCCAGAAAATCACATTGTCTGATTTTTAAAGAATTTATCTGCAAGTTATGGTGGAAAATAAGTATTTGGTCAATAACAAAAGTTCATCTCAATACTTTGTTATATACCCTTTGTTGGCAATGACAGAGGTCAAACGTTTTCTGTAAGTCGCCACAAGGTTTTTACACACTGTTGCTGGTAGTTTGGCCCATTCCTCCATGCAGATCTCCTCTAGAGCAGTGATGTTTTGGGGCTGTCGCTGGGCAACACGGATTTTCAACTCCCTCCAAAGATTTTCTATGGGGTTGAGATCTGGAGACTGGCTAGGCCACTCCAGGACCTTGAAATGCTTCTTACGAAGCCACTCCTTCGTTGCCTGGGCGGTGTGTTTGGGATCATTGTCATGCTGAAAGACCCAGCCACGTTTCATCTTCAATGCCCTTGCTGATGGAAGGAGGTTTTTACTCAAAATCTCACGATACATGGCCCCATTCATTCTTTCCTTTACACGGATCAGTCGTCCTGGTCCCTTTGCAGAAAAACAGCCCCAAAGCATGATGTTTCCACCCCCATGCTTCACAGTAGGTATGGTGTTCTTTGGATGCAACTCAGCATTCTTTCTCCTCCAAACACGACAAGTTGAGTTTTTACCAAAAAGTTCTATTTTGGTTTCATCTGACCATATGACATTCTCCCAATCCTCTTCTGGATCATCCAAATGCTCTCTAGCAAACTTCAGACGGGCCCGGACATGTACTGGCTTAAGCAGGGGGACACGTCTGACACTGCAGGATTTGAGTCCCTGGCGGCGTAGTGTGTTACTGATGGTAGCCTTTGTTACTTTGGTCCCAGCTCTCTGCAGGTCATTCACTAGGTCCCCCTGTGTGGTTCTGGGATTTTTGCTCACCGTTCTTGTGATCATTTTGACCCCACGGGGTGAGATCTTGCGTGGAGCCCCAGATCGAGGGAGATTATCAGTGGTCTTGTATGTCTTCCATTTTCTAATAATTGCTCCCACAGTTGATTTCTTCACACCAAGCTGCTTACCTATTGCAGATTCAGTCTTCCCAGCCTGGTGCAGGTCTACAATTTTGTTTCTGGTGTCCTTTGACAGCTCTTTGGTCTTGGCCATAGTGGAGTTTGGAGTCTGACTGTTTGAGGTTGTGGACAGGTGTCTTTTATACTGATAATGAGTTCAAACAGGTGCCATTAATACAGGTAACGAGTGGAGGACAGAGGAGCCTCTTAAAGAAGAAGTTACAGGTCTGTGAGAGCCAGAAATCTTGCTTTTTTGTAGGTGACCAAATACTTATTTTCCACCATAATTTGCAAATAAACTCTTTAAAAATCAGACAATGTGATTTTCTGGATTTTTTTTTCTCATTCTGTCTCTCATAGTTGAAGTGTACCTATGATGAAAATTACAGGCCTCTCTCATCTTTTTAAGTGGGAGAACTTGCACAATTGGTGGCTGACTAAATACTTTTTTGCCCCACTATAACATGAACATCATTACATTTACATTTCTGGCATTTGGCAAACACCCTTATCCAGAGCAACTTACAATTTATCTGGTTTTATACAAATGAGGGTTAAGGGCCTTGCTCAGGGGCCCAGCAGGGGCAGCTTAGTATTCAGGTATATCAGTATTCCAGTGCCTTAACCACTAAGCTAACACATCATCTGCTCCCACCATCTCTCAGGGTACAAGGAAGACTTCATGCTTCATGACTCTTCTCTGTTCTGGCACCTCAGTGGTGGAATGAACTTACTGTACTTTCTATATGTCCAAACAGATGAGTTACCGAGACCTCAAACAGACCTGCCTCTTCCTAAAGTACCTTAAATTAGCACTTTAATGTAGAAAAAAATGTCTGTGCTTTTGAGTGAGTTTTTCAGGCTGATGGTTTTCTTAGTCTTTGACCCAGTAAACCAGTATCAGGATGTCTATCACTTATCCGATCTATTCTCGGGTCACGGGGAGCCTGTGCCTCTCATCTCAGGCGTCATTGGGCATCAAGGCAGGATACACCCTGGACGGAGTGCAAACCCATCGCAGGGCACACAGACACTTTCATTCACTCACACAATCACACACTACGGACAATTTAGAGATGCCAATCAACCTACAATGCATGTCTTTGGACCAGGGGAGGAAACCGGAGTACCCGGAGGAAACCTCTGAGGCACGGGGAGAACATGCAAACTCCACACACACACGGTGGAGGTGGGAATCGAACCCCAACCCTGGAGGTCTGGATAAAGATGTCTGCCGAATGGCATAAATGTTTGATGATTTCTGAGTTTGAGAATCTGTTGATTTAGCATTTACAGGGAATAGTACGAAAAACAAAAGCCGTCCAGTGAGCAACAGTACCTTGTGAAGTCAGTGGGGAATAATGAGGCCAGTTTGAGTTAACATGAAGGCTATGGTAACTCAAATAAGAAGACATTATTATCACACATACATTACAGCAGAATTCCTTTCTTTAAGTATCCCAACTGAGGAAGTTGGGGTCAGAGCAAAGGGGCAGATATGAGACAGTGCCCCTTGAGCGAGGAGGGTTAAGGGCCCTCTCAATTGCCTAACAATGGAGCTTGGTGGTGCTGGGGCTTGAGCCATCAAATAACCACTCTTTACAAACATGGTGAGCAGAAAAGCATCTCAAGACACACCTCAAAGCTTGAGGTGAATGGGTTACAAAAAAAAAAAGAGCACATAAAGATAGAATTGCTGGTAAGACTTACATCTTCACATGTCGTTATTTTAGCTGGGATTCAGTGAGCAATTCCACAGCATCATGAAATATTGCTATTTAGTTCAAAGTATTCACATATTTTTCTCTATATGCAAACAGCAATGTTTGATGAATGTCACTGAACGAGTTGTGTTGAGATCTTTCTGAGCCTTGCTCTCTTCTTTCCATTCTGTCACACTGGTAAACAAAATGAATTGCCTCTGACAGCACTTGTCACTCTCTGACACACACAGTTCCTCATTTAGAATGGCAAACATGGGGGGGGGGCCTTACATAAGAGCCCCCACCTCTAACAAATCCTTGTGTCTCCTCGTGCGGGTCAGGAGAGGATGTGTATGCTGGAGGAGAGGATGGCGATGGACGAAGCTGTGTCTGGATGGAGGGACATGTAGGATCAAACGCTTCTTTATGGGCTGCTTCGGGCTTTGATCCATGCAGATAGGAGGAGACAGAGTTTATGAGGAACTGGTACAGAAGATGAAGCCGAAGATGAGAGAGGAAATGAGGTTTAGATAAATATAGAGGACATCGTTAATTGGATGCGCAATGGCATGCCAGGAGTGAATTTTTCTGGCAGGGGATGAGGAAATGTATTTATTATTGAGGTCAAGCCAGGAAACAAGTTCATAATGTGGGTCAAAAACAGGGTTAAACAAAAAATATCCATCATAACAATCTGGGGAATCTTCTAGAAACCAGAACTAGAAAGACAAAGAACAAAATTAATGGCGTGATAAGAGTTCGTGGTCACACACAAAAAAATAATCAAGGACTGACCACTGACTAGTACAGGTGAACACAGTAGGGCTGAAAATTAATGTGTACTCTGAACAAGAAACAGAAACAAAATCATTTGGAAATAAAAACAAAGGAAGTGCAAGTCTAATTTGTTTTACAGCAGTAAAAGCAGTAGGGGTTCATCATCAATCTCAATGTTTTTTCTCAGTGTTTTTTTCTTTTAATAACATGAAGGCGTATTAAATAAAAGAGCTTCATGACAGTTCCAGGAAACCAGTCTAGATCCTGTACTTATCTTCTCTATCTTGTCCAATGAATCCTCACGCCCCTCTGATAACTCCAACACCACAAGGCATCTGGTCGTTTAGAGCAGGGGTGTCCAATCTTATCCACAAAGGGCCGGTGTGGGTACAGGTTTTCATTCTAATCAAGCAGAAGCCACACCTGATTCCACCTGTTTAATCAACTGATGTTGTCTTTTAATAGTCTCGGGTGTGGCTTCAACTCAGTTGAAATGAAAACCCGCACCACCAAGCTCCATTGTTAGGCAATTGAGAGGGCCCTTAACCCACACCGGCCTTTTGCGGATAAGATTGGACATCCCTGGTTTCGAGTATAATCATCCTGATTAAACTGTTGAATTGGTGAGAAATCATTTTGAGAAAAGGCTTTTGTTAATGTTGACGTATATCACCAACTGATCACCAAATCAGTCGAGATCTGCGGCACACCGTACACCTGACTTCCTGTTTCAAAATACATCAGCATACGGAATCAAGTCACGGCTCTCAAGCGGTCAAATAGAAATAGATTCAATGATGTTTACCAATGTGTGCCATTTTTATACGTCATCACATTTGACATGTATGTAATCAGAACATTTTTAGACAAACATTCAAAGGGAAATAACTCCTTAGGATTTGGAACAGCGAAACACGTGGAAGGTTACTTCAGTGAAAACAGGGACACAACATGCATGTATGACTTGCATAACAGTCCTATACGGGCACAAGGAGTACATAGTGGGTTATGTAGGGACGGACAGAATATAGACTGTTACATCACTCCTGTGTCCTCTGGCTCCCTGTCCTTACATAATGAAAGAGAGAGAGAGAGAGGGAGAGAGAGAGAGAGAGAGAGAGCGAGAGATTGGCCATTCCCTACAGCTAGATCTCCAAAGCTCAGCCTTTAATCTGCTTAATGTTACTTTCATTAGTTCTAGTCAGTGTAGAGCTGAATAAATAATTCACGAGTTTTGTTTCTTCTTATAAAAGCTGACTCTTGTGTGTGAGGTGCAGGAATATTGCTTTATTTTTGTAATTTTCACCATAAAAGTCTAATCTAAACGGTTCTCTCTTCCTTTGCGTGCGTTCGTGAGACACCTCAGGCGTCCCTCTGACTGACACGCTGCTGTGCAGATGCTTGCTTTTTTAACCTCGGCATTTCTCACCCGAGTGTGAAAGTGTAAGTCAAATCCAGAGGCCATCACATCTCCATGCTCAAACGTGCACAATCACAGACTATGCAGCTTGAGCCCTATCTAGTGGCTAGATGATGATGTTATATATGTGTTTTTTTCCCCATAATAGAAGCATAAAATGTGGTCTATTTTGTTGTGCTCTCAGGGTTTTATTCATTAGGATTCATGTGGGTATATAGATGGGTATATACAGATATTACAGTTACAAATCGGGATGTAAAGTAAAGAAAAAAATTGCATAGTTTAAAGGCAGTTTCCTTTTCCTTTTCTGTTTCTCTGTCTATATTTTAGATAAATAATGTAATAAAAACATTATTATTCTACAAAATCTACAGCACTTGTACCTGGAAAAAAAGCAAAATAATGCGAGAATCCATTCAATATTTCATTTCTGAAAAATCCTGTTCCAGGAGTCGTCTACTATAGGTTATGAAAAGGAAATTTCCACTTTCAATTTACTCTCAATGCTGTTGCCTCAACACATTCATGGCATGAAATATTTTTATCATTCAACATAAAGCCGGAAGTTTCATCTAAAGGAAGGTCACGGGTCCTGATTGTGGAGGTTGTCTCCATGTTGATGATTGAATGTCTTTGTCATGTTCCACTCCACAGTGGTGGTTAATATGAAGCTCATATAAAAGTAGACACTCAGGACTTTAAGAATTTGTGGTTTTTCATAAGGATTTCTGTTTTTCTTTAGCCTACTAGGAGCAATATATTCATAGAAAAGTTCTATAAATGGTGCAGTGTTGTGACTTCAGATTGTCTGAGAGATGACAAAGGTTATGGGGGGGTGTCTTAATTAATTAATTAATTAATAAGCTCAGGGTAAAATAAATGTGAAAATGATTGAGGAACCACTTGACCACTTGCCCTGACCAGGAGATACAATCAATAACTCAAACTCAACTACAGTGTATTCACTAGAACCAATCACTTTATTATGTTGTTATTATTGCACCATTTTCAGGATTATCAATCATTAGCTAATGTCTTATTGGGATGTCCTCTAGAGAATTATTACACAGCCTTGGCCAGACCGATGGAGTTGTTGGACCTGCTGAAGATGGTGTAGTACTGCCTAATGAACACATCACCCAGGATCCACAGGCTCGAGCTGCTCGGGCTGAAACCAGTGCGGCAGCCATAGTAATAAGACTGTAAAGAACAGACAGGGTTAAGCAGGTTAGAAAGGGATCAGTCAGTTAGACATATTAGACTCATCCTCACATCCCCAAGCCATTTCATTCAAACAAACTGGACCTGAGGTTACAATGGTTTGGTGTGTGCCAAAGGAACTCACCTGACGGACGTAGGCTGAGGCGGGCAGGGTGAAGGCATTGCCATTGATGTTGAAGGTCACTGCAGGCATGCTTCCAATGTTGTTGCAGTTCACCATTGCCTAAAAGATGACAATAATAAATGTCTACTTAGAAATCAAAACCTTGTCTTAAGGCTGAAGTGTGATTTCCTCACACAGTGAGCACCACAATTTTTCCACAAAAAGTTTTTGTATAGCTACATGACAAGCATAATCTATTTAAGTTGTAGTTGTAATCTTCAAGTTGTAATCCAATCCCAGTATATCAATGATCCTGCAAGACATATGGAATAAAATTGTTTTATCTTTTTCACTCTTGTGCTTTATACCTTGTTTATGATTGAGGTATATGCAAAAATAAAAACATGTCTCAGTTCAGGAAAGTCTATAGTTTTTAGAGCTAGATATATATTTATCATAGAAAAAATTCAACATATAGTTGGTTTTACTTGGCCACCACATGTTGAATTTAAATTCCATTCATCTGTGTTGGCGGTCAAATTTTATAGATAGATAGATGGATGGATGGATGGATGGATGGATGGATGGATGGATGGATGGATGGATAGATGGATAGATGGATAGATGGATAGATAGATGGATAGATGGATAGATAGATAGATAGATAGATAGATAGATAGATAGATAGATAGACTATTTAGCTAAAAGTCTATAAATGAACTTAAAGATTAGTGCCTAATTAGTGCCATCCCCCAAGATTATTTAAAATAAAAATAAAATAAAATGGATAGAATTATCAACTTCACACTTTGTGATGTTTGCACTGGTTAAGCCTCTGTTCAAATGCTTTACCCCAACTGTATAATGTCAGTTTGTTCAAGACAATCCTCACCTCCTGAAACTCATGAAACAGCCAATGTGACATGCTAAATAGATTTCATGAAAAACACATTTGGAGTGCCTTTACTTACATCTCCATTGCTCACTGAAGCTCCCACCCAGCTGTTCATGTTGTTGATGTCACTGGAAGGACCAGCGATCAGAGAGGTACCAGTGTCCACAATAGCCTGGCATCCACCATTGCAAGCAACAACCTGTCCGTTGATGGTGACGCTTTGGGGAAAAAATGGTACACCAAACACAGTGACTATAGTTGCTAGTTTTTAAATTGGCAGCATGGATATGATACAAGTCATAATCCTTCTAAAGAAACTGGGTAAAATCGGGTTGTTACCTGTCCATGGTGATCTGCCAGTATGTCTCAGACGACAGAGGGATCCAGACCAGAGAACCAGTGTAGTGGTTGGGGTTGTATCCACCGAAAATAACCTCACTGCCACTTTGAGCATTGCTGGGGGTGGAAGACATGACCATATACCAAAGTGACTTGCAATTGAGACAGGATACAATGAGCACTAAAAGGTTCTGTCGTAAACTGAGAAAATCAGCTCTATCCTATTTTATCCCGTCCCGTCCCGTCCCATTCCATCCCGTCCTGTTCTATGCCATACCATCCTAACCTATCCTATCCCATCCCATCCTAACCTATCATATTCTATCCTGTCCTGTCCTATCCTGTAGTGTCCTATCCTGTCCTGTCCTATCAGATCCTCTCTTATCCCAGTCGATCCGATCCTATCCTATCCTATCCTATCCTATCCTATGCTATTTGATCCTGTCCTGTCCTGTCCTGTCCTATCCTATCAGATCCTCTCTTATCCCAGTCGATCCTATCCTATCCTATGCTATTCTATGCTATCTGATCCTGTCCTGTCCTGTCCTGTCCTATGCTATGCTATCCCATCTGATTCTATCCTATCCTATCCTATCCTGTCCTGTCCTGTCCTGTCCTATCAGATCCTCTCTTATTCCAGTTGATCCTATCCTATCCTATCCTGTCCTATGCTATGCTATGCTATCTGATCCTGTCCTGTGCTATGCTATCTCATCTGATTCTACCCTGTCCTGTCCTGTCCTGTCAGATCCTCTCTTATCCCAGTCAATCCTATCCTATCCTATCCTATCCTATCCTATCCTATCCTATCCTGTCCTGTCCTATGCTATGCTATGCTATGCTATGCTATCTGATCCTGTCCTGTCCTGTCCTATGCTATGCTATCCCATCTGATTCTATCCTATCCTGTCCTGTCCTGTCCTATCCAATCCTAACAAACTGTCACCTTAATTGAATGTCTTATCAACACCTTTCATTTACATTTCTGGCATTTCTGGCCTAAAAACTGAGATTTTTTTTTTTAACAACATAATACATAAATAGGGAAACATAAGAGCTAGTTTAAGTACTTCACGAAGAGGTAAGTCTTCAGTTGCCATTTGAAGGCGGCCAGTGACTCGGCCGTACGGACTTTCATCTAGTTGGTCTGAGCAAAATTAGTCTATATTGACAGTTGATGAGGTGAATCTGTGTGTCAGCAACTGTAAATGACATGGCAATGTTTGGCTTGGGATTTGAATGAAAAATAAAATGTTGCAGAAACCTTAGTTCTATCCCATCCTATTCTATTCTATCTTGAATAGATTCTATCAATGCATATTAAGTTGTTTTCATTGCTTCACAGATTTGTGCAACTTGTGCCAGGTAGCCCTGATCATGTAGAATTATTGGAGTTTTTGTAGAGCTAAACTGTAGTGAAGTAGTGGCACAGATTTCTTGACACTACCCTTGACACTAAATACATTTTTGTTACCAAAACAAAAAAGAAATAGTTCAGAGTCTCTCTTACCTGCTTAGGTAGACAGAGAAGTAATCCTGCACAAGACCCTGCTGGACCATGTTGTCAAAGACGGGCTGGGCATTAGAGGCAGCCAGTTGAGGGTAGGCCAGTCCCAGAATGCCATCAGCCTTCATGTGGGCCATGAAAGGTGCTTCGCTTTGACTCAGTCCAAAGATCTGATGGGCAACCTTGATACTGCCCACCTGCAGAGAAGTCCATCAAGTAAGCAACCAAAACATGAAGTAACAAATAAAGTCATTTAAACCCTGAACCATTCCTAGATGTTAGGTATAAGTAGTATAGGGATAGTGATATCTATTCCATTATTGGATAGCTTAGGAGAGATTCTAACCGAAACAGTGTCATAGCCGAGGAAGCCAGTCATGCTGCCAGTGCCATACTGGATTGACAGAGGCTGGTTGGTGGCCTGGAAGGTGCTGGATTGTTGGGGATTGAACTTAGCATGGTTGTCTGTAAGACAGAAAAAGTCATTCTTGCATCTTGCAACATCTTTAATGTGCCACATTCATTTCTAAATGAGTAACTGGTCAGATGGCTGCTACATACTGCAAGCAGTACTGCTACAGTAGACAGAGGGAACCCAGAGGTTGGAAGAACCAGTGTCAAAGATAACCTGGAAGGACTGAGGAGGAGTGCCAATGGAGATCACACCATAGTAGCTAAGCTGTCGAGAGAAAGAGAGGAAAGCCATTACAAACAAATCCTGGAGTTTGCTTATTTGGAAATGATTAGTGATTGATTCGCTTACCATCAAAACCTCCTAATACTAATAATGTTTCTGTCTTGACATTGTTTGTGCTAGAGCAGAAGCTGAAAAATGGACTTACATCAGCATCATTAGTCATGGATTCGTATCCAACAGCATAGCTCTGGGTAAACTTGGGTACTGGGTTGAAAGGGTACAGCTTCCTGTACTCCTCCCAAAGACCCTTCTCCTCCAGTGCTTCACGAGCACTCTTCCCCTTGGTCAAAGGAACACTGCCGTAAAGAATTGGAAAACAATGTATTCAGTCATTGGCATACAGGCTTTAAATCAGTTCAGAGACAAATACCCTGACCCACTGCACAGTACTGATGAAAAGCAATGAGAGTAATAAAGAAAAAAACAAAACCCTTTGATGTTAATTGCATTAGAAAGTGCATGCTGGCGACAGATAGATGACAAGTGTTACCTGATGAAGCACTCAGAGATCGCCAGCATGGCGCAAAGAACCACGGCCCACTTCATCATGGCTGCTTAGAAGAGTTCAGCTGCTTGAGCTCAAAGGCTGCAAGACTCCTTCAGAATCAGGTTCTTTTATACAGAGAACCTGCAGAGGTTATATACAGAACTGCAGAGGTTGAACATGATAAGGAATCATTTGGACTAGCAAAAACTGATGTCCTCCAGCCAATGTCAAGAACAGTCACAACATGGAAAATACAACTTAGCAAACAATACCTTGGAGTGTTTGCTATTATGGTATAATGCAGTAAGAGTTGACTTTTTCATAACCTTATATTAGCTCAGTGGCATGTGTAGGTTTAGACCATTTTCATTTAGGTCCATTGTATATTTAAATATAAATAATTGTTTTAAAATGAACCCAATGAGAAATTCATGCAAGTTTCTAATCAGTATATAGAAGGTTTAATAAATGCCTGAGATTGTATCAGGACCAATTTGTAATATATAAAGTAAACTTTGCAGAAATGTTAGAGACAAATTCCCAGTATTAGTTCTAGGTTTTAGCAGTCATTAAATGGCTTCAATACACTTACAATAGGTTTTCAGAAATATCCACATAGCTAAGAAACTTTTGTAATGATATTTTTAACTTGTAGTGTTGTTTGTATTAGCTACTTTGATGTTCAGGGCTGTTTCCTGTGATGAGAGTCCACCAGAGGGCTCCATGATTTCTGTAATAGATACACAAACTGGTGAAAAGGTATGTATCAGGTAGTCCCTGGATGCCATTTTGTGGTGTGGAAAAAATAGAAACTCAACTAAAAGTAACTAAATTAGGCAAGTAACCTAACCAATACAGTTAAGGCTCTGGGGTACTGATCAGAAGGTCAAGGGTTAAAGCCCAAGGTTACCAAGGTTCCACTGTGGGGCCCTTGATCAAGGCTTTTAACTGAAACGCTGTACCACGGCTGACCCTGTGACCATGGCTGACCCCAACTTCCTAACAAGCTGGGATATAGGAACAAAAGAATTTCACTTGTCTCTGATATGTGGAAAATAAAGGCTTCTTCTTCTAATATCAGAAGATCACAAAGAATCTGCAGTGGAGTGAAACAAAATTGAAAAAGAAGTCTAAGAGAATCTGAATAAAAACATTAATAAGAAGTTAATGTTGGCCAATTTGTACTTTTTTTTGTTTTAGCTGTTTGATGTAATTGAAAGGGGTTAAGTAGTTTCCTGCTTATATCTTGACTAAAAAGTGTCAGGCTAGCACAAGTTAAGTTGCTAGCTTGTTACGACTAGCTATGACAACAGTAGCATGTTGACTTCTTTTCAGAGCTAAGATAACTTAGTAATTTTCACAAATAATGTCAATTTGGCAATTTTTCAGGCTTTATAAGAAAATATTTGTAGATGTGTCCAGCAACAGACCCAGCTGAAAGTAATACAGGTACAATTAATTTCTTTCTTTCTTTCTTTCTTTCTTTCTTTCTTTCTTTCTTTCTTTCTTTCTTTCTTTCTTTCTTTCTTTCTTTCTTTCTTTCTTTCTTTCTTTCACTCTCTCACTCTCTCACTCTCTCACTCTCTCACTCACTCTGTTGAAGAAAGGAGGACATTATCAACAATTATATTATTTATTGTCCAGTGTCACTCAAATGAGGATGAGGTTGCCTTTCTGAGCCTGGTTCCTCTCAAGGTTTCTTCCTCATATCATCTCAGGGAGTTTTTCCTTGCCACCGTCACCTCAGGCATGCTCATTAAGGATAAATATTAGGGATAAATAGGAACTTAACTTTAAACTTTATCATTTTTTCTATGTTTCTAGACTTCTGTAAAGCTACATTGAGACAATATCCATTATTAAAAGCGCTATACAAATAATCTGAATTTTCTAATAGTAGTACTTCTTTACCTTACTTTAGAATATACTGTGTATATATATTTTATTGATTTATTTTTAATTCTAGCACAGACATGTAGTTGCTGTATATATTCATAATATTTTTTTTCAATAGTTGAAGATAATAAAGTATCAATTCTGTTCATTCTTCCACGTTAAAATTGTATGAATCTGAGAGCTAGGAGGTAAAATGAATTCAGGGCTTTATAGTAATAATGAATGCATTCCTATGTCACTTCTTATATCAGTCACATAGTCAAGAAAATTTATTTTAACTCCTTTTTCCCCCTTATGTCTACATATATTCTAAAACGCTTTAATTGTACATAGTACTTTAAATGTAAGTAGTAATGTTTCTAACAGTATTTGCTTTTACAAAATTCAGTAAATGGTTTGAAAAGTCTTGCATTTTCCTGATTTTCAATCGTAATCTCAGATTATCAAGCATCCATAAATCCACACAGCATCAGAGCTGACATTATGTTGTGCTTATATAAAATTTCATTTAAAGTGATGAAGCTTAAAGAACTCTAAATCATCATGTTTTTCATGCTGAGATCTCTCTGTGTTTGTGATTAGTCTCAACATTACATGGTTGTTTATGCCGTATTTGCTGATAGGAGCAGTAGGAACATGGGCATTTTCAAATAGCTATATTTTTTCTAAAATAACCCTCTTTTCTGTTGCATTTGTCCTTCTGTGACTCCTGATACTGCTGATCTATGCTCATGTATTAACAATGATGTTGGCTGAGACAATAAGCCCATTACTCCAAATATTCACCTTTTAAAAACCAATGCACAAACAGCTCACTAACTCTAAACCCTGTGAACTTTAACAGCTAACTATTACGAAAGGCATTGTAATACCTAAACATAACATTAATGAGGCTACATTAAAAATACAGCACTTTCTGTCTTCTCAGTTCGTTTTTAAATATCCCGACGTACTGTATATACAGAAATATTTTGTCAGCTTTGCTTTTAAATAGTCTCTTTATGACACCTAATTGCCGTTTCTCTTAAGATGTTTCAGAGACAGCTCTTCCTCAATTACGGCCTCATTCCCACTCTGAGTTTACATTACTGTCACTCAAATATCACTTTCCAATCAAGGAGGTTGTTTTCACAGCTACGCTTGCAGGATGTTCGCACATGGCCGACCCGTGGTAATTACTCTGCAGGATATTTTTGCACCATATGGCAGGTTTTCTGTACAAATTACAGTTGAGGGTAAATGATCTGATTTTGTTTATTGAGCTAAATAAATGAAGCTACTGTATAATCATACAGACATGGATGAGAAATCCAGATGCTCACACTTCAAATGCCATCATCCAGTGTTTTATTCAAGAGTCACAGTCGTTTTTATTTATTTTTTGGGGGGGTGAGAACAGCCAGTAAAGAAAAGCATGACTGGAAAAAAAAAGCTATGAAAAAACAACATAGAGGATGAAATAATTCAATGATATCCAGCTCATTTGTCCTGAGTACGTTTTTGAATAAATAGAGTAATATGTTATTTATATATCCGATAATTCAATGCCCTGCTTCCTAAGGGTGTCTAATTAATTCAAAATATATAAAAGTACCACTTTCTTTAATAGTCCTTTAAGCTGTATGTATGCATTGCACAAATCTGTGTCACACATCTCACAAAGTGCTGAGAAATGATTTGAACCAGTACAAATTAAACACACAGAAATGACTGACAGGTACACTTTTCACACACAGTGTCTCCACTTTCCTGCTCCTTACTTGACTTCCTTTTCACATTCCAAGCCAGCACATACATCATTCATTTAAAGAACTCTACCGAATTTTGTGTCTGAGGCAGAAATTGACTTAGTCCTTTTCTAACTCAGAGGGATCAGAGTGCCAGGCTCTCTTTTTAATTGGCATGCCTTCATTTG
The DNA here is from genome assembly GCA_033459395.1 of Hemibagrus guttatus. Classification (NCBI taxonomy): domain Eukaryota; kingdom Metazoa; phylum Chordata; class Actinopteri; order Siluriformes; family Bagridae; genus Hemibagrus; species Hemibagrus guttatus. The sequence continues at coordinate 22,518,070 of JAUCMX010000012.1, read as the reverse complement.
CTTCAGTCCAATCCCTTTCTTCACTGCGAGGTCTTACAGGAATGGCTCCAGGGCTTTGAGACTTAGCAAACCTTTGAATGGTATCTGCAGAGTGACAGGATCCTGAGTGCCAGGCTCTTCGTTTAGAGAAACCCCTAATCTCTGGGTTTGCTGTCTGAGATTTCTGCCTTACTGCTACTGGTAGATAAGATGAGAGATGAGCAGAAGGCCCCAGGAGAGATGACTCGGAATGGGTAGCACGGCGACGAGGGGGGACTTCAGGGATACCATCATGGGAAGGCCGAAGAGGCTTCAATCCCATGCAAAGGGAAGTTTGGCTAGGTCTTGACAATTTTGGGGTTGAGGGCATCTCTGGTTCGGGGTCGATTTTCTTCTTTCTGTTTTGGACAGTTCTTCTTTGGACTTTATGAAGCTGTTCCTCAATGTTCAAGACCTCATTTGTGAGTTGATTGACCCGATCAAAACCAGCAAGGAGACTTTCCACTGAGGGCAGCAAACGATCAATGTACTGCTGGACCTCATGGCTCTCTGAGACCACTGAAGACTCTGAGACCTGAGAGGAGGCAGAGGATACCAAACGAGGTCCAGTAGGACTCATGGGTGAGGAGATGCTGGAGAACTGGGAGCACTGGGACAATCTAGATGGTGGTGACTCCATACCCTCAAACTTTACTCGGTGCCTGAACTGGGAGTGATGTGAATTCAAGCATAGAGTTTAGTCAAGCACAGAATACATTGCTGCAATCAGTTTCTTGACATGCATGATGACAAAAGATGTTTATACCTCTTTGGTCTTGCTGAGCCCCATCCATAGCTTGAGCCTCTTGATGAGAAACTCTACCATCTCATAGTCCTGTGGTTCCATGGATGGCCGGTACATTTGTTCACGGATAGTCTTGTACCTGTGGTGCAATATGGCTCCACATATACGCCCAAGGAGCCAGAACCCAAGCCCAAATACAGTGAGGCAGAAAAGGGGCCCAAGCACTGGATGCTCCTCAGACAGCTGCTGAACAACTATTCGATTTCTCAATAAGTACAATAGGGACTGACTAGCTTGCCTTACAGTCCTGAAGCCTTCCACTGAAGCTGAGAAAAGCTGAAAAGAATGTCATGTCATGGCAAAGTCAGACTTGATGTTTCATATTTTAGAAGCACTATACTGATTGTAACAATTAAGAGATAAAGTACCAAGCTGCCTGTGTGGGAGAAGAGAAGCAGCAGAAGCACAAACAGGAGGACTACTCCACAGATCTCAGAGCAGGCCTGATGGAGAACCCTGCCAAACACCACCCATCTTCTTACAAACTGCAGAGAAGCTGCCATCTGCAACAAAAAAACACTGATTACCTGTGGGTACCTGTTTAAAGACTGGGTATCACAGAGAGGTACAAATAGGGGTCCAAGTACCAGGTGACAAAAACAGGATAGACTAACCTGCTCTGATTCTGTTCTAGGATCTTAAAATTATTCAAACACCTGTCCAATCTTTTTTATTTTTTCTCTTTTGGGAGCAATGTTTAGGAGAGTGTGATGAAACCTTTGTCACATGTCATAATCAATTGTGACTTAATATTATGATCAGATTTAGTGGTATTGAATGACCAAAATTGAAATCAATCAGATTAGGTGAAAGCTTGAGATATACCTCTGAAGGTGTAGCCATACAAGATGCCTATTTTCCATTGACTGATTTGACACACATTAGCATGATCACTAAATTAGTAGCTAGCTTGTTGCTAACAAAGATAAAATGTTGATGATGTCCTTTTTGTCCTTGCTCAAGGTTGCCACAATGGATCATCTGATCTGCATATATGATTTTGCCAAAGGTTTTTATGCTGAATGGTAATTGTACTCCTGTTGTAACTAATTGTAACTCCTCAGTGGCTGGGTTGGTTCCCTGCCTTGTTGTGAGATGTCATATCAGGTTGCCGCCCATATTTGCAGCAGTCTCTTAAGAAATTTCGCATGCTGAAAGTGTATTGTGAATGCACCTGAACTTTTAATTACATTGTCTTACTGAACCAGCAGCCAAGTAGACTAGCAAGCTAGATAACATTACTCTAGTGAGCTAGCTAATTTTAGACTATATATTGTGTTATTTAAAATATTCATATTATTCTCAGGGATGTCTGTCACTTAGTAAAATAAGTAGATATTTTTGTAATATCAACAATTACTTAACCATTTGCACTGCCTACCACAGCAAACATGTTCCTGCCCCTGCTGTCAATTTTACCTGTAGAACCAGCAGCATCAGTAACACAGCCAAGAGCTGTGAGGAACTCTTGGCCAAAGCAGCAATGCTGTGAAATCCAGTGAAGGTGTCAGGCTGGGAGACGTGACAAGACAGGCCTGCAGTAGCCGTGGACAAGAAATAAAAGCGCAGTGAAGCAGCTGAGAAGGACAGTAAAGCCACCAAGAGTTGGAAGAGACGCCAGCCCTGGGTTAGATACTGAGCTCGCTCTCTGAGCATCCTCCAAAGCTCAGCACTCAGGAAACACACGGAAAAGATCAGCAGTAGAGCCTAGCAAAAGAACAGAGCACTTAACAGATACTTACCACATACTTACAAACATTTTATTACCAGGTTTAACAAAATATTTCATCCCAGTATCAGTGAAATTTACAGTGGAACCTCGGCATATGAATTTAATTCATTCTGGAGGCGAGTTCTTAAGGTGAAAATTTGGAAAATACTTAAGGGAGGACATTTGTATGCCGAAGGTTCCACTGTATCAGCATGGTTGCTATTACCGTTATGGCAATGTTTAAGTCGGGGCCAGAGAAAGATCCTGGGATATGAAAAGACTGGATGGAGATGGTGGAGAGAATCCGCTGCATCTGGGTTTTCTCCAGCAGTATGGAGACAGGCAGGAATATCCCCGTGTCTCTGTGGTACTGAGTAAACTCCACTAACACGGTTTGGGTCCTAAAATATAGCAATAGAGCAAAAGCTGAACACCGAACATAATACTCCAGCATTTTTTTTCTTCTCAATTCTGATTAGGATGAGAATGTGCTAATTCAATCTTTGTATGTTTCTTTCTTTCTTTCTTTCTTTCTTTCTTTCTTTCTTTCTTTCTTTCTTTCTTTCTTTCTTTCTTTCTTTCTTTCTTTCTTTCTTTATTTATTTTCATTAGGTCCTTGTAACAGAGATTTTATTGCACAGGAAAGTCTAAAGATGTAGTGCATGGATGACAAGCTGCCTTTTTTAAAAAAAAATTTAAATAAATGATTGCTTCATGTTGCTATAACAAAAGTGATAGCAGGAAGTCATTTTTGTCCTGGACATTCCTCAACACTAAAGGTTACTTATTTATCTAATAATTTATAAGTGGATTTAATAAGTGGATTTTTCTTTAATAAATTGAAAGTTGCTGCAAGAGTGTTAGAGGTTTTATGAAACTTATCAAATAACTGACAACAGTTACTCCACATCGCATCACACCACCCTGTCGTTGATTATTTGCCTATAACATCAAGCCCCTAAGTGTTTTATTCCTTACATATTATATCCATTTAGAAATTAAACAATTTATTAAGAGAAATTTATGTGTGATTATGTTACACCAATTTGACTCAGTGTTTGAGTCTGATGTAAAAAAAAATTCATCCTAAAATCTTTATAATAATGGTAGTTGCTTTCGGCTGCTCCCTGTTCGGGGTCGCCACAGCGGACCAACTGGTCCGCACAACAACTTGGCAAATGTTTTACACCGGATGCCCTTCCTGACGCAACCCTCCCATTTTTCCAGGCTTGGGACCGGCACTGCATCCAGTGGCTGGGGTTGAGGCATTGGCTGGAATCGAACCCGGGCCTTCCGCATGATAGGCGAGTAACCTACCACTGAGCCACCAATGCCTCAACTAAAATCTTTATTATAATAATAATAATAATAATAATAATAATAATAATAATAATAATAATAATAATAATAATAATAATAATAATAATAATAATAATAATAATAACAATAACAATAATAATAATACTAATAATAATAACCTATTTAATGAATTCATTAATTAAAAAAAGATAATTTTATATATATATATATACCATAAATATATAATTGTGTTATTAAATATATAATATAAAAACTACAAGACACCATCCCCCAGCACTGAGGCCAATCAACAACTTGCTGATGACCTGAACGAGTTTTACTGCAGATTTGAAACTGCCGGTCTAACACCCCATGCCCCATCTGAAAATCTCTCTACACAACCATTAACACCCCCAGCAACCCCCCTCTCCCCCCGTCCTGCACATCAGATCAGTGAAGATGATGTGCGTCAGATCTTCCTGAAGCAGAAGAGAAGAAAAGCACCAGGCCTAGACGGTGTCACACCAGCCTGTCTGAAAACCTGTGCTGACCAGCTGGCCTTCATCTTTTCACAGATCTTCAATAGATCACTGGAGCTGTGTGAAGTCCCTGCCTGCTTCAAACGTTCCACCATCATCCCCATCCCAAAGAAACCCAAGATAACAGGACTTAATGACTACAGACCTGTTGCTTTAACGTCTGTGGTTATGAAGTCGTTTGAAAGACTGGTATTGGCTTATCTGAAGAACATCACTGGACCCTTACTGGACCCCCTGCAGTTTGCTTTCCGAGCAAACAGGTCCGTGGATGATGCAGTCAACATGGGACTGCACTTCATCCTACAGCATCTGCACAAATCAGGAACTTATGTGTGGCTCCTGTTTGTGGACTTTAGTTAGGCCTTCAACACCATCATCCCAACACTCCTCCAGATCGAACAAACCCAGCTCTCTGTCCCTAGCTTTATCTGTCAGTGGATCACCAGCTTTCTGAGAGATAGGCATCAGCTAGTGAAACTGCGGAAATTCACGTCATACAGCCGCACCACCAGCAATGGCACCCCCCAGGGTTGCATCCTCTCCCCACTGCTCTTCTCCCTTTACACCAATGACTGTACCTCTACTGATCCATCTGTCAAGCTCCTAAAGTTTGCGGACGACACTACAGTCATCGGCCTCATCCAGGATGGTGATGAGTCTGCTTACAGACAAGAGGTTGAGCAGCTGGCTGTCTGATGTAGTCTTAACAACCTGGAGCTCAACACGCTCAAAACAGTGGAGATGATAGTGGACTTCAGGAGGAACACCCCTGCACTCCCCCCACTCACCATTATGAACAGCACTGTACCAACAGTGGAGTCATTCAGGTTCCTGGGCACCACCATCTTTCAGGACCTGAAGTGGGACACTCACATAGACTCCATTATCAAAAAGGCCCAACAAAGATTGTACTTCCTTCGGCAGCTGAGGAAGTTCAACCTGCCACAGGAGCTGCTAACACACTTCTACTCAGCTGTCATTGAGTCTGTTCTGTGCACGTCTATAACTGTTTGGTTTGGCTCAGCTACAAAATCAGACATCAGAAGACTACACAGAATGGTTCGGACTGCTGAAAGGATTATTGGTGCTCCTCTGCCCACCCTTCAAGAACTGTATACATCCAGAGTGAGGAAAAGGGCTCAGAAAATCACTCTGGACCCCTCACATCCAAGCCACCTCCTTTTTGACCCTTTGCCATCTGGCCGACGCTACAGAGCAGCAACTACCAGGACAGCCAGGCACAAGAACAGTTTCTTCCCCCAAGCAATCTACCTTTGAATAGTTGAATGTTCCCAACATTGGCAATAAAAAAAAATTAAAAAAAGTGCAATAACCTCATATTTATTTGTTACTACCCCCACATCCCTACATCTCAACTCATTCTATTCTATTCTGTACATACATTTTCCTATTTAAATATGTGTTTTTATTTCTCATCCTATTTTTTGTTGTTGTTGTTGTCTCTGTGCATTGGAGCTTGTGACCCTAAAACAAATTCCTTGTATGTGCAAACATACTTGGCAATAAAGCTCTTTCTGATTCTGATTCTGATAAAAATGTAATAATAATAATAAGAAGAATAACAATATGAATAATAATAATAATAAGTATTATAACTGAGCACTGTGCTTAGATTAAAATTATAACTGAAATTTATGTCAACATGTTTTCTATTTCTTTCTCAGTACAGGGAATCTCTTAAATTTAAGAGTTAAAAAAAAACAACACTGTTGTGAGAATTCAATTAAGAGCTGTAACAATGTCCTCGGGTGAGAAACTCACTCTGCTGTGATCCAATGTGTTTGTTTCAGGTCTGACAGGATGTGACTGGTGAAGAAACTGCTGTTTCCAAGCAACATATCATCTGTCTCACTGGAGACACATGACTGTGATGTGGGCCATGGCCTTAGCAGGAGACAAATCACTGGTTAGCAACATATACCAGCTACTACTACTCATCTAGTGTAGTTAGGTATGTAAATGTTTATACTTGTATAACTATGAAGTGAGGTACAGCAGTTATTATTTGTAGCTCTGCTGAAAGTCCATCCATCCATCCATCCATCCATCCATCCATCCATCCATCCATCCATCCATCCATCCATCCATCCATCCATCCATCCATCCAACAACCCAAATATGCCTCCACCCATTCATTCATCCATCCATCCATCCATCCATCCATCCATCCACCCAAATCCATATCCACCCATTCATTCATCCAACCACCCAAATCCGCATCCATTCATCCATCCATCCATCCATCCATCCATCCATCCATCCATCCATCCACCCATCCATCCATCCATCCATCCATCCATCCATCCATCCATCCATCCAACATCCACCCATACATTCATCCAACCACCCATATCCACACATACATCCACATCCATCCTATCCATCCCCTATCCTATCCATACCACCTATTCATCCATCCATCCATCCATCCCTCCATCCCTCCATCCATCCATCCATCCATCCATTCATCCATTTCACAGAGGAAACCTTTGAAATATGGGGAGAACATATAATGCAAATGTGCAAAGCCATGGTGGCCCATCTATTGAAAGTATTATTAGAAATCTTAGACACACATATTTCATGTATGCAATAATAATAATAATAATAGGTTTTTTTTGTAGATGCTTTGTAGACAAAGAAAGTTCTATGACCAGGAAGAAAAACTATTTACTTTTACTCTTACTTATTGATTTTTGCAAATTAAAAGTTTTCATTTATTGTACATTGTATATGTAAACATGATAACGTAGATATAGCATAAGATACATGTTCTAAATCCCACCTCCTGTTGCACTACACACATCAACCATGGATGATGGTAGAACAATTGTTGTTAGGTCAATTAATCTGCATGCACAGTTCAAAAACAATCTCAAACATACTGTATATGGAAATACAAAGCCATCACGAATGCTAAATCCAAAGATTTTGCAAGTTCAAGGAGATGACTCACCAGCTGAGGAAGGAGGTAGTCCTGCTGCTTTGGTGTCCTGAATTTTCAGTACTGACCGTCATGAAAGTCTGGCCATGGTTCTTTGTGTCTTTGGTATTCCCTCCACAAACTTAGAAGATTGAAAAAAAAAAAAATTTGTTATACAAAATGTGTTTTCAAAGTTATCAGTTTTGTAAATTTATGAAACCATATTGCGATCCTCACAGTTGGTTGACTTTGCTCTATGTAGCTTCGCTAAGCCAATCAGAGAGAGGAAGGGATTTCTGTGGAGGTGTGCTGTTAAGCTTTGGTCCATCCACTTCCACACTTCCGTCCACCTATATATGAGAAGATAATTAATACCAATAAACATCCAGTTCATAATACGCTAATCACCAGACGTTCAAAACTTGTTTGCATCAGTGGAAAGCCAACCGAAGCTAGGTTACAAATTTTACAATTTTTTTTTCAGTCAGCGAAAGCTGTTTGGAAAAAGTCAACCGACGATACAGACGTTGCTTTTAGTATGCGTTCAAAAGCTAGGTGATTTTTCGGGCGTTTTTTGTTGACAGATTGGTGGCGTGGGTTGTGTGTACAGGAGACCAGGTGGAAGGGTAGCAAGGCTCGTAGTATAGGAGCAGGATTCAAGCTGTTTTATTATGGTGTGGATAGTAAGAGAAATGGGGTAGGTGTGGTCCTGAAGGAGGAGTTTGTGAGGAATGTCCTGGAGGTGAAGAGAGTGTCAGACAGGGTGATGAGTCTGAAGTTAGAGTTTGAAGGGGTGATGTTGAATGTTGTTAGTGGTTATGCCCCACAGGTAGGTTGTGAGTTAGAGGAGAAAGAGAGATTCTGGAGTGAATTAGATGAGGTGATGGAGAGTATTCCCACGGGTGAGAGAGTGGTGATAGGAGCAGATTTTAATGGACATGTTGGTGAGGGGAACAGAGGTGATGAGGAGGTGATGGGCAAGTTTGGAGTTAAGGAAAGGAACCTTGAAGGACAGATGGTAGTGGACTTTGCTAAGAGGATGGACATGGGTGTGGTTAACACTTATTTTCAGAAGATAGATAGATAGATAGATAGATAGATAGATAGATAGATAGATAGATAGTTTATTGTCCCTTAACGGGAAATTTGTTTTCACAGACTGTCATGCAGTACACGCACCTGGCAAAAAACATATGTACACAAAAAACAACAATACAAAAACACAAAAAAGTGAATGTTCAACTTTGTAACCTGTTAAGGATTGAAATCGCAGATGGTACAAAGCTCTTTTTGAAGCGAGCCCTTCTCCATGTCAGGGTCCTGTACCTGCGCCCGGAGGGCAGGAGAGTGAAGTGGAAGTTGAGGGGGTGCTCTGGGTCTGTTATTATGGTTTGGGCAAGGCGGGCTATTGCTCTGTCATTGAGTTCTGAGATATTGGGTGTAGGGGAGTGTATTATTTTTGAAGCTATGTATGTTATTTTATTCAGTTTGTTTTTGTTGGTGACTGACAGCATGGTGTAAAAACTAGTGGAGCAGTATAGCAAAATGGGCTGGATAATGCTCGTGTACAGTAGTAACAGAAGATAAGGGGCAATGTAAAGGGAACTGAGTTTTCGTAGAACATGCAGACGTTGTTGTGAGCGTTCATAAATGTCTGTTATGTGATGGTCAAAAGTGAGCTTGTTATCTAGAGTGAGTCCAAGATATTTGAATTTCTCAACCTGTTCTATCATGTTGCCATGAATAGAGATCTGACTGAGACTGGGTGCATTAAAGACCAGTTCTTTTGTTTTCTCAACATTGAGATGGAGAAAACTGTCTGTGCACCAGAGTGTGAAATGTGATATTGTGTCGTAATAAGCAGCAATGGTAGTGTGATCATTGAGGAGAGCCAGAATTGCAGTATCATCAGAATATTTGTAGTATGTTGTAAAAGGTGAAGGACTAATACAGTCATTAGTGTAGAGTGTGTATAGAAAGGGAGAGAGGACACAGCCTTGAGAAGCTCCAGTGTTAGTTATGATGGTGTCCGATGTGACAGAGAAGAGGGAGGAGCATAGAATGACTTACAAGAGTGGAGGTAGGAGAACACAGGTAGACTACATCCTATGCAGAAGAGGCAATCTGAAAGAGATTAGTGACTGTAAAGTAGTAGTGGGAGAGAGTGTAGCCAGACAGCATAGGATGGTGGTGTGTAGGATGACTTTGATGGTCTGTAAGACAAAGAGGTCAAAGATAGAGAAGAAAACCAAGTGGTGGAAGCTGAAAAAGGAGGAATGTTGTGAGGAATTTAGACAGAAGTTGAGGCAGGCTCTGGGTGGTCAGGTAGTGCTGCCAGATGACTGGGAAACTACAGCAGAAGTGATCAGGGAGACAGGGAGAAAGGTGCTGGGTGTGTCATCTGGAAGGAGGAAAGAAGATAAGGAGACTTGGTGGTGGAATGAGGAAGTTCAGGATAGTATCCAGAGGAAGAGGTTAGCCAAGAAGAAGTGGGACATGGACAGGACTGAAGAGAATAGACAGGAATACAAGGAGTTACAGCGCAGAATGAAGAGGGAGGTGTCTAAGGCCAAGCAGAAGGCATATGACGAGTTGTACACTAGGTTAGACACTAGAGAAGGAGAGAAGGACTTGTACAGGTTAGCTAGGCAGAGAGATCGAGATGGGAAGGATGTGCAGCAAGTTAGAGTTATTAAGGATAGAGATGGAAGGGTGCTCACAAGTGAGGAGAGTGTACAGAGGAGATGGAAGGAGTACTTTGAGGAGCTGATGAATGAGGAAAATGAGAGGGAAAAAAAGAGTAGAAGGGGTGAACTCTGTGGAACAGAAAGTAGATAAGATTAGAAAGGATGAAGTCAGGAAGGCTTTGAAGAAGATGAAAAGTGGAAAGGCAGTTGGTCCTGACGACATCCCGGTGGAGGTCTGGAAGTGTCTGGGAGAGGCAGCAGTGGAATTTTTAACTAGTTTGTTCAACAGGGTTTTAGAGAGTGAGAGGATGCCTGAGGAATGGAGAAGAAGTGTGTTAGTGCCGATCTTTAAGAATAAGGGTGACGTGCAGAGTTTCAGCAACTATAGGGGGATAAAGTTGATGAGCTATACAATGAAGCTATGGGAAAGAGTAGTGGAAGCTAGGTTAAGGAAGGTAGTGGAAATTTGTGAGCAGCAGTATGACTTCATGCCCAGAAAGAGCACAACAGATGCATTTTTTCAGGAGTCAGAGCTAGAGGTAGCAGAGCTGAAGATGTTGAGGTTCACTTTGGGAGTGACAAGATTGGACAGGATTAGGAACGAGTACATCAGAGGGACAGCTCATGTTGGACGTTTAAGGGACAAAGTTAGGGAGGCCAGATTAAGATGGTTTGGACATGTTCAGAGGAGGGAGAGTGAGTATATTGGTAGGAGAATGTTGGACATGGAGCTGCCAGGCAGGAGGCAAAGAGGAAGGCCAAAGAGGAGGTATATGGATGGAATTAATGAGGATATGAAGCTAGTGGGTGCAAGTGTTGAGGATGCAGAAGATAGGGATGGGTGGAGAGAGATGATTCACCGTGGCGACCCCTGAAGGGAAAAGCCGAAAGAAGAAGAAGAAGAAGAAAAAAGAAGATGATTGGTGGCGTGGGATGTCTGTACTATTTTTAGCCCAAGCTTGGTGGCACAACTTCCTATGAGGAGCCTTGACATGGAATGCTTGGCTTGGGTCAGTTCTTTGTAAGCAGCCATACAGTTTACATATGCTTCGTATTGGTAATACTTGTCATATTTTTTGAGTGGCTGTAACGGATTATCTGTATTTACATTATTTCTTATGGGAAAATTCATCATGCAATACAAATTTTCACCTTAAGAATTTGCCTCCAGAATTAAGTTGTAGCTTTAAGGCAGGTCACATGTTTATATTACATGACAAAGTTCCTGAGATCCTGAAAAGGTTCCTGCTGTGGAACAGCTGTGGTTTACTTTAGCAGTTAATCTGAATTCCTTAAAAGTTTCTTGGATATTTTTGGAATTTAATAATACAGCTAGTTAAAGCTACAAAACAGGTCATATGTTTATATTCTAATATGTTTTGGTTTCTATGGTAACAACCTACAGAGAGATGTGTAGGACTGATGCTCCTGATTGATGATCAATCGATTTTAATGTGTAATTGTTGATATGGCAACAAGGAAATGCTTAATTTCTATTTACAGAAGAACTTTTTGGTTTAAACTCTCATGCTAGGGGGCACGGTGGCTTGATGGTTAGCACGTTTGCCTTGTGTGGAGTTTGCATGTTCTCCCTGTGCCTCGGGGGTTTCCGGTTTCCTCCCCAGGTCCAAAGACATGCATTCTAGGTTGATTGGATTAGTTTGAGTATGAAGTGCCAGTACAAAAAAGAGATACAGTACATAAAAGAGAGTATACACTAGTGTTGGCAATTTATGCTCAGCATCCATAATTCCCTAGTTTCCTAGCAACAGTGTTCTCGTAACTTTACAGATTAACAGCAAACATGACTTTCACTTGAAAGCACCATTTATTTCGAGCTCTGTGTGAATTTAACTTGCTGAATAGAAATGTTTAAGCAGAAGGCTGGACTCAGACTGACAGCTAACGAGTGCTAAATGGAAGCAGTGGAAAAGGTGTCTGGAATTGACAGAGCGTAGTGGTTTGGTGGTTCACCCTGATAAGGCTGTAAGGTTAGGTCTTCCTCCCGAGGTTGAGATAATTGAACGTTTAACTGCAGGGTGAAGCAATCTGCCATTCGCCTCCTGGATGTTATCCTGATAGTTCATCACGAGAACCACCAACAGGAACAGCATGTAGATCAGGCAGTTCTGGGTAAGGTGAGAGAGAAAACAAGATAAAAAAAACTGAGGACTGGTTTGCAGAGCATACTCTTATAATAATATTCTAGGATTACTGTGTTATTATATCATGCTTAAATGTATTACGTGATAACCACAAGATGAGATTACTCAATTCAATTTATTTGTATAGCACTTTTAACAATGGACATTGTCTCAAAGCAGCTTTATAGAAGTATAGAAACAATAAAAATTATAAAGTTTAAAAAATGTATTTCTAACATTTATCTGCAATGTGAAGCCTGAGGTTACAGTAGGGAAAAACAAAACATAAGAAGATATAAGGAAGAAACCTTGAGAGGTACCAGGCTCAGAAGGGAACCTCATCCTCATTTGGGTGACACTGGATGTTAAATGATGCAAATGTAAATAATGTCCTTTCTACAACAGTTTAAAGGCACGTGGAATTGTGCAACCAAGAGCTCCTGAGGAACTAATATATCAGCGTAATTTCTGATTTCATTATAGACTTAACACCAATTCCTTCCTGCCAAAGTCTTCAAATGTTCACTGATGAAAACCCAAGCACAAAGCTGAGCAGCGCAACAGCAGTTCAACGATAGTGTGATAGTCTCCAAGTGGTTCTATCCACAGCAGTCCCCTGGATCATGGGTTGTCCAATCAGATCTATCCCCAGCAGAGTGCGCCACCAAGCGATGAGACTCGGGGCATCAGGATGGATCAGGCAGGTCCAGAAAAAATAAGCAATCACACTGGGATCTCAGAACACCGGGAGGTTGGTTATGCTTTCTGTGAGTTTCCTTAGAGCAGGGGATGAACCTGGCAATGTGAGCAGAGGAACCTTTTCCCCAGAGGGACAGACCAGAGATCGCTTGAGGTTGCATGTCAAAAGGAAATTCCTTTTGAAGAAATCCTCACCTTCATAAGATTTCTGAGAATTTGTACTTTCCGTGCCTCTTCTTTAGCATGCAGCAGGCCATAGCCACAGAGAGGACGCACTTTAACCCCTTGATCCTTCCATACTCTCATCACTATGGACTCCTGGGCCAGACGTTCCTCCACCTCAGGGTCTACTGGTTTCACCACAGAGGCAAGATACATGGCCCGAACACATATCTGTAGAAATGTAGAACAAAAATATGTCTGATGCATCTGATAAACCATAAAACCTACACAGGATTAAGAAATTTAATATGTAGATAACAATGAGTCATGATTGCTAGCATTTTCACACTAACCATGAGAGGCTCTAGTACCAGGACTGATGTGAAGAAGGCTGACAGGACTGAAGTGAGCCACATCAGGAGCACCGAGTTGGAGAATGCGCTCCCATACATGCCCGCTAAAGCAAGACACGTTCCCAGGAGCACGGCCACAAGAAGATAAGCCAGAGACAACACCCAGGATGGCAACATAAGACCCGGCCCACTGCGAGACACACCTAGGGATTTGTCACGTCAGATTTTTCAAACACATTCTTACAGCTGTTTGTATTGATTACATACATAAAAATGCACAAAAGGCATGTTTCCATTGATGGAACTTCTGTAGGAACCCAGAATCAAGTGATTTTATTATCTAAATACAGCTTGGTCATCATGTGATGAAAGCACTTGACCAATCACGCAAGGAATGTCCAACTCTGTAGTTTCTGGTCTGGAACTATACAGTATTTTTGGTGGAATCCTGTTAAAATTGTTCCTGATAAAGTTCCTGAGCTCCTGAAAATTTTTTTCTGTGCCTTATGATTTAAAACATTTCCTAGAACAATGGTTCTGCTTCCTTTCAGGTTAAGGGTCTTGCAGTGGAAATGTCCCTTGAGAACTTGTTCCAGGAACAATAACTCTCGAACTCGGTGTTCTGCTTAAAAAAAATCTTGAATTCCTAAAAGGTTCTTGCTGTTTAAAATCAAATGATAGACTAAATGCTCCTGATTTCTCAGTTCCTGTGAAAGGTTCCTTAAAATAAATATTTGGCTTGTGCAACCAAAAACCCTGAAGCAATAACCATGGTTCCTTTGATTGAGATTCATGCCTTATAATCTAAACACTAGCACTGGTTAAAGTGGTAAATGACCTGTTACTGGCTTCTGATCAGTGTTGTGTCTCCATACTGATGTTACTCAATCTCAGTGCAGCTTTTGACACCATTGACCACACTATTCTACTTGATAGGTTAGAACATGTTGTTGGTGTTAAATGAACAGCCCTCTCCTGGCTCAGGTCTTATTTGACGGATTGTTATCAGTTTGTAGATCTAAATGGTGAGTTCTCTATGCATACTAAGGTTATGTTCGATGTTCCACAAGGTTCTGTCTTAGGCCCACTGCTTTTCTCCTTATATATGCAATTATTCGTAAACATGGTATTAGCTTCCACTGTTATGCGGATGACACACAGCTATATGTTTCAGCTAAGTCAGATGAGATACACCAGCTTATTAAGATAGAAGAATGTGTAAAGGACATTAGACAGTGGATGCTTACTAACTTCCTCCTGCTTAACTAGGACCACATGCAGCTAGAAGTAAGCTTTCTGATTACAGAATAACTGTGGATGGTCTTTCTGTTTCATCTTGTCCAGCAGTAAAAGATCTTGGTTTGATTATTGACTCTTGTCTTTCATTTGAAGATCATGTAGATAATATCACTAGGGTAGCATTCTTTCATCTTAGAAATATTGCTGAGATAAGAAATATGATGTTACTTCATGATTCAGAAAAACTAGTTCATGCTTTTGTTACCTCTAGGTTGGATTATTGTAATACCTTACTGTCTGGATGTTCCAGTAGGAGCATAAACAAGCTACAGTTAGTCCAGAACGCAGCAGCTAGAGTCCTAACTAGAACCAGAAGATATGAACACACCATTCCTATCTTAGCCACACTACACTGTCTCCCAGTCAAATTTCGCATTGATTATAAAATACTGTTACTAACCTATAAAACACTAAATGGTCTCGTGCCACAGTACCTGAGCCATCTTTTGGTTGTTTATGATCCGCCATGCCTACTCTGATCAAAGGGTGCAGGTTATTTGGTAGTACCTCAAGTAGCAAAGGCTACAGCAGGGGGCAGAGCTTTTTCTTGCAAAGCCCCACAGTTAGGGAACAGCCTTCCAGTTAGTGTTCAGGATTCAGACACAGTCTCAATGTTTAAGTCTAGGCTGAAGACACATTTGTTTAGTCAAGCTTTCAATGTATAGTTTTTCTTAGGTAAAGGAGCAGATCTGGAAGGTTCTAGAGTGTTTGGTGTACTGGGATGTTTGGATGCTATCGCCTTACCAACCTCGCAAGTCGCTCAGGTTTGCTGTCTGTGAAGTGGTTGGACGCTTTGTGTCGCGGGAAGCCTTCATGTCTGTCACCTTCTGGCTCGCCCTTTTAGTTGTCCTGTCATAGCTAGTTCTGCCGGAGTCCCTGCCTGCACTTTACACATAATCTACATTGTCTTTAAACATCACATGATCACAAGAATATTGAATTGAATTGGTTCTTCTAGTGGAAACGAGGTCCTGAGATTCAGAAATGGTTCCTGATGTGGAATGTGCCTTAAAAAAACTAAAATGGTTCCTGAAACTAAGCCCTAATATTAAGCCCTTATAGTTACTCTAATATGTGCCTCAAAAGCTTCCTATTATAGATACATGCCAAGTGGATTTAAATGTTGGCTGGAACATATGTCCCTGAGATTTTAAAAAAAGGTTCCTGCTGTGAAACTTGCCTTTCATTAGTGTATGGAACAAAAGCTCTTTAATAAAGTTCCTGAAGTGGATATGTGCCTTCTGAACTTATGATTCTAGTTCCTTTAGTGGACATATGTCCAAAGTCCAAAGGTCTTGACTTCCTAAAATGTTCCTGTGTTTATGAACTAAACAATAACTCTGGGAACCTTTGGTGGAGAGACAACCAAAATTTGGTTCCTGCTGTGATTCTTGCCTAGTTCCTGGAACAACAGCCTTGGTTACATTAGCACTTAGTCCAAACAGTTCCTGAAAGTTCCTGCTATGAAACTTAATTAGAAACTAACAGTTCCTGGTCCAACAGCTCTTATGACTTCATTGAAACATTCCTTTAAAAAGGTTCCAGAAGTGGATATGTCCCTTCTGAACTTAAAAAGTAATGGTCCTATTTCCTTTGGTCAAGATGCATCTAAAGTACTTGACTTCTTAAAAGGTTCCTGTATTATAAACTATAGAATGGCTTTGCCAACCTGAACCCTTTGGAGGAGAAGCAATCAAAATTTCTGAAATGGTTCCTGCTGTGAAACCTGCCTTATAAACTAAAAAGATTCCTGGCACAACAGCCTTGGTTACGCTATCAGTGCCCCTTATTCCCGAAAACATTTCTATGTTCAGAAGTAGATTCCTGTAGTGGAAACTTTCCTTGAGAGAAACCTTTTGGCTGCCTCACCTATGTGTGTAGTGGACGTGGTGCTGAAGGAGTCCGGGGGGAGACTGGGGAGAAAAGTACTGGCCATACTACACACTGACATGGAGCAGTGAGACTTATAATGACCATAGTCACAATCAGATTTCTCCACACCCGCATCAATCCATTCGCTAGAGGAGCTCTCCAGTCTAGAGTGAACACAAGTGCATCAACTTGGAGACGATGTTCACAACATCTTACTATAGTATGTTATATAGTGTTAAGATAGTGATGAGACGGAACACTCACGTGCCAGATAGAACAGTTACGCTGGGTGAATATCGGCCGCTATCAGACGTACTTGGCTCTGAGGAAGCATCGCTGGATGAGAAGTGATCTCCAGAAACAGGCTGTAACTCGTCTCCTGCAACAAAATTCCAAGAAATCTTGCAATTTTTATAGTAAAATTTCAGAATATAAGTTATGTTAGATAAAGATATTTATACAACAGTGCTCCTGAATGCTTGATTCTGATTGGTCAGAAGGTGTCTATATTAAAAATTACACAATTTATATAGTCAGTTGTGCACATAAACGCATTTTTTATTTAAAATTATGGCTTTTCACACATTTCATGTATAAATAATTCCCTGGCTAAACAGAATCCTGGGTTATTGCTAGTGCTTGATCTGCTCATACTTTCCCAGAGTTAACAAGGAATCCTGGCTCTTCATAATCCGATGTTTCACACTGTACATTCCTAAACCCTGGCTTAACCTTCTAATTTGTATATTTGCGTATCAACAACCATGACCGGTTTGACTGATTGGTTGTCTGTCGCTAAGCATCTAGCATCTAGCTTTTACAGTGTTAACTATACATTATGGTTCAGACATGTACAGTGTGAAAAGCTGCGCTGTTAGAATGTTACTTTTAGCTGGTTGCCTAGCAACAGATACCCAATTAGAAAACAAACAGCCTGTGAAAACCTGATATCAGGTGAAAAGCAGGATGTAGCTCAACAACACTTAACAAAAACGGTAGATAGAGTCAGGTGGCCAAATGCAGAACATCATGGAAGTGAATGCTTTAGCGAGGGGGAAATACATCACGCTGATACATTAGCAGAAGTTGGATATCAATGAACGAATGCCTGGTCAACTAGATGACAAATTTAAAAAGAGCAAAAAAAAAAGATGATAATGTGAAAGATACCAGAACTTGCTCGGTGCAGGATGACAAACCTGAACTTTTTTCCTCACTGATGTGAAAATGCAAGACAAATTGTTATTTAAAGTGGCTGCATGCTGGATTCATCCAATCAGGACACAGTCTTTATGACAGAGGAGCTTTGTGGATTACTGATAACGCAAGTTGTAAATTTTTTGCGATATTAGAAAGAAAAAATTAGAGGCTGGTGATGGAACAACTGTTTATAAAAGTAATGACAGTTCTGTGGACGTTGGATGAATTGCATCAATTCATTGCTAACAATTTGGAATCATTGGCATGTGGAAATAATATTAATAATAAAAGTATTACACAACACACCAGAGCATGATTGCTGCTGGTTCTTCAGATCTGGAGAACTCCTGTGTTCAGAGAATGAAAGTTCAGATGCTGGAGAATTCAGTCTTAACTTCAGAAGCGCTCTTTTTCTCTTCAAGAGCCGTGCGGGTCCCATCATCTCAGCAAGGCTTAAAATACTGTCGCTCGATGTCCACTGGTTCACTCCGCTAGAACGAGGACTACACATTAAATGTTTAATTAGTTGAAACATGTTACATGACATTCGTGAGAGCAAGAGTCTTTTTTTTTTTTTTATACCTTTCACTTCCAAACTGTGAAGTGTTCCACAATTCAGACTCCAGTTGCGGGCTCTCTGAGGACTCCTAAATAAAATGCAAACATTTCAGTGATTTGTTTATTCTCGATTCTGATTATCTGTTTATTCCTGTTTGTGATTGGTGTAAAAGGTGTTGATTATTTTTAATATAACAGTAGATATGACAGAGCAGAGCAAATCACCAGTTTAAGGTCACTAATACAATCTGTTACTGTTGCTATAGTAACAGTTGATAGAGTCATAGGAGATTACACAGTATGGTGGATGAGTCACAATTAAAACCTAATAATAAATGGATTTTTAAAAATGGTGTCATTTTATAAAGGAGAACAATCATTGCTATGAGAACATTTTGTGAAAGGAGACTTGTGTTTCTTGGTGATATGACAAGCTGTGTTCTATGCCTTATTAATTTCAAAAGACTAAATAAAAGTAAACAGGCTGGTGAGGGAAAGATGTATATGGTTAAATTTGGAAGAATGCAAGTGAGGCCAGGAATGGACTTGTTTCTCTAAGGATCCATATTAAATGTAATTGTAAGTGAAAAAAACTACAACATATCATACATTAATAATAAATAAATAAATAAATAAATAAAAATAAAATAAAATAAAATAAAATAAAATAAAATAAAATAAAATAAAATAAAATAAAATAAATAAAAAGCATTGGCAACTTGCTGTAGTATAGGAGGAATGTTTTTTTTTTTTTTTTTTTTAAAAAAAGGTTGTTATTGGAAAATATTCAGCTTCAGACTGCAGGCTACACCTGCTGCAAAAACAAACAAACAAACAAACAAACAAACAAACAAACAAACAAACAGACATACAGACAGACAAACAAATAAATAAATGAATAAATAAATAAATGAATAAATAAATAAATGAAAACAAGCAAAAAAACAAACAAGTAAGTAAGTAAATAAGTAAGTAAGTAAATAAATAAATAAAAAAGCATCTAAAATTTCAAAGCCTCTCAGAATGGTTTCTGTTGTAGATGTGTCCCATGTGAACTAAACCTTGGCTCAGCTTCCTCTAGTGAAAACATATCTAAAGTCCCTGAGTCCTTGAAAATGTTCCTGCTGTAAAAAAGAACCAACGTGGTTTTAACATTAGGTGTCTTGACAACATTTCTTATCCATTTTTGATAAGAGGAAACACAAGAAGTGGAACGTGATATAAAGAGGAATGTTCATGCCTTGCTCTTGGTTTTTCTGAACAGGAAGGTGAGGAGGGATTGGAGGGGAAACATCAGAACAGCGATGGTCATTCCAACCAGTACGGTCTCTGCGGTCATCGGTATCTGCTCAGCAACTGGACCTCTACAATTAGAGGGAATTTGAGGAAATTACTTTCTCTAATTCCTGAGGAACTGAATCTTTTAAGAGAGTTCATGAGAGTGTTAAATTTATCTTAGGCTTCTTCATAATCTCCTTTAATGATTCTTTGATAGGGCTTCAGACTGTTTGCTTATCAGAAAAATGTCCAAGAATGCTTAATTATTCCATAAACCATAAGTTTTCAGTGTGTCTTTGAAGAAATATGCAAATTTTGCAAAAATGAAGAGGATGCAGACACAAAAAAGAGTTCAAAAATCATCCAGAATATCACATTTACCAAACATTAATTGTGCGATCATTTAGAAAATAAAATAAAATTTATGAAAAACAAAAAACGTTTTTGCTGGAAAAAAATATCACTGAGAAAATGTTTTAAAAATATTCCGCTAAAATAAAACCAGTTCTATTTTCTTGAAGGTGCTAACAATTCTGGTGTTAAAGGGCACTGTATACTGTTTGGTCCTTTAGATTTATTCCATCGGTGTAGCTTTAAATAGATTATATATTATAAGGTACATTCTGTTCTCTCGGTCTTCTTACAAGATTTCATACAAATTATGCAGAAATGTGACGGTCAGAAAGCATGTTTTGGCTAATTTCAAAGTCTAGAAGATTCTCAAATCATGATGAGAACACCGTTTCGACACAAATGAAACAGTTTCACCTTGAAGACCATCAAAATTGGGGGAAAAAATCGGTGCGTCATTTCAGTGTACATGAAAATTCAGTTACGGACTCCCAGAATCCACCACGTCATCACAACGTGGCCTGATCGCACACCAAGCCTTTGGGATAACTTTTCTTTTCTCTGTTAGCACGTAGCGCCATCCTATTAAAATGGAAGGATCCCTTCCCACCCACACTTATTCAAGGGATTAGAGTAATGACATCTTGTCTCTACCTTGAAAAGATTAGGTACTCATTAAGAGGATCGGAAAAAAACTTCTTTAAGATGTCTTTGATTGATTAGGTTGACCATTTTAGATAATTATTATTGATTGTATTTTATCCCCCCCCCTTTTTTATTTATTTATTTATTAATTTATTAATTCATTTATTTTGTTTTATTTATTTTTTTATTTTTTGTTTTTAGTTGTTTTGTTTTTTTAACAACACCTGTACTTCTTATTGGAATTAATGGACAGCATGAACGCTACTCTAGGGTTTTGTTGGTAAGGGCTGGGGGTTTGTTAAATGCTATGTATATGTATATTGGAAAATTCAATAAAAAAAATATTAAAACCAAAAGTTTGGGATAACTTGGAAATGTCATTGCTTTCCAAAGAAAATCCCACTTTAATCCATTTCAAAAACATTAAAAATGAATCAGATGATTTTTAAAGAAAGATCAACCTTGTCGCAGAGAGGCCCATTACCTTTATCAGCAACCATCAGTCCTCTGTTTCAGTCTCATGTTATGTTAATAATGTTTAGTTATGTTTAATGCTAATAAAAGTTAATCATATTATAAGGCTAATTGATTATGGATTATTAGAAAAACCTTTTGCAGTTGTGCTAGCACAGCTGAAAACTGTTGGACTGATTAAGGGAACAATAAAAGTGGCCTTCTTTACATTTGGCAGATGCTGTTATCCAGAGCAACTTACATTTTTATTTCATTTTATACAACTGAGAAATTGATAGTTAAGGGCCTTGCTCAGGGGCCCAGCAGTGGTAGCTTGATGGATCTGGCATTCAAACTCACAACCTTCTGATCAGTAGTCCAACACCTTAACCACTAAGATACCAACTGTCCTCTTTAGGTTAGTTTAGTATCTGGGGCATCGGGAGTTGTGGATTTGTTTACATGCTTAAAATGACCAGAAAGAAAGAACTTTGTCTTTTCAGGGTAAGAACTTATCTTTACCATGCTATGAACCTACAATATCTTCATAGAACAGCACAAACTGGTTCTAACCAGAGCATAAAAGGAAGTGGGAAGCCCTAGTGCACAAGTGGAAAACAAAAAATTGATCAACTTTTTAATGGAAGCATACTGGACAGGTGAATAGCCTGGATACACATGCACACAATGTAATGTCTTTTGCCGAGTTTATTCATAACAATACCAAACCATGCCTTTGTATTTTTTGCTCACTATCTGCCTGGGATCTTGCTCTAGTTCTCTAAATTTCAATTTTCCACTGGATGTGTATTTATTGTAGCCTGTACTCTGTGTTCGATTGTAGATTTGGATTTGTTCACCATTTGAACAAAATAAATTCCACCTGCACTAGTAACCTTCTCAGCCACTTGGCAACAAGAAACATCTGCAAGAAAGCTTCCGCATAACCATCTATGGATTTTTCAATAAGATAACGTCTCCAAACATCAATGCAAATCTATAAGGAAATGGTTGCAGGACACAAAATCAATATTGAATATACTGTGAATGGAGCATAGAAGATGGTTTGAGATCTTCTACATGTATTGCTGTTTATGCCTTTTTGCAGGAAGTGGCTTAGTGCCTTTATCAAATATTAATTGTTGAAGTGTATATCGTTTTGAAATCAGTAAATTTTAGCTGCAAAAATATCTCTAGTTGAATGTTTGATAAAGCTGATTTGTTTCGATGAAGGGTGCCAATAATTTTGGAGTTAAACATATATTATTGTTTCTCAGATGTATTTGCGCTACCTTTAAATTAAGTGGAATGATAAGTTAAATAGCATTTATTGGTCATATACGCATTACTGCACAGTGAAATTCTTTTTTCACATATCCTATCCTTGGAGTTTGGGGTCAGAGTGCAGGGGCAACCATGATACTGCACCCATGGAGCAAGTGGGGGTGGAGGGACTTGCTCAAGGGCCCAACGTTGTCAATTTGGCATTGCTGGGGCTTGAACCCTAATCTTCCCATCAACATCCCAGAGCCTTAACCACTTGAACCTACCCCCTCAGAGTCCTCTAATTACGTACCCTTAAGTGCACCATATTAGCAACAAGAGTTTACATCCTAAGGTAAGGTCTACTAAAGGTGGAGTTTAGTACCGCTTCCTCTAAACTATTTACCCTTGTTAATCTAATCGTGTTGATACAGCATATCATTAAACAATCACAGTTCTGCTGAACTGCATGCTTGAGTTTCCTAATTCTAACAGACTTAATTCAACACTGCAGCAAATCTTTAACCTGAATAAATCATGATTAGAAAGCATCAGGTGCTACTCTAGTAATTATGCAGTTCTAGTAATTTTCCTAGAAAACAACAGGGCGTCTGGATCGGTGTTGGATCTGTTACCCACTGCTTGATGTGGCCACTGATCCGTACCACACTGCCCCTGCTGCCAGGTAAAGGTGCAGAATCAGAGCGCAGCAGGTTACTCTCTGAGCACGACTAAAAGCGCTGTGAGCTGGACGCTCCCATAGAGACAGCCAGAGGTGATGATCCTGCAGTCCGTATAGCAGCTGTGCTCGCAAAATCCTTCTGAACTGATGCAACTCTGGGGGACCTGCAAAAAAAACCCAGTAGATTTATTCATTTATCCATCATCAGTAAGCACTTTATTCTGATTGAGGTGGTTGGAGTATGCTTATGGATTATGGCATGGTTTATGGTTGGGGTGGTGATGGATCTGGAACCTATCCTGGGGACATTGGGTGTTAAGTGGGAATAAACCCACATGGAACCAGACAAATCCTGTAACCTGGGATCCTCCAGATTCTCTGGAGCTGTGAGATGGCAAAATTACCTGCTGCAACATCATGATGCCTAAATACATCATTTACAATAATAAATAAAATATATGTAGTATATTATAAATAAATAAATAAATAAATAAATAAATAAATAAATAAATAAATAAATATGTTAAGTAATGTGAATTGAAAGCAAAACTTTATCTACTTTTTAGTTTTCCTATCTGTGTCTCATAGTTACTTTTATTTTATTTATATATTTATTTTAGAAATATTATTTATATTTTTTAAAAACATTTTTGTTTAATGAGTGCCCTTGGATACTTTGACCTTGAAAATAATAATATTATTAGAGATAAAATTTAAAATAATAATTATTTACAGCATGCACAAATTATTATTATTATTATTATTGTTATTATTAGTATTATTATTAATAATAATAATAACAATAATAATAATAATAATTTTATTATTTTTTATTATTGTTATTATAATTATGATTATTTTATTTTATTTATTTACTGATCAGATGGTCAAGGGTTCAGGCCTCAGCACAGCCAAGCTGCCACTGTTGAGCCCTTTAGCATGGTCCTTAACACTTTCTGCTCCAGGGGTACTGTATTTTGGCTGACCCTGTGCTCTGACCCCAACTTTCTAACTAGCTGGAATATGTCTTCTTCTTCTTTCGGCTTTTCCCTTCAGGGGTTGCCACAGCGAATCATCTCTCTCCACCTATCCCTATCTTCTGCATCCTCAACACTTGCACCCACTAGCTTCATATCCTCATTAATTCCATCCATATACCTCCTCTTTGGCCTTCCTCTTTGCCTCCTGCCTGGCAGCCCCATGTCCAACATTCTCCTACCAATATACTCACTCTCCCTCTTCTGAACATGTCCAAACCATCTTAATCTGGCCTCCCTAACTTTGTCCCCCAAACGTCCAACATGAGCTGTCCCTCTGATGTACTCGTTCCTAATCCTGTCCAATCTTGTCACTCCCAAAGAGAACCTCAACATCTTCAGTTCTGCTACCTCTAGCTCTGACTCCTGTCTCTTCCTCAGTGACACTGTCTCTAAACCATACAGCATGGTCGGTCTCAGCACTGTCCTGTACACCTTCCCCTTGATTCTCGCTGATATTTTCCTATCACACAGAACTCCCGACACCTTTCTCCACCCATTCCAACCTGCCTGCACTCGCTTCTTTACCTCTTTCCCACACTCTCCATTACTCTGGACTGTTGACCCCAAGTACTTAAACTCCTCTACCTTCTTCACCTCTTCACCCTGTAACCTTACTGTTCCACTTCCCTCCCTTTCATTCACACACATGTACTCAGTCTTACTACGACTGACTTTCATTCCTCTTCTCTCCAGCGCAAACCTCCACCTCTCCAGGTTTTCCTCCACCTGCTCCCTGCTCTCACTACAGATCACAATGTCATCTGCAAACATCATTGTCTAAGGAGACTCCTGTCTGACCTCCTCTGACAACTGGTCCATCACTATAGCAAACAGGAAGGGGCTCAGAGCCGATCCCTGATGCAGTCCCACCTCCACTTTGAACTCCTCTGTCTGACCTACAGCACACCTCACCACTGTCCTGCTCCTCTCATACATGTCCTGCACCACTCTGACATACTTCTCTGCTACTCCTGACTTCCTCATACAGTACCACAGCTCTTCTCTTGGCACCCTGTCATACGCTTTCTCCAAGTCTACAAACACACAGTGCAACTCCCTCTGACCATCCCTATACTTCTCCATCAAAATTCTCAGAGCAAAAATTGCATCTGTTGTGCTCTTTCTGTGCATGAAGCCATACTGCTGCTCACAAATTTCCACTACCTTCCTTAACCTAGCTTCCACTACTCTTTCCCATAGCTTCATTGTATGGCTCATCAACTTTATCCCCCTATAGTTACTGCAACTCTGCACGTCACCCTTATTCTTAAAGATTGGCACTAACACACTTCTTCTCCATTCCTCAGGCATCCTCTCACTCTCTAAAACCCTGTTGAACAAACTAGCTAAAAATTCCACTGCTGCCTCTCCCAAACACTTCCAGACCTCCACCAGGATGTCATCAGGACCAACTGCCTTCCCACTTTTCATCCTCTTCAAAGCCTTCCTGACTTCATCCTTTCTAATCTTATCTACTTTCTGTTCCACAGAGTTCACCCCTTCTACTCTTTTTTCCCTCTCATTTTCCTCATTCATCAGCTCCTCAAAATATTCCTTCCATCTCCTCTGTACACCCTCCTCACTTGTGAGCACCCTTCCATCTCTATCCTTAATAACTCTAACTTGCTGCACATCCTTCCCATCTCGATCCCTCTGCCTAGCTAACCTGTACAAGTCCTTCTCTCCTTCTCTAGTGTCTAACCTAGTGTACAACTCGTCATATGCCTTCTGCTTGGCCTTAGACACCTCCCTCTTCACTCTGCGCTGTAACTCCTTGTATTCCTGTCTATTCTCTTCAGTCCTGTCCATGTCCCACTTCTTCTTGGCTAACCTCTTCCTCTGGATACTATCCTGAACTTCCTCATTCCACCACCAAGTCTCCTTATCTTCTTTCCTCCTTCCAGATGACACACCCAGCACCTTTCTCCCTGTCTCCCTGATCACTTCTGCTGTAGTTTCCCAGTCATCTGGCAGCACTACCTGACCACCCAGAGCCTGCCTCAACTTCTGTCTAAATTCCTCACAACATTCCTCCTTTTTCAGCTTCCACCATTTGGTTTTCTTCTCTATCTCTATCTTTGACCTCTTCGTCTTACAGACCATCAAAGTCATCCTACACACCACCATCCTATGCTGTCTGGCTACACTCTCTCCCACTACCACTTTACAGTCACTAATCTCTTTCAGATTGCCTCTTCTACATAGGATGTAGTCTACCTGTGTTCTCCTACCTCCACTCTTGTAAGTCACTCTATGCTCCTCCCTCTTCTGAAAATAAGTGTTAACCACACCCATGTCCATCCTCTTAGCAAAGTCCACTACCATCTGTCCTTCAAAGTTCCTTTCCTTAACTCCAAACTCGCCCATCACCTCCTCATCACCTGTGTTCCCCTCGCCAACATGTCCATTAAAATCCGCTCCTATCACCACTCTCTCACCCGTGGGAATACTCTCCATCACCTCATCTAATTCACTTCTAACTCACAACCTACTTGTGGGGCATAACCACTAACAACATTCAACATCACCCCTTCAATCTCTAACTTCAGACTCATCACCGAAGCACAGCACAGCACAGAAGTCACTGGACTGTGACCCCCATGGCTAGATTAACTAGCTGGAATATGTATATTTGGGAAACTCAATATTCAGACATTAAATCTGATTTTTCCAACCTCCCAGGATTTGTCTGTCCCTGAAACAGATAAAGCTTCAGAAGTGAACAAATATTCATTCTAAAGCACATAAGGTTGTCTTATTCAGAAAGCATTTTAATGCCTCTTACATGTAGCCAGCACCACTTTCTGAACCAAACCCAAGTTCTTTTCATTCTCCACAGACAGCCAGTCCTCCACCATGAAGAAGAACATGTTATCTGTCTGCATGTCCCATACTGTCACGTGCTGAAGATACCATGAGGGGTCCAGACCTAAGCAGAGAATATGGAAAAGTTCCTTTGATCTATATTTATATATATATTATATATATATATATATATATATATATATATATATATATATATATATCTATATCTATATCTATATATATATATATATATATATATATATATATATATATAATATATATAAAACATATATATATACATATATATACACATATACATATATATATAATTTCTATAACATATCCCACCTGTGTTGTCATGCCAGATGCATATTTTCCAGATTTCTCCCAAGCTGACATCGGTTTCTACCTGAAAGTCATCTAGACCATTCCTCTGAAAGGCTCCATCTCTTTGCAGGTGACGTGAGCCACTTTTGTTTAGACCATGTAAACTAATGCCTACATGAGCAGTGGTTCCTGGAGAAGATATGGAGCAGTGATGCATGGTCTGTTAAAGGGAATGGCTGTTTGTAGCCTCTATAATGTATCTCAGGAAGGGAAGCAAACCTTGTTTAGAGAGTTAATTGATAAAAAAAAA
The DNA here is from genome assembly GCA_033459395.1 of Hemibagrus guttatus. Lineage (NCBI taxonomy): Eukaryota > Metazoa > Chordata > Actinopteri > Siluriformes > Bagridae > Hemibagrus > Hemibagrus guttatus. The sequence goes on along the minus strand of JAUCMX010000012.1, from coordinate 22,490,626 downwards.
ACCACAATTACTGGTACCCTTGAGGACATGCTATTTCAAGAAAATAATTAACTTGAAAATTATATAACTATATATATATATATATAATATATATATATATATGTTCGAAGTGATATATATATATCAAGGTTGTCCATTCTATCCGAAAAGGGCTGGTGTGGCTGCAGATTTTCATTTCAACCATGCCACTCCAAGCCAAGCTCAACTGGTGGGGTTGTGGTAGCTCAAGTGGTTAAGGGTTGTTGATTGGAAGATCAGGGTTCAAGCCGTAGCACTGACACAGTGTCACTGTTGGTCCCTTGAGCAAGGCCCTCAACCCCCCCCGTGCTCTAGGGGCACTGCATCATGGCTGACCCTGCACTCTGACTCCAAGTATGGGACAAAGAAAGAATTTCACTAATGTATGACAAATGAAGCTACTTTTATGGAACTAGGTGTTGTTCCTGCACCTGCACCCACATTGCCCCTTCATGGATAAGACTGGACTGGAAATACACTGTTTCAGTGTTTCACACATTCAGTCTTCACTTACCTGCCCCTCTGTACCAGCCAGTTTTGACCAGTACCCGATAACGATGGCGTCCTGACTGGCCACACAGCGGGATGCAGCTCAAGCGTGTGCTCTCTAGATGGTCTAGCTTGTGAGCGATGAGACCAAGCAGCAGATGAATCAGAAGTAGAACACCACACACTATCCCCACCACTATGTTTCTGCTCGGTCCATTTGACTGAAACAGTAAGACTTATCAGTAAACCTTTCTATAGGCCATAACTATGGTCTATTAAATGAACAGTTTAATGACAGTGATTTGTGCTTTGAATAACAAGATTAATCCAGTCATAGACATACTTTAGTTGAACCAATCAGTTTCTGCAGTTTTAGCCTAAAGTTTGGGAATTGGGTACTGTATATGAAAAAGTGTCATTAAAAATCCAAATTAAAATTCCCCCTCACAACTCTTTTAACAAATCACACCCTGTATGTTGATGCTGTGGCACTGTCACATTTAGGACACTGGCAGAGGTTAAGGCAACTCTCTCTTTGAGAAACAACACCATCACCTTCACAATTTGAAGAAGCAACTGAACTGGTCACTGGTGAACCGGGCCAGTCCAGATTTTTCCAATCACTCAGAGTCCAGCACAAACTACATATTCAATTGCTTGGTTTTGCCCACAAGATTAGAACCATGGTTTAGCAGGTACTCCAGAGCCAAGTTTAGAAACCTGTGGTTTAGATATATTGAGATTAAAGTTCACCAGCTTGGGAGACACAGGTTGAGTATAATCTGCAAAATCACATACGTTGCTCCTTTCAGGCTCCACTGAAACATTACACCACTGGTCTAAGACAGAGAGTCAAGATTAGGAGTAGGGGCAAAGATGAGTTTCTGAGATAAAATCCAAAAATCCAACAGTTTCACGTTTTCAGACACTGTAAGAGGTTAAAATTTCATCAACACCCTGATGGCATTACTGCTCTATACCAATGCTATCTCACCTGGGGTTTAATAGAGAGCATCTCATGACATTGTTTCCACAACTGATCCTTGAGGAACCCAGATTTTGCTATCTCTCAGAATCCAGTATAGCCAGTTACATGATTTTGGCCACATGATCCAAACACTGGCTCTGGGGATACTGAGGGAACCTCTGGTTTAGGCACATTGGGGATATGGTATTATGGGACCAGTTTGAGAAACATTGATTGAGTGTAATCCACAAAATCACACTAACTATCTTCTTCAGGGTCTACTGAAGCATCACACTGTTGGCCTCAGATATAGGATGACCAGGAGCTGGGGCAGAGGTGTGATTCCTAGAACAAACACCAGAATCCAAAACTGTCTCTTTTTAGAAGACCATTTTAGATTACAACCAACTCAAACTCAGAATCCCTTGACTCTCTACACAAGCCTTCAACAGACTGACAGATCCAAAGAGGAAACTACCTTCAGTCATTAAGCAGCCTTTAGTTGTTGGTTCAGGTTACCACACTCCTTATTACAATCTAATCCACACAAAATTAGGCTCTTCAACATACACCATTTGGGGTAGTGGTCAAAACCATGGTATATCGTGTTAAAGGTCCAGGGTTTGATTTAGCCTTTTGGCTGCAAACAAAAGATAAATATATATTTTTAAAAAGAAGATGTCTAGCATGATTTGGTGTGATTTAATGGTATGTGCTTTGGTACGAATGTTGTACGAAGGTTTGTCCTGGGTTGAATCCTGGGTAATGTTCTAAAATCAAATATCTGAAGGTGCAGAGCTTGAGGCTGAGGGTGTGTGGTACAATGAAGGCCTAAAGGAGGAGTCAAGCTAGGGATTCTGGATGATTAGTTTTAAATAAACAAGGAAATAGCAAAAAAAAAAAAAAAAAAAAAAAAAAAAAAAAAAAAAAAAAAAAAGAATTCCCTTCCTGGCTCTCTTTACAACTCCTCTGGGAGGGCTTATTCCAAATACCTTGTCCTCCAGGTCAATAACCACCACCACAACTACCAAAGCCTCACACAGCCCAAGCCAGACCAACATCAGCATCAACACCAACTAGCAAGCATTTTTACACTATACCACCAAGGGCAACTGGAGAACACATGCACACTAGATCAGGAACTAAGAACACCATCAAACAGGTGGACCTTCAATCTTGCCAGTGACACAATGTCAGGACATAGAAGAGTACTGATGCATGTCTTCCATGTATCTTGAGAGATGATCAGTCCAAATCATATTAGAGACCTGAATGAGGTATACCTTTAGACCTCCTCTTTCTTTAGTCTATTCGTAGTACAAAGAAATCCTCTAGTTTAGTATTTATACAGTAATAGAGATTAGGTTGGAAAATTCTGGATTATTCCTTTCAAGGTGATTCCACTATTATGGTACCACTTGTATCTGACTGATATCACTTACATCTGGTAGAAAAACATTTAAAAAACACAGCTTATGTGCATGGGTCTAAAACCTAAAAAAAATCTACGGAACCTATGGTTATTAAATTAAAAAGTCATCTCATTTTTGCACAAATCTCTGGGTCCTTTATATGCTTGAAACATGCTTTTCCATGAAGTTATGAAAATATTTCTAATATTGTTCTACAGCTAGCTGAATCTTGTTCATCCTGAATTTCCTGAAGCTCATGGAAAGAAGAGAACCTCATTTTTTTCTGAAATTGTCTGATGTGCTCACTTTGAAACCCTTATAGAAATTGAAAATAAATTATTAATATAAAAAAAATTAAACTATTCGCCAGAATTTGTTTAAACTCGAATCCCAGTTCTGTAGATTCTAGTTAGCAAGATTTTATTATTAGCTAATTCTACATTAAAAACTCAATGTTGTTACTCATTTAAGAGAAAACAAAGGTAGAAAAAAAGAAATTATTATCTAAGATAAATAAAAAAAAAAGGTTGTGTCAATGTTGATTAAAATATTATTTCATTTTTTGAGATAAAAGGGTTAAATGGCATCTGATCTGTGTATTTAAACCACACATACTATTCATTATAAAAAAGATGATATTTAAGAGATGGACGTACTGGTGCGAGAAGTACGATGGCGTCTGGGTGAATGAACAGACTGGCCCCGAAAAGCGTCAGGTGTTCAGTGAGGCAGTGAGCAGTATCAGGGCTGCTAGTACTGAGCACGCTCACACCGGCTGTGCTCCAGCGTCTCTGTTCCATGCTGAAGAACTGGCAGAGCGAGCTGAACACACACACTGAGACACACAACTCCACACCTGCACTATTCTTCAGGGTCACATACAGGTCCTTAGCAGAGCCATTCAAGCTGGATATAGAAATGATTTGGTCTTAGATGATGATTTAATGCAAAACAATGAGTATTGGCTACACGGTGAAAACGTACATCGGCGTGAGGAAGATGGTTTCCTCCACTGAAGGACTCGTGCTTGAGAAGTTAAGGGTCAGATCTTTAACATGAGAGTGCTGGGATGGTTGAGATGTTTGTTCAACTGTTATAGTGATGCTGACTTTTCCAGAGCTCTGCTTACCATTTCCTGTTAACACACACACACACACACACACACACACACACACACACACACACACACACACACACACACACACACACACACACACACACACACAAGTAAGAATGTATAACATCAACTATACAACATTATAGAACAACAAAAAAGATTTGAGAAATTGTACACTTTGACACACAATATGACCAAACAAACATCCATTAAAATACAATGACACGACTCTATAGTATATTCTCTAAATTTCATATTTTTTTAACTGATAAAACTGATGTTAACTTTCCATTAAATTAATAAAATATATCTATAAATAATAAACAGTAAAAAAAACCTTTCTATAAAGACCATATGTCGAGTAACAGATGATATTTATGTTCTTAAATATAATTTTGAATACTTTTATATTATTATTATTATTATTATTATTATTATTATTATTATTATTATTATTATTATTATTATGTCTTAAGTTTACATTATTATTTTTTGTTGATTTGATAAATTTTGTTTTTCTTTTTTTTCTTGCCCTTTTGTAAGTTTTTAGGTTTTGGCACTTGAATCACTTTAAGCTTCATTTGTATGCTTGGAAGGTGCTATAAAAAATGCCTTATTATTATTATTATTAGTATTATTATTATTATTAGTAGTATTATTATTATCACAAATACATGTATTACCTATTATAATGCACTTATAAGCTATTTTTAACATTGTTATAACTCTATATGAAAAAATATTAAAGTTTATAGTAATATTTAGATATTTATAAAATATTTCTTAAAATAACTATATTATTTATATTTATTATTCTAATAAATATAATTATTATTCTAATAAATATAAATTTAAAATAAAATATATTTATTATTATAATATATATATATATATATATATATATATATATATATATATATATATATATATATATATATATATTTTTTTTTTTTTTTTTTTTTTTTTTTTTAAAGTATGCATTATAAGCACATTATGTCAATACTACAGAAATTCTGCCCCAGATTATAACTCCTTGTATTCTTTGTTACTGATCTTATGTTAGGAGTACTAGCTGGTCAAAAATTCATGTTAACAATTCAGAACACATAAGATTGCTATAATATGTAAGTACAATTCTAAATGATTATAACATGTGTATAATACCTTATGAGTGCTTAACAACATGATATGACTATATTCATAGTTCATTATAACTTACCAAAAAAGTGTTACCAAAAAGTGTTACCATAATTTCCTATAAAACATGGATTTAAATCCTGTATTCATTGCATTATATCAATTTATACATACTATCTATGAAGGCCTTATGTGTAATGATTTAATAATGTAAATAATCATAACATGTTGTAATGCATTCATATGGCATTACACACATCATTATTACTAATGCAAAAGTATTACAATTTGTAATGTTGCTTCTAAGGCATGTATAAATAATTAACTACTGCTTATAACACATTATAAAGCCTTTATATGGTCTCATAATGCACTACACAAAGTGATATAACACATTATAGAGACTACTCACAATGCTAATGTTAAAGATTCACACTGCATAATAAAAATTGCTGTAGATAATTATAACAATTCTTTATGAATGCTATGAATTATTAGATCATTTGTGAAAGTGTTCATAGTTTATGATAAATATGATCATAGAAAGTGTATAACATTATTTCATGCAATACTTAATAATAAGGTATAAATGTCTAAATGCTTATAGGTAAATAAATAAGTAAGGAATAAATCACTTGGGGTTGTGCAGCTATAGTAAAATGACCAATGATAAGGTGTGAGGAACTTGATTAATTTCCTAAAACAGCATGTCAATCCAAGTGTATTTTATTCCTTCTACTTATTTTTAAGTTAGTAAACAGAACCTTGAATCAAGCTGAAGTTAAAGGCAATAAAGAGCCCGGCGTTCGGCTCCGTCTCCACAGCTCTGACTGTGAAGTTCACACTTCCTTCCGAAACCAGAGTGACATTAACCCTTCCTGAGACCTCCGTCTTCCTGTTTTGTAGCGTCACACGTATGGCACTTTCAGCCGTCAGGTTCGCGATGGGGATGACCAGACCCTGAGGTGTGGCGAACTCCATTGCAGCTAGCGTAGTGGAAATGGGTGGATCTGCAGCAGAGATGAATGGGATCTCCTCGCTCTCCATTACCAGGAGAATCTGAACGACTTCCTGTCTTTCAGTCTTCAGACGTGAGCTCAGGTTCAGGGGGATGTGAAAGTGGCAGAGGCTCGACGGCTCGCTACACAGGAGGTCTGAAGTCGGGTCACCGCGTTTCCCTAGTGCGCTGATTTGTGGAGATTCGATGGAGAGAGCTTCCTCGCCAGGCATCTGTGCCCTCATTAAGCTAAGCATCAGCTGTCCGACTTGGTAAAACGCTGATATTGCAGTGTCTTGATGTTGAGTTCTGAGTAAACCCGAAGCGTTCGCAGGATTCTGAACAGACATCGAGCTACCTAAAGAAAACAAAGACCGGATTAAATTGATAGAAAGCTTTTGATCATAATATTCATGGATAAGGAAATTTCATACTTAAAACATTCAGAATATTTCTTCCGGTGTCTATAGGAGTGACATCTCCTTGTCTAGTTTGCTCTCTGATCACGTTGATCATCTTCCCCACGGCCTCCACGACTCGAGAGGTACACGCTCCACATTGAACCTCAGACCTAATGGCCTGTATAGGAGTGAAAATTCTTTTACACATTAAAAACTAGTGCAGCCTTTATTCATTTTAATTCACTCTCCTTCATTTTCTCTTACTTTCTTTCACATAGCACGATTGTAGATAAATTATTGAGCCCTTGGTGATGGCCATGGCAGATAGCCACCATTTTCTTTTTCAGTTATCATGAATAAATTTAGACGTACTGTAGAATGAGCCAAAGCTGAGCTGATCTGTGCTGCATCCTGGAGCGAAGACACTGAGAGAGAGGCCAAGGCCTGGGTCACATTGCCTCGCATCTGGACTTTGTCCTTGAACTCCTGCATGCTACTGGCCTTTAACTGAGAAAAAGCGGATAGATAATACAGTTAATGACACAGAAATTATGGAGACATTGTCTACAGTCTACTTTTATGCTGAGCAAACTGCCCTAGAAATAGAAATGGCTTGTCCATTCAGTCACTCATGGAAGTGATGAGCTCCTAAATCATGGTCCAGTGATGCAATATAATGCCCTATAAAGCAAGTTTTAGTATATTATCTGTACATTCGCAGAAAAAGGGTAATAAACTGCACTTTAAATGGTTGCGGTGCTGGTACTTGGTCCCTTAAGCATAAAACTTTAGTATGTATTTTAACTGTTACATGTTAAAACTTTACCCCTGAAATAACACTGGTCTATTTTTGTACCTTAAATTATTTTAATGTCAAGTCCAAAAGCATTTACATAAGTTCTCTTCACTTAAAGTTTAATTGCAAACTGTAATGACCTAAATTAAAGCTCTATATTACCTATCAACTCTTAATAACCCTTGACATTAGGCATTATAGTGCTTCATAAGGTATCGTGTATTAAACACATTAAATTTAAATCATATCAAAATACATTTAAATTAGCTCAATTCACATAAAGTCTATAATCCCTTGACATAATGTTCTATAATGCATTGTGCACTCTTAATAACACTTAACATAAAGCCTTATAGAGGTATTGTGTATTACATACATTAAATTTATGTCATATCAAATACATTTGAAAGAGCTGCTCTTTAATGTATTATGTACTTTTAAAAACACTTGAACTTAGGTCTTATAGTGCTTCATAAGGTATTGTGTATAGAATAAATAAAATTTAAGTCATATAACTAGACAGTCACATAAGTTCACTTCACATAAAAACTGCCATCACCTGACATAACACTTTATAACACATTATTTACTGGTAATAACACTTGATGTTAGGATCTATAGTGTTTTCTAAGATGTTATGTTTTGAATAAATTACATTTAACTCATATTAAAAGACATTTAAATGAGATGACGTCACTTTAAGTCTGTAATAACTGAAAATTACACTCTATAATGCATTACGTTTAGGAACGAGTACATCAGAGGGACAGCTCATGTTGGACGTTTGGGGGACAAAGTTAGGGAGGCCAGATTAAGATGGTTTGGACATGTTCAGAGGAGGGAGAGTGAGTATATTGGTAGGAGAATGTTGGACATGGAGCTGCCAGGCAGGAGGCAAAGAGGAAGGCCAAAGAGGAGGTATATGGATGGAATTAATGAGGATATGAAGCTAGTAGGTGCAAGGGTTGAGGATGCAGAAGATAGGGATAGGTGGAGAGAGATGATTCGCTGTGGCGACCCCTGAAGGGAGAAGCCGAAAGAAGAAGAAGAAGATAATGCATTACGTACTGTTAATAACACTTGATGTAAGGATCTGTAGTGATTGCTATGAAATTTTACTCATATTAAAATACATTTAAATGAGCTCACTTCACTTAAAGCCTGGAATCACCTGACATAATGCATTGTGTACTTTTAATAACACTTGCACAAGTAACCAGTAGGTGTCTTTGAAAACACATATTATACCAGATACTGTGCTATAGATCTTTCTCTACAATGTTCTAATGAACAGATATAATAATGTTTGAACTCCAGCATCCACAATAACAAGATGCCTCTCAGTTATAACTGAACAACCCCTTTAACTCTTCGACTAAGACATGCTAGCATCTACGGTTTAGCCTGACCTTTACATATAGGAGACAACTGAAAACTAAACTGTTCTAGTTTTTTTTTTTTTTTTTTTCAGTTTGGAGCCTAATTTATTTTTTATTATTTATTTATTTATTTGAGCTAAAGTAGCACTAAGACAAACATTCCACCTAGTGTAAAAGCCCATTTACCGAAGGGGAAAGGGCACAAGGTGCTAAAAACCTGGTTGTTATTGTTTTGTGTTGACTCCAGCTTGGTGACTTTGTGCACATTAGTTTTGTAAAAGAATAGAAAAACAGTAGCTGGGGCTGTGTTTCAGAAGGCTGTGAGTTCAAATCTCAGTACTGCCAAACAATTGAGCAAGACCTTTAACTCAGTTGTATAAATGAGATCAAATGTGTCACTCTGACTAAGGGCATCTGCTGAATGCCATAAAATGTAATATAAGTTAGTTCCTTAGTATTTTTTTTTTATTATCAATGTTGGTCATAGGCTGTCATATGATGAAAAAAAACATGTCTTGTGATTTAGCAATGTTTGTCTGACAATACATTTTTTTTATTATTATCATTCAGATTAAGAGCAGCAAAGCCCACCTGATTGAGCTGGCTGGTCAGAGCCATGGCATATGGTATAACAGCCTGAGGGTTGCCTTGTTTCAGTAAAGCCCACAGTTCCTCCTGACTCTTTTTCTTCAACCATTCTGTTTTGTTATGGTCACTCACTGGTGCCATGACTACCAGATTCCTGCATGGTAAGTTATGGAATATGAAAAATTCAAACATACAACATCTTATCAGAATGAGCAAATGTTCTTGCAGCAGCATCTCACACACCTTTTGATTGCAGTGACTTTGGCTCCCATGTTATCCTCAATGGTGACCATTACAGTAATAATGGAAGCATCTAGGCCTGGTCTTGTTCTACCCAGGGGTACCAGTGTGCCATATGTGTTTTGCGTACCTCTGTATAGGGTTATCAAGGGACATTGTGTTCCCAGGTTCTCACACTGTGCTACTTGTAGAGCGTATATCAACTGAGCAGAGTTAGCGTCTTCATCCATCCAGCCTGTAGGTACGGAAAAATAAAAATAATAACTGACTGAAGTTTAACTATTCCTGTTTGATTTGGAAATCAGTGATTTAAGATTCGAAAGTAGTGTTAATATTTACTTAGAGAATGTTACGAGTATTCAGAGTCGGGATATGCAGGCGTTTATGATGTTTTATTCATTAAACTCTTCTGTAAAGAAGACGTACCCGCCATTTGAATGATAAGCAGAACACAATGTTACATGTACGGGTCTCACATCTTCAAATCTCTCAAGCCTTGCACAAGAAATCACTCTCAAGTACAAGGTCAGACTTGAATATGACTGAAACTCCCCTTTAACTCCAAATTAAACCCTTCTTGCTTAGTGAGCAATAACAAATTTAGTGGTAGCATTGTGTTTAAGGTGTTGGACTCCTGATCTGAAGGTTGTGAGAAAGGTACACCAAGCTGCCACTGCTGGGCCTTTGAGCAACTCTCAGTGGTATAAAATAAGACTAAAATTTAAGATGTTCTGGATAAGATCATCTTCCAAATGGCAGAAATGTACATGAATTACATTTTTAGGTGACTTTCACCCCCAAAACTATTTGAATTCCCTATTTACACCGACCAAGCATAACATTATGACCACCTGCCTAATATACTGTTAGTCCCCGTTTTGCTGCCAAAATAGCCCTGACCCATCATGCACTGTCTATTCTGACACCTTTCTATCAGAACCAGCATTAACTTCTTCAGCAATTTAAGCAACAGTAGCTCGTCTGTTGGATTTGATCACATGGGCCAGCCTTCGCTCCCCACGTGCATCAATGAGCCATGGCCACCCATGACCCAGTCGCCGGTTCACCACTGTTCCTTCCTTGGACCAATTTTGATAGATACTGACCACTGCAGACCGGGAACACTCCACAAGAGCTGCAGTTTTGGAGATGCTCTGATCCAGTGGTCTAGCCATCACAATTTGACCCCTTGTCAAACTTGCTCAAATCCTTACGCTTGTCCATTTTTCCTGCTTCTAACACATCAACTTTGAGGACAAAATGTTCACTTGCTGTCTAATATATCCCACCCACTAACAGGTGCCATGATGAGGAGATCATCAGTGTTATTCACTTCACCTGGCACTGCTCACAATGTTATGCCTGATCGGTGTAACTCTACAATATGTTGCATTACCTGAGCAGTTGAATGAAACTATATTTTGCAGAAGCTGCACCGAATCTTCTGAAGACAGTTTGCAGTTCCCAGCCTTGGGTGGCTGATTCTGGGTTAAAGCAATACTCGCCCATCCCCATAGTCCGGTAGCCGGTTGAGACACGTTAAGCCTGAATATGTACTCAAATCCAGGTTTTAGCGTATTAGGTCTGACGACCAGATCTGTAGAGCTGTGTCCTGTTGAGGTTGTGACTTCATTCAGCAGTAAAACATCACCTTTTGTGTTTTCTGCAGTCCAATTATACTGGGGATAGAGATTTGTAATTGCAAATAAAATTGAGGTACATTAAACATCTGGAGGTCATTTGTATGTGCTCATGCAAGAAATGATGCTTAAAAATGACTTATTTGAATTAAAAACCAATGGTGATAAATGAAGTCTGTACAATTCCTGCATAGATAAGTGTTTAGAATACCTGAACAGTGCCATTGCACTGAGGACATCGTCCAGACAAAGCAAGAGGATGGCTGTAACTGACAGAGGAAGAAAACACCAATCTGCAGGATACACACTTTACAGTCACAGGTAGCACTTCTGCTTCATGAACTTCAACCTGAATAACAAGACAAGGCTCAGAACTATGGGTACAAAAAAAAATCAGAAATACTAATGTACTAATAATAAAAATCAGAAAGACTTTATTTGATGTGTAATAATTAATTACTCTTACTTTTTTATTGTTTTGGCCAAAAATGCTAATTTATTTAAAAAAAAAAAAGTAAAATTTGTTATAGAACTCATGCATCTTTGGCTGACGTCTCAAATCTGCACAAAATCTGAGGTAAATTTGCAAAATTGCAGGCTTCTCGAATTATCAAGGAGTTAGCCTGATTATGCGCTAATTTCCACGATTACAAAATCATAAACTCCTGAATATTACATGATACTCACCTTCTGGACAGTCGAGACTGGTGATCTACCATGCTTTTGAATTGTTAGAGTGAAGTGGTACACTCTTTCTGGCTCTAGTACATGCCTGGGGAGGATAAGCTTGCTGCTGTTGTGTTGAATTGGATAATTATCAATTAAGGATGCTGAAGAGAGAGATGTCCTGGTGTTCTGCTCCTATTAACATAAACATGCTCATTATAGGGTTAACATCTGTGTTAGACTAGACCTTACAGGATACACATTATAATAAGATTTGTTTATACTGTGATGGTTTTGCTACTTGGATTGGTTCATAAAAGCAACTAAATAAGGCAATACAGTGTCTTGCCTTTCAGTTTTTGTGGTGTAGGAACATGGAATGGAAATGGACTAAATCACCATTGGTATTAATTAATGGAGGTAAAGGTTCTATTAAGGTTGATTTTTGATGACCAGAACATGCTTGGTGCATTTCCAGAACATTCTTTTGAGAGCTCTGTGGTCTTCATGATGCTGCTTCGTTCTTTAGTTTAACTTTTCAGAAACAGATGTATTCATACTTATGGGACAATTTCAATCGGTATAAACAAATGAATTATTTTAGCACAGCAAATCGGTTTTCAGTGCGAGACGTTTGTTTTTTTTTGTTTTTATCTCTGTTGGATAACCTTACACAGAATTTTACTGGTTGAAGATCAAATTTTAGCTGCTTATTAGATGAACAAGCGCATGGGGCATCTCAGAGAGTAGAAATGGGTTTGATATCAACATTTACTTTGAAAATAGAAACATTTGTGTGGGGAAAAAAAACTCTTTTTGTTTATTTGGTACTTTTCAATGAATTTATCACACTTAATAGGCTAAAACAGAAATCCTTCTGAAACACTACACATAAGTCCTGAGTGTCCACTTTCATATGAGCTTCATATTAACCACCACTGTGGAGTGAGACACGACAAAGATATTCAATGAATAACATGGACACAACAAAACAGGAGCAAACTAAATTTTCTTTGCCTCTGAGAAAAAAGTTTTAATTGCAATAATCGTGTGGCTTCTGATTGTAGTTGGTTGCACAAAAACAAATTTAGAGTGTGAACACTTATGATTTATGGTTTAACTTCTAAATTTAGCAACTGTAAGTGTAACATCAACTGAGGTGTCTTCTGCTTATCAGCAGGAGTCCACTGAGGTCTATCTGTTACGGGTAGCAGGGCTGAGGGTGAACCACTAGGGGGCTCTCAGTAGGGGTTGTCATGTGGTGTCTGTTTTTGTTTACCTCGGCCATGTGTGTGTTTAAGCCCCGCCCTAGCCTAATGTGTGTTCCTGCCCTGATCACCTGTTCCCAATGTTTTCCTGATTATGTTTCCTATATATAGTCCTGTCTTTGTCTTCTTTGGTTGCTAGTCCTCGTGTGTAGATAGGCCGATGTGGTGTCGCGGTTTCTGTTTTCTGTTTCATGTTTTGTCTCACGTGTTCTATGTTTAATAAACCCCGTTTGTTTCACGGAAGCTTCGCGTTGGGTCTGTTACTATCCAGCCGGACACCGCCGGCCGTAACACTATCATAGCACTTCCTGTTTGCATAGTTTAAAATGATTGATTACGCAAACACTAAATGACCAAATGTCATTTTTGGGCTATTTTCTGTAGACTGAGTCCATTTCCCTTTCAGGTTGTAACCTTAGCACAATTTGGAAAAGAGGGTAAATACTTGCAAATATATGTAAAGCATGGCACTGGAGGTATGATTTGACTCATAATACTCACCACTGTAATTTTCCATCGAAACTCCAACAGATCAACCTGCTGGACTGTAGCATCAGGATCATAAGACTCAGTTCCATCCAGTATCAGATCTTTCTGGGTTGACCAAATTTGGAAAGAGCCACCTTTAATCAGGGGAACCAACGGACTGTTCACTACGGAGAACCCTGTAGTTTTGTAATTGTGTAAAGGTGTTCCTTCAAACCTAGTGGTAAACTTTAGACAATAGTCTCCTACTTCTAGTGTATGCTTTGGGAGAGTCAGGAGTGGTGTGGTAACATCCACTGAGCCATTTAAAAAGACTTTCTTTTCCATGCAGTCTGGATCCATAAAAATCTCCCAGAGGTAGTTTGTCTTGTAAGAAGCACAGTCATTCAGATCCACACTTGCTTCAAAATAGTTTGACCTTGATTTAAGAACTTTTGCATGCTCTTGAATGAGGGTGATATGAGGCAGGGTGCATTCCAGTTTCCTTACCAGAACTGGGAATTGTGCCGAGACTTGGCTGATGTTGTTGAAAGCAGTTACTTGCACCATAAATCTGCCTTCAACATTATATTTGTAGACTTCCTTATTGGTTTTTGTAACTCGGATCCCTTTGTTATCATCGCCAAAGTTCCAGTTGAACAAAAGGTCACTCCCACCATCATCAAGGGCAAAAAATGTGACCGTGTGATCTACAAAAGGTCCATCAGACAAGATGGAGAGCTTCACGTTTTTCACTGGCCACTGAACTTGTACTGCCTCGGTCATGGACTGCGAACAAAAGTCATCAGTCGTAGCTTCTACCTTCACACACAGGGATCCATTGCCCAAAGGGGAATACTGGACACTTTGACCAGTCTGGTATAAGGTTTTGAAGCCGTCCAAGTGGAAATTCCAACGGTAAGTGACCTTAGATCCTGTCCTTACTGATGCTTTGAAACTGACCGGTTTTGAGGCTTCCAAAACAGAAGAGCAGCAGTTAACCAAATGAATACCTTTAATTCGTTCTACTACCTTCACAGTGACGTTTACTGATAAGGCACTAACAAGATTCCTTGCAACTGCTCGGATGGTGTGATTTCCGACAGGAATGGACGAGATGGTGAAATCCTCCTGATCTTTTAGGGATGTATTCCCTCCTGGAAATTCCAGGCTGAATAAAACCCCGCTTCCCTGGGTGATGGATGTTGTGAAAGTCACTGGATCATTCTCACAGATAATCACATCACTGACTCTTAGACTAAGTCCTGTAATGGCATCTTGCACTGTTACAACATGCGACACGGTCTGCCAACTAATCTCATTAGAGACGTTAAGAGTTACTCGATGATCTCCTGCATCCATAAAGGAGTAGCTGACGGTTTGATTTTTACCTAAAACAATTGCACTACCTGCCCAGGAAATGGTGGTCCACTCCCAATGTAGATCAGTTCCTTTTCTGACACATCCATGAAACTTCAAGAAACTGCTTGATGCGACAGAGAAGGGATTCAATTGTCCGTTTACCTCAAAGTCGATGTCTGAAACAGGCTCCTGAATTGTGAGGTGTTTAGTGGCGTTGACGGAGCCCAAAACATTTCCTACTGACACTCTTAGCGTAAAAACGGCAACAGCATCGAAAATATGTTGGATAAAAGGTACATTTGTTGTTATAGGAGAGCGATCAGTTTCTAAAAACCAAATATAGTAAAGATCTGTTCCAGTTTTCATAGTGACTGATATCTCAATAGGTTTTCCTTTTGCTATTATGCTTAATGCTGAGATATTTACACCAGAAATATATTCAACTGCCCTTAAAGAAATATTACTATACAATTTACCCAGTACATTGGCAACTATAAGCTTGACCGATACATTACCAGGGTGATTTGTAGAAAATTTAAACTGCTCACCAACACCAGCTATGTCATTACCTCCATCTTGATGCACTAACCACTGATAGGCCAAGCTAGTACCATGATTTACAGAAGCGATCAAAGTGATGGTCTCATTTGTGGGGAAACAGCCTGCAGATTTTAGAATCTGGCTTGTAATTTGGACATCTTGTATTCTCTCTAAAACCTCAATTGTTGTTGAGGTTTCCATTTTACTGACAAGATTCTGTACTAGGACTCTAACGTGAAAGATCCCTGCTTTAGGAAACACAAATTTGTACTCTGATGATCCAAGGTGTGAGTCAGTCAGGGAGTCTACAGACCAATAAAAATTGACATTGCCATCCATGACATTGCTTGAAGCGGTGAAAACTGCTTCTTGGAGAGCTTCTGCAAACGGCTGGTTGGCATGAATTACTACATCAGAAATAGGAACCTGAACTTTCGCATCAACACTAACGATCTCTTTGCTAACTGCATTAAAAACTGAAGCACTTGACACGATACTGACCAGCTGAAATGAAAGCATGTGACACATTGTGGCCTCTATTCTTCAACGAACCATCGCCAAAATCCCATTCAATCTCAACACCATTTTGGCTTGGCTCAGTCCAAAAGTAATATGACTGATTGACTGTAAGAACATCCATATCGCTATCTCCATTGTGTTGTACCAACAGTTTTGATATAGGTCTATGGACAAAAATCGTTGTCGCTGCAGATTTCTTGCTGATCTGGTTTCGTGTGATTACCATAACTTCATGCTGGCCTTCTTTTGAAAAAACGAAGCAGTGATGTGATGTCCCATTGACGGGGCAGTCACATAATGAGCTGTTATACCAGAGAAATTGGTAGCTTTCACCACCGGTTGGAAGCACTGACACATCAAAACATACCTCTTCCCCCACTGCTGCAATGTTTAGAGATGAGTGTAGGTTTATATCTGTAATTAAAGTCTGCACACATATATTTTTCTGATAGTGTGCAGATCCTGCTTGGCTATAGATGGTCACGTCAATGAGGTAACTCCCAGTACCTGAGAACGTATGAGCAACAGACGGTGTTCCTTTCTTCACGGACATGTCAGTACCATCTCCGAAACTCCAATGGAAAGTTAGCTGATAAACATTTCCTCTCACTAGTGCCTGAAGATTTACTTCCTTTCCACTCACAATGCAATCCAATGGCAGGATTCCCATCACAGCAAGTTGATAAATCTCTACATTGATAGAACGTCTCACGCTGCTCACAGGATTCCAAATCGTTACTTGGACAGTGTAGTTTCCCATAGACCTTTTAGACATGGGAGACTGAGTTCTTCTCCAGATCTTTAAACACAGTCCCATCACCAAGATCAAAGGTCCACCTGAGATTGGTCCCTGTAGATACAATTCCAGTGATTTCAGTGATGGAACTGAGTTCACTGGGGCCATTATATCTCAGATGTACACCTGAGATAGTTTCAAAAACTTCCACAACCGTCCAGGAATTCAGCTTTGACAGGGTGTTGTCGGAACACACAGAAACATTGAACACACCGGATTTCTTAAAAGCATGCCTGGTTGTCTTATGAGATCCTTCAACCTCTGACAAACCATCTCCAAAGTTCCACATGTAAACGATTCCATATGAAGATGGCTTTTGATGAGGTTTCAAAAAGAATGGTTTGGTTGACTTTGGGCAGAGCAGGCTTTGATGAGACTAGCACTTTGGTCAGTGGAGATCTTACTTTCAGCAGCACCGACGTTTGGATGAAGTCGTATTTATTTTGGGCTTGTATCCTCAGTGTATAGTCACCTTTACAGGAATGAAAAATATACAGTACATAGATATAAATATTATGTACTAGATATGACTATAGGCATTCATTCAGTTACTAGAATATAACTGTATTTACCTGCTTATAAATGCTTATAAATATTTGTAGTTACATGCAGGATTTTATAAATATCATGATATAAAATATCATTTCAGAATTTCTGAATTAGAGTTTTGTGGAAAAGTACATATTTACATTGAGCAACAATAGCTTTTACACTCTTAATAAAAGGTTCATTGGGGTTCTATATAAAACCCAAGGACTCATTACTTAGCTTCTTGATTTGGGTTACTTACTTAATAACAAATTTTGCTCTTTAGTTAATTCTTAGTTCTTTGGGCTAACTTTAGCTTTCTGCATATATTTCCTGTATTCTGCTTTATTTTCTAATTGTCTCTTACATTGCTTGGTTACTTTGTAAAGTAATTTTTGCACATATTGTGTTAATGTTAAGTAACGTTGATCTTTCATATTGTTGGTTAATGTTTTAATGCCATTTAAGGACTTAATATTAGTATTGAATGCTTTAAAACTAAAATTACATGGTTGATGTTTGCATACTAATAATAATATATTAGGTATATTAAAATAATAATAATAATAATAATAGAAATGTGAAATCAGAGAAATTCCTACACTAAATAAAATTAATTTAGGTGTTTTATTTGAATTTTACTCATTTAATTTGAGTGATATTTGAAATCTACCCCATGCAACACTATTAAATATTATTTATTTATTAAAAATAACTAAAGAATTAAGCAATTTACATTTACATTTCTGGCATTTAGCAGACGCCCTTATCCAGAGCGACTTACATTTTCATCTAATTTTTTTTTTTTTTTTTTATACAACTGAGCATTTTTGGGGTTAAGGGCCTTGCTCAGGGGCCCAGTAGTTGCAGCTTGGTGGACCTGGGATTCGAACACACAACCTTCCGATTAGTAGTCCAATGCCTTAACCACTAAGCTACCACATCCCCAATAAGCAATAAGCACATAAGCAATAATAATAATACTGTAGTTAACTAAGCTGCCAATAATATGTAGCATTTAGTTTACATATCCATAATTTTTAAGTACAACATGATGCAATTCATAAAAGATTTTACATCTACAGAACCTTTTCACAGGCTAGAAAGAACCCTGTAGACATCTTATGATTGAACCCTTAAAAAGGTTCTATACAGAACTTTTCAAGGTTCCAAATATGATGAGCCTGATAGAACCCTTTCAGATAGAACCTTTTCTTCTAAGAGTGTATGGTGAAATGAATTCTTATAAATTCTGTATAAAATGCGGTAAGCAATCAATTCATATAAGCTTCATCAATAAGCTTGGTAATAAAGTCTAATGTATGAATTAATTATAATTGAATATAATGCATTATAAAAAGGTTATATGAATGTAGTCATAGGGCATTATGTACAGTATAGGGTATGGCCTTGATAGAAAGTGATACCGTGTTGTGTGATGACTTATGCTAGAATGTCATGACAGCTGTTGTTGTAGCTTAATGTACATGGATGTAACGTAACATAACTGACATAATGTGACATAACCTGCCAAGCAAGCTTCATCTGAAAAATGTTTCTTTACTTGATAAACATAAACATATTAAAGACATAATATAACATGAGCATATAGGCTTAACCTGGTGTTGTGTAGATATGATGTGCGTTATCCTGCAGGTATATCTGTGTTGCAGTTCGATCCAGCTGAACATCGTGGTTCCTTTCTAATGGAGCGATGACTGTATGATTAAGCGAGCTTGAACGATCTCCAAAATCCCACCTGTAGTGCTCCAAAAAAGAGCATTATCTAATTTCAGTCTAATCGAGCATACTAAGCTTGAGCATTTTTAAAAGCGGTAATGTGCTAACCTTATTGTGACACCGATGGAGACATCCAGCTTCACTCTAATGCTGTAGATGTTCGAGGTGTTTACAGCAACGGCCTCTGTCCTGGAGAGGAACGTGAGCTCGGCTAATGAGGTCATTACATCTGCCGTGAGTTTGACCTCTATGACCTGAGTGCTAACAGGATTCTCAGCTGTTACCTATTACAGAAACGATACATGAGAGCTCTATGCACAGACATTTTGCTGCAGTTACTTTCAGTTTGGTCAGAAGATTTGCGGTTGATGTTTAATTGTTTGTCAGTGTTTACCCTGAGTGTGTGCTCTGCTGGTTTGGTGAAAGTGATGCTGTAAGCCTCTCCTGTGTGAGCAGACTGGACGAGATTGTCAATAACCCAGGTGTACTTCACAGACGAACCAGTGGCCACTGCTGTGGTGAACATCTGCAAAGAGAGAGATGGAGAAAGGAAGTCTCCTAAGAAACGTCATCTGTAAATAAATACTGATAGTGTACTTGCTCACATGGTTTTTCATTATTTATTAACTGTGGAAAATAGAATGAATGAATGAATGAATGAATGAATGAATGAATGAATGAATGAATGAATGAATGAATGAATGAATGAATGAATGAATGGGCACGGTGGCTTAGTGGTTAGCATGTTTGCCTCACACCTCCAGGGTTGGGGGTTCGAATCCCACCTCTGCCGTGTGTGTGTGTGTGTGTGTTTGCTGCTGTGTGTGTGTGTGTGTGTGTGTGTGTGTGTGTGTGTGTGTGTGTGTGTGTGTGTGTGTGTGTGTGTGTGTGTTGTATTGTTCTCCCTGTGCCTCGGGGGTTTCCTCCGGGTACTCCGGTTTCCCCCAAAGACATGGACTGGGGGAGATATGCGTGGTAGGTTGATTGGCATCTCTAAATTGTCCGTAGTGTGTGATTGCGTGAGTGAATGAGAGTGTGTGTGTGCCCTGCAATGGGTTGGCACTCTGTCCAGGGTGTATCCTGCCTTGATGCCCAATGATGCCTGAGATAGGCACAGGCTCCCTGTGACCCGAGAATAGATCGGATAAGCGGTAGACAATGAATGAATAAATAACTTGTTGACAGAATTTTCTTTTCTTTCTCAAATATAGCATTGTCATTTTATTAATTCAATGACTTGTTGCCAATCATGCCTTAATTAAAGCATGACCTAATATATTTTATTCTTTAAATACTGTATATGGGAATCTATAAAGAGTGCCTCAGTAGACAAAACCCACTCTTGAATAATAGGATTAACACTTAAGAATTAAGATTTGTTCAGATTTATGCCTCGATTGTATGAAATCTCTGAGAAAACCCATCACTTTTTGGACAAAAATCACTTCAAAATAAGCTTCACGATTCATTAAAGTTGTGTTCTTTTGTAAAGATTATCTCAATGAACAAAAAGTGGAAGAATCCTAAACTTTTTTGGTCACAACAATCCCTAAACCAATGGGAGCATCCTATCGACTTTTTGTCAAAGGGAACCCAGTGTGATAATCACTTCCTGGTTGGCCTGCAAAAAATACATTATCCCTGCAGGAATTAATTTCTTCAACTATTGCAATAAAACACTTAAATACGACAAATGGCAGCTTTAAAAATTTCATATGTATATTTAACTGTACCTGTGGGATGTCCACTAGAACCCGGTGAAACCCTTGCGGTTGTATTCTCAGTCCTGTGATAACAATATGAGCTTGAATCTTCACACTCAGCGTCTGAGAGCTCAGCTGGTTCGACGCTGTGATGTTCAGAGTTTGTTCTCCTTCACTAATTGGCATGAGGTATACATAAGAGAACCACGTATCAGGAGAATCGCTCTGACAAACTGACTGAATTTCAGAAATCTCTTCTGGACAGGACTTTAGGAATGGGACTCCTGCTCTGGACACCGGGGCAGACCATGAGCTTGTCACATTTCTTCCTGAAAGGATCTTGATAATCATTAACGTTTGGATATTTACTGCTAAATCTATTCGGTTTTCTTTGGTCAGTACAGGATAGAGGACTTGCAATCCTGTCACTGGGGTCTGAGAGTTGGATAGAACGCTAGTTGGTGTGCTGGGGTCTATACTCATTTCGTTCGGTGTGCTGTTGCAAGGACCATAGAGATGTCCAGTGTCTTCATATATCAGACGTAGGTCACAGAGTACGTTGTCCACCCAGTGACCACCGTCTGTCAGAGCAGACACAGCAACATCGACCCAGCCACCCCAGGCAGGTCCAGGAATGGAGACGTAGCTCTGGCGCCAGGCGGAGTCAGAGACGCTCGGACAGTGTAGGAACTCTCCGGAATTTCTGGTGTGCTGAACAGCAAGAATATCATCAGGAAACACCGGGAATTCTCTGCCATTTAACGTGACCTGTGTGTGAGAAAAGTGGCATATAAAATGAATGTTAATAATGCAGTTATAACATGTTACAGCATCTAGCATAGATAACGAGCATAATAGCATTATAATTATATGTATATATGTACATTACTTCAGATAACATATCTGTTTGTAAAAACATTAACAAGATTATTGTAACTGTACTGTTACAATACAACTGTACTGATAACTGTACATAAAGTACATACAGGATATTGACACAAGTTATAATGCATTACATCACACACCTGGTTATGTTATGTTAAGCAATATTAAAAAATGCATCTATAACATGTTACACAACATATATGACTGGTGCAATAACGCACTTTATATGGTCAAACGATTAACATATTATATTAACTGTTCATAAGCCTAATTTTATAAAACGCTATAACAGTGTGCATATAGTATACATAGGGTAGGTACACAAGTTATAATGCACTGCAGCACACACCAGGTTATAACATAATATAATGCATGAATAAAGGTATATATATATATACCCTCATAATTTTGCATAGTTACAATTACAAACTGTTTATGAGGACACTGCTGAAAGAAAAATTTCTATATCATTCAGCACTACCAGTCTTAATTAAAATGTTTCTTAATTAAAGAATGCAAAATATATGTATAAAAAAGGCAAGGATGTCTGCCTACATTGACATGGACAGGCTCAGAAGCTGGAGGTATTTCTAGTGCTATGTCTGCCACCATGTGGTAGAAAGGAGTCACTGCAGTGTAGCGTGGAGGCAGAGTGAAGACATGTCCATCAGCAGAGGAGTGATAAGGGCTGCAGGGGCTGGTGACCGGCAGGCAGCTTTCCACCAGATGGCACCAGTACTGACCGCTCGGACATCCGCCAGTGGTGTTGCACAGAGGCTTCAGCGAACAGCAGGTGAATGGATTGAGGATGGAGCTGCAGCCTGACGCAGAGGATGATGAGGTATACACACTGTGTGACCTTTATCTTAACTACAAGACCTTAAATTCTTACTAAACCTGAAAATAGTTTCAATTATTAGAGTCTTCAATTAAATTTTTAAAAAATTTGTTTAGCGCTTTTAACAATTGTAACATTGTCGCAAAGCAGCTTTACAGAAATATAAACATTTTGAATAAAGATTATTAAGTAAAAAATTGAAACATTTATTTTTTTTTAATTAATTAATTAATTAATTTATTTATTTATTTATTTCCCACTTGTTAGCCATCATGTGTGATATGTACACCTTCAGAATTTAATGTTTGGACTTACAATACAAATACAAATAAATAACAAGTAGTTTGATTCGGTACATTTACTTAACATAAAATACATAACAAACATAAAATAATCTGATTTCTCTTTTCTTTTTTTTTTTAATAAATAAATAACTGTCCTGACTAATGTCTTGATATTTTGCACAGACTGATACCATATTAAAATAATAATAATGCTAGTAACAATTAGACTTGTCCAAAATGTTTTAAATATAGCATTGTTTCTATAACAACAACATCAGAGAGACTAATTAAACAAAGCACTATGACATTGCACTAATCTAGCCATGGGGGTCACAGTCCAGTGACTTCTGTGCCGGTCCCAAGCCCGGATAAATAGAGAGGGTTGCGTCAGGAAGGGCATCGGCATAAAATATTGCCAAATTTAACCATGTGAATCGTCAGCACGAATTTCATACCGGATCGGTCGAGGCCCGGGTTAACAACGACCGCCATCGGCGCCGTTGACATACAGGGCGCCGGTGGAAATTGGGCTACTGTTGGTCGAAGAAGTAGAGGAGGGAGGAGAGTGCACAGACAGAGAGAGAAGAGGAAAGGTAAGAGTGTAGGACTGAGAATAGGAACTCTGAATGTTGGTGCTATGACAGGGAAAGGTAGAGAGCTGGCTGATATGATGGAGAGAAGGAAGGTGGATATACTGTGTGTACAGGAGACCAGGTGGAAGGGTAGCAAGGCTCGTAGTATAGGAGCAGGATTCAAGCTGTTTTATTATGGTGTGGATAGTAAGAGAAATGGGGTAGGTGTGGTCCTGAAGGAGGAGTTTGTGAGGAATGTTCTGGAGGTGAAGAGAGTGTCAGACAGGGTGATGAGTCTGAAGTTAGAGATTGAAGGGGTGATGTTGAATGTTGTTAGTGGTTATGCCCCACAAGTAGGTTGTGAGTTAGAGGAGAAAGAGAGATTCTGGAGTGAATTAGATGAGGTGATGGAGAGTATTCCCACGGGTGAGAGAGTGGTGATAGGAGCGGATTTTAATGGACATGTTGGTGAGGGGAACACAGGGGATGAGGAGGTGATGGACAAGTTTGGAGTTAAGGAAAGGAACCTAGAAGGACAGATGGTAGTGGACTTTGCTAAGAGGATGGACATGGGTGTGGTTAACACTTATTTTCAGAAGAGGGAGGAGCATAGAGTGACTTACAAGAGTGGAGGTAGGAGAACACAGGTAGACTACATCCTATGTAGAAGAGGCAATCTGAAAGAGATTAGTGACTGTAAAGTGGTAGTGGGAGAGTGTAGCCAGACAGCATAGGATGGTGGTGTGTAGGATGACTTTGATAGTCTGTAAGAAGAAGAGGTCAAAGAAAACCAAGTGATGGAAGCTGAAAAAGGAGGAATGATGTGAGGAATTTAGACAGAAGTTGAGGCAGGCTCTGGGTGGTCAGGTAGTGCTGCCAGATGACTGGGAAACTACAGCAGAAGTGGTCAGGGAGACAGGGAGACAGGGAGAAAGGTGCTGGGTGTGTCATCGGGAAGGAGGAAAGAAGATAAGGAGACTTGGTGGTGGAATGAGGAAGTTCAGGATAGTATCCAAAGGAAGAGGCTAGCCAAGAAGAAGTGGAACATAGACAGGACTGAAGAGAATACACAGGAATACAAGGAGTTACAGCGCAGAGTGAAGAGGGAGGTGTCTAAGGCCAAGCAGAAGGCATATGACGAGTTGTACACTAGGTTAGACACTAGAGAAGGAGAGAAGGACTTGTACAGGTTAGCTAGGCAGAGGGATCGAGATGGGAAGGATGTGCAGCAAGTTAGAGTTATTAAGGATAGAGATGGAAGGGTGCTCACAAGTGAGGAGAGTGTACAGAGGAGATGGAAGGAGTACTTTGAGGAGCTGATGAATGAGGAAAATGAGAGGGAAAAAAGAGTAGAAGGGGTGAACTCTGTGGAACAGAAAGTAGATAAGATTAGAAAGGATGAAGTCAGGAAGGCTTTGAAGAGGATGAAAAGTGGAAAGGCAGTTGGTCCTGACGACATCCCGGTGGAGGTCTGGAAGTGTCTGGGAGAGGCAGCAGAGGAATTTTTAACTAGTTTGTTCAACAGGGTTTTAGAGAGTGAGAGGATGCCTGAGGAATGGAGAAGAAGTGTGTTAGTGCCGATCTTTAAGAATAAGGGTGACGTGCATAGTTGCAGCAACTATAGGGGGATAAAGTTGATGAGCCATACAATGAAGCTATGGGAAAGAGTAGTGGAAGCTAGGTTAAGGAAGGTAGTGGAAATTTGTGAGCAGCAGTATGGCTTCATGCCCAGAAAGAGCACAACAGATGCAATTTTTGCTCTGAGGATTTTGATGGAGAAGTATAGGGATGGTCAGAGGGAGTTGCACTGTGTGTTTGTAGACTTGGAGAAAGCGTATGACAGGGTGCCAAGAGAAGAGCTGTGGTACTGTATGAGGAAGTCAGGAGTAGCAGAGAAGTATGTCGGAGTGGTGCAGGACATGTATGAGAGGAGCAGGACAGTGGTGAGGTGTGCTGTAGGTCAGACAGAGGAGTTCAAAGTGGAGGTGGGACTGCATCAGGGATTGGCTCTGAGCCCCTTCCTGTTTGCTATAGTGATGGACCAGTTGTCAGAGGAGGTCAGACAGGAGTCTCCTTGGACAATGATGTTTGCAGATGACATTGTGATCTGTAGTGAGAGCAGGGAGCAGGTGGAGGAAAACCTGGAGAGGTGGAGGTTTGCGCTGGAGAGAAGAGGAATGAAAGTCAGTCGTAGTAAGACTGAGTACATGTGTGTGAATGAAAGGGAGGGAAGTGGAACAGTAAGGTTACAGGGTGAAGAGGTGAAGAAGGTACAGGAGTTTAAGTACTTGGGGTCAACAGTCCAGAGTAATGGAGAGTGTGAGAAAGAGGTAAAGAAGCGAGTGCAGGCAGGTTGGAATGGGTGGAGAAAGGTGTCGGGAGTTCTGTGTGATAGGAAAATATCAGCGAGAATCAAGGGGAAGGTGTACAGGACAGTGGTGAGACCGGCCATGCTGTATGGTTTAGAGACAGTGTAACTGAGGAAGAGACAGGAGTCAGAGCTAGAGGTAGCAGAGCTGAAGATGTTGAGGTTCTCTTTGGGAGTGACAAGATTGGACAGGATTAGGAACGAGTACATCAGAGGGACAGTTCATGTTGGACGTTTGGGGGACAAAGTTAGGGAGGCCAGATTAAGATGGCTTGGTCATGTTCAGAGGAGGGAGAGTGAGTATATTGGTAGGAGAATGTTGGTCATGGAGCTGCCAGGCAGGAGGCAAAGAGGAAGGCCAAAGAGGAGGTATATGGAGGTAATAAATGAGGATATGAAGCTAGTGGGTGCAAGTGTTGAGGATACAGAAGATAGGGATGGGTGGAGAGAGATGATTCGCTGTGGTAACCCCTGAAGGGAAAAGCCGAAAGAAGAAGAAGAAGACTATAACTTTGTACTATGTATGTAAGTTATAATGCATTACAACACACACACACACCAGACTGCAAACTCCGCCCCATGTGCCTGATCTGCCGTTTTCACTGTCAAATTTTACAATTAATAGAAATGTACGTACAAACAAACAAACAAACAAACAAACAAATAAATAAATAAATACTGATGGTCTACTTTTTTTTTATAGGGGTTTTCATTATTTATTAACTGTGTAAAATATAACAAACAAATAAATAAATAACTTGTTTACAAAATTTATTTTCTTCCTCAAATATTGCGTTGTTATAATAATAATTTAACGACTTGTCATCAATCATGCCTTAATTAAAGCAAGCATATTTTATTGCTTAAATACTGTATATGGGAACGTGTAAGCAGTGGCTCAATAGATAAAACCCAATTGTGAATAACAGAATTAAGTCTATAAAGTTTTTCAGAACATAACAAAGTTATGTTTGTAATTCACACCTACCTGGGGGCACTAAGTGATGGTTCGGGCTGCAGTACGGCCGTAAAATCTGAACTTTGGCCATGGTAAGCTGCTGACTGGGCTGAGCTACAAGCTCTACAGAGAGCACCTGGCCTCCATGACTGACCCAGAGTCCTGGGAACAGCATCATCTGTGCAAGAATAAAAATAAAGTTTAAAAGCATTATTACAGAACAAAGAGGTTCAATTGCACAAGGCTAAAGAAAAGCTACATGATTAGTAGACATCAGTAGTTACATGAGTTTGTATAGTAAACACTTCTTGTGTGTCTACCTTAGCTCTCTGATGCTGTATGTCCGGTTGTGAAGGCAGTGCATGTAGCTGGGTCTGTGTGTATATACCGGACATTAGCGGCACCCCGAAGACATAACTGTCCGACGATGGCAAAGATACTTTAGGAAAGAAAAAAACAAATGGCAAGATAGGTGTTTTTCATCCTAAACCTATTTCTCCTGTTTTCTTATTCCTTATAAATGCTGAAAAATCAAATCAGTCACTCGAGGCAGACACTGAAGAAGTGTAGAAACTGAATAGAGATGTGTAATAATTAAGAGGAAATACACCTAGTCTGGCTCTAGCACAGCCTTAACCCTAGCTTAACCTCAATCCAAGCTCCATCCTAGGTCTACCCCTACCCCTTGCCTCAAGTCTAATTAAAGCCCAAAAGTGTTTAAATCTACACAAACAGTAACCTGCATTAACTGCAACACCAGCCCAAGTACAAGGCTAGAAATTGTATCCCTTAACTCTAGCCCAAATTAACTTAGCTCAACACTAGATCCAGGTTACTTCTAACCATAAGTCGACCCTAACTCAAGCCTAACTGTAACCATAGCTCATCCCTAACCTATATCAACAATACCTCAGCCTAAACTCTAGCCCAATCTTAACTTAAGCTGATTGTAACCCTAGCCCCACGATAATCCAAACGTGACTTTAATCTTATCCCAAACCTAACTATAACCTTACACTAATCCTAAACCTAATTCAACTTAACCCCTATCCCAACACTAACCCCATGAAGCATTAACTGAAAGTCAACTGCAGCCCCAGCTCAAGCCCATAGTTAGCCAAATCCTAAACAAACCCTATCCCAATCCTACCCCTAATTCAACCCTTACCCTAGCCCAAATCTAACTCTTAGCAAACCCTGTCACAGGCCTAACACTAACCCTAATACAACCCTAAACCTAACTCAAACCTTACCCTTCGCCCAACACTAACCCTATGCAAACATTAACTAGAAGTCAACTGCAACCCCAGCTCAAGCCCATGGCTAGCCAAATCCTAACCCTAAACTCTAGCCCAATCTTAACTTAAACTAATTGTAACCCTAGCCCCACTCTAATCCTAATGTGATTTTAATCTTAGCCCAAACCTAACTATAACCTTACACTAACCCTAAACCTAACTCAACTTAACCCCTATCCCACTACTAACCCTATGAAACATTAACTGAAAGTCAACTGCAGCCCCAGCTCAAGCCCATAGTAAGCCAAATCCTAAACAAACCCTATCCCAATCCTAATTCAACCCTTACCCTAGCCCAAATCAACTTAACCCTTGCTCAACACTATCTCCAAGATAACTGCAACCCAGCCCAACCCTAAACATGGCTAAACCCTTACCCTAGCCAAAACCAAACTCTAAACAAACCTTATCCCAAGCCTAACCCTAAACCTAGTCCAAGCCTAACACTACCTCAAACATATCCTAAAATAAATCTATCTGAAATGTAACTATTTTCCAACCTTAATGATAAAACTAAACTCAATATTAACATAAGGTAAACTTTACATAACTCTTCTTGAACTCTGCTTTAACCTTAATCCCCAGGCAGCAGCTAACCTCAGTCACCCTAACCCCTCACTCCTAATGCTTAGCCTAGAAATGCAGAAGGAAATACTTTCTCTCTTTTCTTCTATAAAGTAAATCAAGGAATTAAACACTCTATTAATGGCTACCAGGCAACTGTCTTCATCGTCTTCACAATAAACAAATTCATAAACTGTCTGTAAAAAGGGTTCTGAATATCTTCACAAGACAAACAGGTACAAAAATAGGCATGAACCACACACAATCAGGTCTATTCAAAATAAGAGCTTTATTCTGAACTTTACTCTGTAGACTTTATTCTCTGTATGTTATGTAGAGCTGTAATATATTTAGAAAGTTAGCTTCTAATACCTGATATCTGTTTCTCACAGATAAAGTGATGCTTTTGGTTACATGGGCTCCTTTTCCACTGTCCAGAACCAAAAGACATCTGAGGACAAGTCTCTTGCTCTCTGTCTTCATGATTCGGGTTAACAGCACTAAAAAGACTCGGGAGTCCATTTCTCAGCCAAACCAATCCAGGGGCATCTCTGAAACAAAAGATAGAAATTACAACAACTTCCTGTATAGAAAGAAAATCACAGCTACTGTGCAGAAAACAGCATCATCAACCCATCCATCCATCCATCCATCCATCCATCCATCCATCCATCCATCCATCCATCCATCCATCCATCCATCCATCCATCAATCAATCAAACTAAAATCAAATCCACAACTGCCTATTGTATATAAACAAAACAAAGCAAAAGCAAAACAAAAACAAAACCTCACAACTATCTGCTGTATGGCCTAAAAACAAAACAAAACAAATCTACAATAAACTCCTTTATAAACAACAAAAAACAACCTGCTGTATGGGCAAAAGGGGAAATAATGTCCACAAACTTTATAACATACCTTTATAACAAAACAAAGAAAACAAAAACTAAACTAAATAAAACAAAACATACAAATAAACAATAAAGACGTATAACTACCTGATGTTTGGCCTAAAAACCAATAAAAATCCACAATAACCTTAATAACAAAACAAAACAACCTGCTGTATGGTCTAAAAAAAAAATACACATATATACATACATACATGTATATATATATATATATATATATATATATATATATATATATATATATATATATATATATATATATATATATGTGTATTTTTTTTAGACCATACAGCAGGTTGTTTTTATATATATATATATATATATATATATATATATATATATATATATATATTTTTTTTTTTTTTTAGGCCATATCCACAATAAACCCCAGAAATAAATATATAACAAAACTAAACTAAACTAAATAAAACATAACACAAAACAGACAAACAAAGGCCAAAAAAGAAACAAAAAAACCCCCACAAATGCTCAACTACAAATATGTAAAAACTAAATAATATTATAAAATAAATTATAAACTTTTTAAAAAAAAAATTAAAATAATTTAAAAAATCAATTTTTGCTCATACTCAATAGCTAAGACAGCTGTTTTTCCTTCCTCATGGTATCTGGTTAAAATTTAAAAAAAAAAAATTCTGTGAGATTTAAAGTATAATGTTGGTATTTCCTGGAGTAAGGAAATATTTATACTTTAGAGCAGAAAAGGGCTGTAAAAGAGAGTAAACTAGTAAAATTTCATATTTATGTTTGTTTGGATGCTTTTGTTCGTTCATTCACTATTAATATCTAAGTGTCTCTACACTATTTCAGCATTTTATTTTTGGTGAAGATGAAGAAGCATCCGTAAACAAATCCCTTCAGGAAAAAAAGATAGTGTGTGATTATTGAATATTTACAACAATGACAAAGTCGATCACTCGTTCCTCTTACAGCAGAAATGAGTTTTCTATAAACTTCTGGACGCTTGGTGTGTCCACTACGGTGAGATCTCCTCTGTGAACATTCAGACAATCTGTCCTCGCTTCTTGCCAGGCTAGCCTAGATGCCGGCATCCAGTAACAGCGTGATCCGTCTCGGTGTATCTGGGCTCCTTTCGGGCAGAAATCTTCATCTAGTGGACATTATTGTTATATAAATCCTTTAGTCAAACTTGGATCAAAAGATCATAGAAAAATAGAGAAAGGTCATTTCAACATCTCACCGCTGGAGCATCTGGTCACCATGCTGAGGATCAGGACAAGACTCAGGTGCACAAGCTCCATGTCATCGACCGTCCATGAGGCCTCTGAGAACCCAGCTCTCTTTTTCTGTTCCCTCCGTGAAGAACATCTACGCTGTTGTTCTCCTCCTCCTCCTCCTCCTCCTCCTCTTAAACCAGTCTTTATCACTCCTCCTGTTCTCTGCCCTTTCCCTTTCCCCCTTTATTCTTTTCTTCAGTGACTTATTAGCATTGTGTCCAGCACGGTGATGCCCCCTCACCCTTTTTAAAACTATTTGGATGACTTTTAGTTTGTCTCACAGCAACAGAACACTGAGCGCTGAGGAGTCTTCATTAGCATGCTGTAAAACGTCTCCTGGGAAATGAGGTCATTAAAGACCCAGGTTAAAGCCTTGTCCATTCAAAAAAATAAAAAAATAAAAAAATAAATAAAATAAAAATTATTTTAAAAAATTCAAGTAAGCTACAAAGCTCTATCACACACACAAAAAAATCACAAGGTAATGAACTAAGGTGGAGAGAAACACACGAGTAAAGAACAAATCAATAATCAACAATCTTCTGTAACTTACTTTTTTAAATTATTTTTATTATTAGTAGTAGTAGTAGTGGTAGTAGTTGTTCTTGTTATTATTATTACAATAATAATAATAATAACAAATAATAATACACACACATATTTCATTTAATTGTAAAATAGTTTCCTTGTTGAAAAAACCTTCTGGTGTCACATGGTGGTTAAATCCACTTGAGAAAATGCTGCATCTGATGCAAACATTGAACATCTAGATAGAAATGCTTTACTGCATACTGAGATCATTTACATAAATATATTTATACCTCCCACAGACTTTACTTCCTCCTCTTATATATACTGTATATCCTCTCAGATATGAATATGATCGCGGTGTTCATTAGGAAAGCTGTTTTGTTATGTTTGGGGGTTTCTATCCAAATGGGTGTGGTCTCTTTCAGAATGACAACACCCCCTTTCACAGGTCACAAACCCTGATTGAATGGTTGAATCCATCCATGGCTAAAACAAAACATACAAAAAAGAAACAAAAAACAAAACATTCATTCATTCATTCATTCATTCATTCATTCATTCATTCATTCATTCATTCATTCATTCATTCATTCATTCATTCATTCATTCATTCATTCATTGTCTACCGCTTATCCGATCTATTCTCAGGTCACGGGGAGCCTGTGCCTATCTCAGGCGTCATTGGGCATCAAGGCAGGATACACCCTGGATGGAGTGCCAACCCATCACAGGGCACACACACACAATTTAGAGATGCCAATCAACCTACCACGCATGTCTTTGGACCGGGGGAGGAAACCGGAGTACCCAGAGGAAATCCCCGAGGCACGGGGAGAACATGCAAACTCCACACACACGGCGGAGGTGGGAATCGAACCCCCAACCCTGGAGGTGTGAGGCAAACGCGCTAACCACCAAGCCACCGTGCCCCCTAAAAAAACAAAAACCACAAAAAAATAAAAAATAAAAACAAAAAATAAACACAAAACAAAAACCACAAAACAAACAAAAACACAAAAACAAAAAATAGGAAACAAAATATAAACACAAAAACCACACAAAAAAATAAACACAAAGCAAAAAATACAAAAAAATAAATAAACACAAAATAAAAAACACAAAACAACAAACAAAATAAAACCAGAACTACCTGTTATGAGGCCAAAAAAACAAAAGCAAATCCACAATAAACTCTAGAACTACGTTTATGACAAAACACAACAACACAACAACTCAGAACCACCTGCTTTATTGCCACAAAAGAAAACAACGTCCCTAATATCTTTTGGAGAACATTCCAGAGACTTACAGAATCAATTCCAAGCAGCATTAAAGCTATTTTAAAGGCTTTGCCATGACTCAACCCATTAAAACTCAATAGATGTTTTTTCTCCTTTAATTTATCACAAATAAGCTCCCGATTCTTTAATAATAGATAAACCTGGCTAGGTGAAATTATTTGTTGCTAAGCAACAGAGTAGCCAGAGAAATGGCTGTCATTCGTCCGTGGGCAATTTTGACATTCATCCAAACAATAAGGTGTATAGAGCTGAAAAGAGCTCTTGTTGATAAAGCAATGAAGATAGTAATCATGTGGAGAAGAATAAGGAGAAGCGAGTAATTGGATTGGAACGATCTTCCTGCCACGTTTCATCCTGGATGTTTAATATGACTGCGAGAGCCAACAATTTATCAAGCTTCTCTTTCATGCTGAACGTATGAATGAGCCCAGGAGTGAAAAATGAATCTGAAGCAGCTCCGTTAACAGCCTTGTTTTGTTTTTTTGTTGTCTTAAAACACGATACGGAAGCGTTCCTAGTGAGCCGGAGAGAAAATCTGCATGATTACGTCTGGGTTGTTTTTCACTCGCAGTCATTATACCACGAGAGAGGCTTTCGCACATGTCCAAGACTGCTCTCGGTGGGCGTAAAGTGTTTTCAGGGGGGAAAAGAGAAAATACCAGCGAAGCCAGCAGCGAAGAAATAAATCTCCATGGTGATGAGGCACAATCACAATCCTCCTCCTCCTCCACCTCTTCATGCTATTTATCTTCAGCCAAAGCGGGACAGAGTCAATAGCAGTGACGCAACGGAGTGCAAACATGGCAAAACTGCCTACGAGGCAGAGCAAATTGTTTTTAAGACTAAAGAGCTGTTCCTGTGTCATCTGTGAAGGCTGCTTTTACACTTCAAAACATTTCACGTAACCAAGCACTCTTACAAATCGGCTAAACGGTTGGATCGGATTCAAATTCTCTGTAGATTTGGAGGCAGAAATTCAAGAGAAAATGAGCTGTTTATAAAAGTGTGAAAGTTACAGTAACGAAGATGTCACATCATGTACTGGTGAACACACACACACACACACACACACACACACACGATTTATCTTCAGTTGCAAAATCTTTCTAATCACCAGCTACATTAACTGTTTATTTTTTCCCCCCGCTTCCTGTCTTTCAACCTGATTGGCTTGGAACGTAAATAAACCTCTTTTCTGAAATCTTTTCCTGTAATATAAATTCACACCAAAAGTTATAATTAAAAAGTTTTTAAGAGAATTAAAAAAATGACAAGAGCATGTGCCGTTATTAGAAGCTTAGTCTCAGCCTCAGACATGAGAAGAGGAATGAAGGTCAGTCGTAGTAAGACTGAGTACATGTGTGTGAATGAAAGGGAGGGAAGTGGAACAGTAAGGTTACAGGGTGAAGAGGTGAAGAAGGTACAGGAGTTTAAGCACTTGGGGTCAACAGTCCAGAGTAATGGAGAGTGTGGGAAAGAGGTAAAGAAGCGAGTGCAGGCAGGTTGGAATGGGTGGAGAAAGGTGTCGGGAGTTCTGTGTGATAGGAAAATATCAGCGAGAATCAAGGGGAAGGTGTACAGGACAGTGGTGAGACCGGCCATGCTGTATGGTTTAGAGACAGTGTCACTGAGGAAGAGACAGGAGTCAGAGCTAGAGGTAGCAGAGCTGAAGATGCTGAGGTTCTCTTTGGGAGTGACAAGATTGGACAGGATTAGGAACGAGTACATCAGAGGGACAGCTCATGTTGGACGTTTGGGGGACAAAGTTAGGGAGGCCAGATTAAGATGGTTTGGACATGTTCAGAGGAGGGAGAGTGAGTATATTGGTAGGAGAATGTTGGACATGGAGCTGCCAGGCAGGAGGCAAAGAGGAAGGCCAAAGAGGACGTATATGGATGGAATTAATGAGGATATGAAGCTAGTGGGTGCAAGTGTTGAGGATGCAGAAGATAGGGATAGGTGGAGAGAGATGATTCGCTGTGGAGACCCCTGAAGGGAAAAGCCGAAAGAAGAAGAAGAAGAAGAAGAAAAAGAAGTCTCAGCCTCAGACATCACACACACGAACCTCTGGCTGAACATCTGATGCTTACAAAACACAGAACTGGAAACGTTTCAGGATTTTTTTTTAAAAGTCGTCATCTGATTGGTTGGATTCTACAGGACTTCCAGGAGACGTGTGTGTCACTTCTTTAACGGTCCTCCTGGAAACAAAGCTGTCATGATGCTCTGCTTCCCTCGCTGAAGAAGGAAGCTGTCTTGTTTACCTCTGTGACTCTGATCGCTTCTGAGGATCAGATAAATGCTGCATTTTCCCAACGATGTGAAGTTCATGGCTCATTCATTTGCAGGACTTGATAAATAATCGATCTATGGTTGCACACCGGTCTGTTCTTGTAGGTACGTTACATTTTTAAACATGACACTGAACAAAACAAACTGTGATTGGTTGATTCACATGTCAGTCAGATGCTGTCTTGCGGTCACCCTCAGACGCAGGGAAAAGGCGACAAAAATTTTAGATAAATGAAATATTGTACTTTAAAGCATATGAATTATTGTTGAAGAAAGTGAATTATTTTCCTGCGACATCATGTCCTGTTTTTGTGTGCTTTTTTATGATCAGTGACCATTTCTAAAAACGGTAAACACACCATTATAAATACTTTAAAGTGTAGGATTCTGTAAGGTGTACGCAAACTTATGATCAGGACTGGTTTAAAAATCATAAATCTGGGAGGTTTGATATTTATGACATTTTATTCTTTATTAGATATTCATTAACTTAGTAAAAAAAAAAAAAAAAAAAAAAACTACCAAAAAAACCAAAACTGGTGACATCACAAACGTGTCATCGCTCGGTCACGTGTGACTTTCACACTTCTGTCAGTTCCTTGAGTCTGGACGTCGGTCATCACCGTGTCTCAGACCATGTCCACTAGTTTGAAGTTGTTCTCCTGCTTGGAGGGGACGACGTTGATGAAGGACTTGTAAAGCACGGCTCCTCTGGGCAGTCTGGGGATCAGGTCCCGGGCTTCGGCGCTGCGAGGAAGAGGAATGTACACTTCTTTAGTGAAGCGGACCGTCCCGTCCTCCAGAGCGTACAGCGTGTTGTTTGTCCCCATGCCGACCTGTCGAGAGGAAAGACAACGGCGGCACACAGAGTCAGGGTCTGGTAGTAAACGCTTGAGTGCAAAAGTTTGTACACCCTATGCATTCGCGACAAGGAGTAAGCGCTCGAGTGCAAAAGTTTGTACACCTTATGTTTTTGTGGCTTTAACAATCTCAAAAAAAAACCCTCGAGGGACTGATTAGATGACTAAAAGATGACATTAAAGATAATAAATCAATCACACAAAATTAATCAAAAACCTAATATTCTAAGCTGTATAAAATTGAAGCTATACATTATTATTTATAGAAGGATAAAAATATTCTAGAAATATATTAATAAAAAAAACTCAGAGGAGACTTACACCCCTACACCACAGAGCAAAAAAAAGATACAAAAATATTCTAGAAATATATTAATAATAACTCACACTCTTACACCACTGATATTTTGTTAAAAAAAAAAAAAAAAAAATCCAGCATTAAATATACAAATATCTTACATGAGCTCCAGGATGCCAGCGCATGAGCCTCTGCGTGGCGAGGATGTTTCCGGCTCGAACAAAGTCTCCTACAAGGATACAACAATTGAGATTAGTGGCTACTTTGGGGGGAAAAAAACAGAGGGAAGGGGAAAAAAGTCTGAAAATATTGGCGTGCTGTAATTTTATATGACACTGAAGTTTTACTGAATGTACACAACAGCTTGTAATAAAAGAAGAGGAAATTATTATACTATTCATTCTTTCATGTTTATTTGTTTATAAATGAATATAACAGTCACCTAGTGATATTTCATTAGTGTGAGTAAAACAGGCTTAACGTTTTTAAAATGTCTGCTTTGCATGTTGTGTAACAAATTGAGGGGAAAATAAATGAATTATTATTAGTTTGCTTTTCACCTGATTAGATATTTTGGTGTTTAGATACCGTTAGCACTTTTTTGTCCTTTGCTATCCATTTTTAAAATGTGATCATTTTTTTTTAATCTCACAAGCCGTGAAGCAACAAAATGATGTGTCCAAATACGAAACATTTTAACGTACCGTCTTGTTTCTTGAAGCCGTATCTGTGACCCGGACTTTTCCCTCCCAGGTTCTTGCTGCTGCCTCCAGACTTTTTAGACGCGGGTCTGCTCACGAGAACCGCTGGTGTCTGACACGATACGAGGAAACCTGCAGAAACACAAACACACGTGTAAACACACATGAGGTGGTTTACACTGAGGAGTTACAGTCCGAACCAGAAGACATGATCAAATCAATCTGATTTGTTCATCGGTGCCAATACTTTTGAAGTCAACTGTCAGAAATGGAATATCAGAACAAGACTTTTACTGCTATAACAAGGAGTTTTTTGTATGTTTTGTGTACGTCTGCAGACAGGACAGATTCTGTGTGTTGTGTTGACCGTCTCGGAGTAAACGACTCAGAGAAGCCGGCGCTCTGAAATAAAGAGGACGTCACGCCCATGTGCACAAACCGCTTCAACCATAGTAGACATTACTGTACAAAGGGGTTTCCTTTGTTTGCTTTTTGGAGAGCTTTGTGATTAAAAAAAGTAAAAAAAAAATAAATAAATAAAATATGAATGATTGACTGACTGATTTAAGAAATGCTTCTCCAGGCCTCCAATATATTGTGCATTATCAAATTCATCTCATTTTCATGCAGGGACCAATAATTATACAGAGGTTTCACAGCTCTCAATTAATAGGAGATATTTTTATGTTATTTTACATATGCATTTATATGATATCACATCAGTTGTCTGATTATTAATCATTACTTTATTTTGTATGACTGCATCTTGAAAAACTACAACGCAACCTTGGGTTTCAGAAGGTACGAGGTAATATGTTCGTTCATTATTATTATTATTATTATTATTATTATTATTATTATTATTATTATTATTATTATCATCATCATCATGTTCATCATCAATGGCGTGTCGAGGTCAAATACTGCAGTTCACTCACATGATTAACATTTTCTAAAATAAATATTTTAAAATTTAGCTCGTTTTACAGTCTAAACATTCCGATTGACTGAATAAATGCAAATAGCAAGAAAAGAGCAAAAATAAATTCAGGAAAATATGCAATTTCCAGATGAATAAACCCTCAAGTGTACCTTGAGCCAAACTGAATTACTAGTGTACTAAACAGTATGAATAGCATTAGCGCTGTATTATTTACACATGCATACTATTTAGTACTGTAGTATGCGTATTCGGAGGAAGCGTTAACTCTGGATGATTTAACCGAAATAACCGTAAATACACAACAAATATTTTCTATTATATAGAGATATATTCTACAATCTATTCACGTGTGTTTGTTTGTGTGTGTTTTTTTAAAGAATGTTAAGCGTTCATAAATATTTTAAACAAACAAACTTACCTGCTCTCGGTCTTAATAACAAGGACACGAGCGCCGCCATTTTGAAATACGTAACTACGCTGCGATGACGCAAAGACGCTTATTGACGCAAGTCTCTATTCGGAATCTCAAACGTCGAGCTACTTATATTTAACTGCTAAAAAGTACATTAAATTAATAACTTGTGCACCATATGCATTGCTGTATATGCCAATAATTTTAGCATAAATGCATACATGTCAG
Source organism: Hemibagrus guttatus (assembly GCA_033459395.1). NCBI lineage: Eukaryota > Metazoa > Chordata > Actinopteri > Siluriformes > Bagridae > Hemibagrus > Hemibagrus guttatus. The sequence continues at coordinate 22,452,352 of JAUCMX010000012.1, read as the reverse complement.
ATATTTAAAAAAAATAATAATAATAAAGAAATTGTTGGATGTAATGAGAGGTTTGAGGCGGTAGGTGGCAGCACCGCGTATAGCCGTTTTCAAGCCAACATAAAGAAGAGGAAGAGAGGAAGAAGAAAGAATACATACCCGCGCTGTTTGGAGTTGCACGATGTTTCTTTAAAACCTAAACTAAAACTTTAAAGGTAAAATTTCATATAAAGAAATTCACTGCATTTCTTTTTTTATATTCATGCACAATATTGTTCCGTCCCTCCTTCCTGGAGGTGTTGATTAATTAAGGAATAAAACTCTCACTCTGATGCAGCTGTAAGAAAAATAATCAACGACAGGTTGGTGTGATTGATGCAGAGTTGTTGTTACTGTGATGTTGGTTTATTTTCCTCTAAAAGCCCTGCATGAAGTGATTTTTATACCTCTGATATCAAGGGAAAGTTGCCAAAGATTACAATAGAATTAGATCAATTTTTATCCGTTTATAGTTACTGGAAAGTATCCCAAGAAATGTTTGTGTTATTACTTACGTTATACAGCAGTTATAAACTGCTTGTTACTTTTCCAGCCTCTTTTTGTTCTGTTTTAAAGTTCACACAAACACTACAGATAGAAATAAGGTTAAAATGGATGAATAAAGTATTTCTTTATTGTTGAAATCTTTTCATGCTGTCATTTACAGTGTGATGGATCTGAAAGCTCAGGATGGGGAGCAGCAGCCGAGCAGGATTTTGTATGAGTGACCGTGACTCGGAGCAGCTCCCTGTCATCGATTTCTCCCAAAAACCAAAGACTTTGCTTTGTTCAGACTCCTCGGACTCTGCGATGACTCACCCGGTCTCGGCTCGAGCTGCTGGAGGGAACGTCTTCACGGTCAGCAGTGACAGTGAGGAGGAGGAGGTTTTTGTTCCTCTGGCTCTCAGACTGAAACAGAAAGCTGTAGCTAAGAGCACATGTGAGAGTCAGAAGTCATCTGTGAGTCAGAACGGAGGCTTCAAGATGAAAATCTCAACTGCTCAGAGTGTTAAAATCGTCGAGGAGGATCCGGGTGCTTATGGAAAAGAGGACGAAGACGTCGGGATCCGGAAGCACAAACGCACCCTGGAGGAGATAGAGGCGAGCAGAGAGGAGGCGCTGCGCAGGAAAGCCGAGCGAACGAAGCAGCACGGAGAGAGGGAGAGGCTGAGAGCGGAGAAGAAAGCGCTGACGGATGCTGTGAAGGCCATGAGACCGGACGAGTGCATCAAACACATGGTGGCGGTGGTGGATCCTGGTAGGTGGCGCTGTTGTTCCAGCACATTCCTCACACTGTAACCCAGTACTGGCTGTATTAGCCGTGTGTGTGTGTGTGTGTGTGTGGGTAGGCCTGCTGCAGATGGAGGGCGGTGGTGATCTCCTGACCTCACTGCACACGTTGGGATGCAGCTGTGCCATCGAGAAGCAGACGCTGCCACGGAGTGTGTCCTGGCTTAGACGCACACCCTGTCCTCAGGTACACACACACAGAAGGTTTATCCCTGCTGGTTGGTGTGTGTGTGTGTGTGTGTGTGTGTGTGTGTGTGTGTGTGTGTGTGTGTGTGTGTGTGTGATGTTTTTTTTGCGTTCAGAGCAGAGAGGTGGTGTGTGTCCCGGAAGCTCTGGCGGTGCTGCAGGTCCCGGTGGACGACCTCATCAACATGGTTCACAGCTCCACGCAGGTGAGCATCAGCTCTTTATTCTCTAACGCTAATTAGCACTGAAGACTCTGGCGCTTTAACGCTAATGCTCTAATGAGGCCATTAACTCGGCGTGTCCTTCTCGTGCGTGCAGAGGCGAGAGCTCGCTATGATCAAATTAGCAGCGTGACTCTGAAGGTGAAGCGGACTGGTAGATTTGACCTGTGAAGATTAAAAGTAATGGATGTAATTACACACCGCTGTCTCTGACGGCCAAAATCATCTCCTGCTCAGTTCACTGTGCTGCAGGCTGTGTAGAGCGGCTCAAGAGCTTAAAGCTGTGTGCCATTGTGTGTGTGCGTGTGTGTGTTTGTTGGTGTGTTTGAGTTTCGGTTATTTTGTGTGTATTTTGGGGTGTGTGTGTGCACATTTGTGTGTGTTTTGGTGTGATTGTGTGTATGTCGGTGTTTGTGCGCATCTTTATGTATATGTTGGTGTGTGTATGTGTGCTGGTGTGTCTGTGTGTGTGTGCACGTTTGTGTGTATTTTGGTGTGTGCACGCATGTTTATGTATATGCTGGTGGGTATGTGTGTGCATGATTGTGTGCATATTGTTGTGTGTGTGTGTATATATGTATGTTGGGGTGTGTGTGTGTTGGTGTGTGTGTGCATGTTTGTGTGTTTATGCTGGTGTGTGTGTGTGCGTGCCTGTTGGTGTGTGCGTGCCTGTTGGTGTGTGCGTGCCTGTTGGTGTGTGCGTGCCTGTTGGTGTGTGCGTGCCTGTTGGTGTGTGTGTGCATGTTTGTGTGTTTATGCTGGTGTGTGTGTGTGCGTGCCTGTTGGTGTGTGTGTGTGCATGCCTGTTGGTGTGTGTGTGTGCATGTTTGTGTGTTTATGTTGGTGTGTGTGTGTGTGTGTGTGTGTGTGTGTGTGTGTGTGTGTGCGTGCATGTGTGTATTTATGCTGATATGTGTGTGTGTGTGTGTGTGTGTGTGTGTGTACAGGAGCAGAGGAGTGGTGTAGCGAGTGACCATGGTGTAACCCTGACCTCTTGGGTTCTGCGTGTGATGGAGAGAAACTGGGACAGAAGCCTGAGTCTGTCTGTGATCGACATTGAGAAATATTTTAAGTGAGAGTTTTGTTCCTGTTCTTTTTGAAATCTGTGAAACATGTAAACACATGAGTGGGAGATCAGGACAGGAAGAGGAAGTGGATCAGCGCAGGTTTGTTCGGATGCAGATGTATGTATTGAAACATTTAGTAAAAGGAGCTGAAGGAGAATTAACACAGTGAGAAGGTAACAGCTTTAAAAGCTGCAGGACGAGAGGCTCGGGTGACGCTGCCCCAACCAGCTGCAGGCTGACTCACTCCAGTCACTGAGAGAGATACTGCACGTCTCCCTCACACGTCTCCCTCACACGTCTCCCTCACACGTCTCCCTCACACGTCTCCCTCACACGTTTTGCACATCTCCCTCAGACATCTCCATTACATGTCTGTACGTCTCCCTCATATGTTTCCATCACACGTGTGCATGTCTACCTCAGACGTCTCCCTCACACGTCTGCACGTCTCCCTCACACGTCTGCACGTCTCCCTAACATGTCTGTACATCTCCCTCACACGTCTCCCTCACACGTCTGCACGTCTCTCTCACGTGTCTGCATATCTCCATCACACGTCTCCCTCACATTTCTGCATGTCTCCCTCACACGTCTGCACGTCTCCCTCACACGTCTCCCTCACACATCTGCATATCTCTCTCACACGTCTCCCTCACATTTCTGCATGTCTCCCTCACACATCTGCATATCTCCCATCACACGTCTCCCCCCCTTATACGTCTCCCTCACGTTTCTGCATGTCTCCATAACACGTCTCTCTCACATGTCTGTACATCTCTCTCACACCTCTGCATGTCTCCCCTCACACATCTGCATATCTCCATCACATGTCCCCCTTTACATGTCTGCACGTCTCCCTCACACGTCTCCCTCACGTGTTTGCACGTCTCCCTCAGTCGTCTCCCTCACACGTCTCCCCACGTGCCCCTAAATGTCTCCCTCAGACGTCTCCCTTCACATATCTGCATGTCTCCCTCACATGTCTCCCTCATGTGTCTGCACGTCTCCCTCACCGTATGTTCTCTCGTTCGCAGGAGTCAAAACCTTTCAGAGAGTTTCCCGTCGGGAAACAAAAAAAACTGCACGCTTCCTAATGTCTCCCGTGTGGAGATGGGGGACATGTTTACATATCTGCAAGTCTCCCTCACATGTCTCCCTCATGTGTCTGCACATCTCCCTCACGTGTATGTTCGTCTCATTCGCAGGAGTCAGAACACTAAAAATCAGCAGAAGTTTCGGGACGCGGTGCTGAGGGATGAGACGAAGAAGAGGAAGAGGAAAGACGTGGAACAGCTTCCTAATGTCTCCCGTGTGGAGATGGAGGAGGCATGTTAAACATCTTTTAATAATAATAATAATAATAATACAGTAGTATACGTAAACGTTTCACGGTATTAATAAATGAATAATTAATCAAATTATGAAACAATACAACATACATTTACAACATAAATCATTTAATCAAATAAAAAGTAAAAAAAAAAAAAAATCAGATCTATAAACATCTGATCTATAAACCATTATTCCTTCACCAGCTTCTTTTTTTTCCTCTCTCTCTTTTTTACTGTATGTTGATTAGATTGAATTCAGGCTCATGATTGGTCAGACAGTGTTGATGCAATTTCTCTAACACCAGCTCTGGTCACTCCATATCATGGTTTTATACAATGGTAATGCAGATATGTTACCGTTTCTATGGCAACAGCATCCACAGGGGCTTATAATGCTTCTTGGAAACAAATGTGTGAGTGGTGAAATTTAACATTTACGCAATAGATAGATCTTATCTGTAGTGTGTGTGTGTGTGTGTGTGTGTGTGTGTGTAATGAGTGTCAGGCTAAAGGGCGATCCAGATACGCTGCTTTATTAATTGAATTTTGTGCAATTTCATTAGCCGTCACACTTCATCAGCAAGTCATTCTCTTCAGACGTTTAATAATTTGTATGAATCTTTAATCCGAAGTCGGACAGAATCCAATCTAAGCGCGAAGACGGCGGTCAGACACACACTGCGTCGCGTACAGGAACGCATCTCACCAAGAGGAACAGATTAGCGTAGAGTTCGGTATTCGTATACTTGTCTATTGTCAAGTTTGCAGTGTTTTCCAGAAGTATTGGAAAGTAGTAAGAAGTATTTATAAGAATAAGCGAAAAAATCATTCTCTAACATAAACATTACGCACAACAGTTGAACGATAGGAGAAGGTATTTGTGTTCAAGCACAAACAAAATCCCATTAGAAGGACTACGTGGACTACTACGATCTTCCAAAAGTATTGGAATATCTGAAATAGAAGGAAACTTCGATTCTTGAAAAACGTGTTATTTTTCCGTCGTCGCCTTCAGCAGTTGTGTTGTGTCTCTGTGACGTTGCAGACATGTTTCTCTATAAGATTCGTGCTGCGCATCTCCGAATACCTAACTTTGTAAAAAAAAAAAAAAAAGAAGTTTTAAACTTTTATTCAAACAAAAAAACTCCTCAAATTTTTTATAGTTTTGTCATCAGGGCTTTTCTGTAATTTCTACTTGGACTGGATTAGTTTGACTGTCTGATTTTCCTTGAAAAGTGATGGCAGAGTAAATAATCCGCCTCGTCCACGTTCATTACGCTCCGAATTAACTCAACCTGTCTAAGTTTACGCTGACTTTTTTTTTAAATCAATAAGACAAACTCTTATATGTGACCTAGCAAAGACGCCTAAAGGCTAATTCCAGTGGAGGAGCTGCCGAGTAATTGTGTATCTCAGTACTCAGATCTTCAAAGACATCTTATTTTGGTCCAATCTAAAACAGTCCTTGGATCGGTTGTCATGGAGACCTAGCTCTCAGATGAGGTCCCGTTTGTTCCAGACGATTAGAGCAGCCGCTTTCTTAGCCTCTCTGATTTCTCTAAAGCCATAACCATTTTTTTCTTAATTAATATTTTTTTTAGTTTGGTGTTGACGCTGGATTTAGACATAGACGTGTTTTCACGTGCATCGCGACGAGTCGTCAAAACAGGTCAATGTTTGTAGTATCTCATGCTATAAGATTATTATAAATGAAATGTAAGATTATTCAGACTTTTTTAGATGCTGGAAAATATCAATCTACTGTCTGGGTTAGAAAGAGATCAGTATCTCATTTCCCAATAATCCACTTGAAGTTATTTATACAGTTTTCTGGTGTGAGTGAGTGTCAGCGTTCACCACCATCACCATCACCACTCGCAAATGAGCTGAACCTCGACCTGCTAACATCTAAACCTTCGCCTCTCGCTCGTCCTGCAGGCTTTAGTCGACCTCCAGCTGCACACGGGGGTCCAGGTCCACTTTCACTCGACCTGGAAGGACTTCACTAATTACGTTACCATGTCAACCAAGGCACTAGCTGAAGCACCGTTCAAGTGAGTGGGAGGCGGATGTCCATCCCTCTCTCCATCTCCCTCTCTCTCCCTCCATCTCTCTCTCTTTCTCTTTCACCATGCTTCTGTCCATCTATCTCTCTCTCTGTCTCTCTCTCTCTCTCTCTCTATTCCTCCATCCAGCTCTCACTCCATCCCTTCATCCACCTGTCTCTTTCTCTTTCTCTCTCTCCCCTCTCTCTCTCCCTATCCCCCTGTCTCTATCCCTATGTCCATCCCTCTCTCCATCTCTCTCTCTCTCTCTCTCTCTCCATCCAGCTCTCACTCCATCCCTTCATCTACCTGTCTCTCTCTCTCTTTCTCTCTCTCCATTTTCCCCCTGTTCTCTCTCTCTCCCTCTCCTATCTCTCTCCACCCCTCCGTCCAGCTCTCTCACTCCATCCCTTCATCTCTCTCTCGCTCTCTTTCTCTCTCCAACCCCTTCTCCATCCCTCTCTCTCTCTGTCTCTCTCTCTTTCATGTCTCTCTCTTTCTCTTTCTCCATCCTTCTGTACATCTCACTCTCTCTCTCTCTCTCTCTCTCT
>JAUCMX010000012.1:22423143-22440643 GCA_033459395.1 Hemibagrus guttatus | reverse complement strand
TAATAGGCTTCATCTAAGCCATCGCTGAGGCTTCCCCCGGCTCTCGGCTGGAGATTAATATGGACCGGAGGTGCAGTGGGTCATGGTGGACTCGTGTCAGTCTCAAGCAGAGGAGCACCACTACAAGGAGACTTTAGTCTCGCAGCTGACTCTGTGCACTTAGCTCACCTTTCTGAGAGACAGACCTCCATATCAGCCACCTGAGAGCACAGGGTGCTGCAGGTCCTGAACACTGATTTACTCTATGCCTTTACAGAACACACACACATCCTTCATCCAAGCTCACACTCTACATGACATGCCTTAAACATTATATTAATGTTCCCTTAGTAGCACTAACACAGTGTAATGTTACTAATATTGCTGTAACTAAAGGTGTTTTATTATTCAGATTATTTAGTGTTTTAAATAGTGAACCAAATTAGTGAAATAAACACAAATAAACGCATTAGCTGTAGTTTATGTCAATAAAACATTTTAGTAAATTATTATTATTATTATTATTATTATTATTATTATTATTATTGCTGTGTTTAAATATAAATTTATTATACTTATATTTTTCTTATTATTATCATTATTATTATTGCTGTGTTTATATATAATTAGAATTCCACTTATTATTATTATTATTATTATTATTATTATTTTCACCTTATTTAAATATAGGTATATGTGTAATACATTTTTATTTATTTAACCAACTTCATTATTATTTATTTATTTATTATTTACCTTTTGTATTTATTAAGCCAATTTCTATACATTTTTAAATCTGAAAAATCTTTTTATATTTTATTATTTTATCTGCATATCCATTTGTGTCTTTCTAGAAAGGAGCACTGTAGTGTAAGAGATAACAGGAGATTTAAGGAATCGGATAAAACGTACGAGGTGGATGTGTTTCTTGATAAAAACAAACAAACAAACAAACAAACAAATAAATAAATAAAAACTTCACCTTCACTGATGATTTTCCGAAAAACAGCACAGTGTTTTATTTCTTACACACAGAATCAGTGATTGGAAAGATGGTGTGTTTGTTGTTGTTGTTGTTGTTGCTGTGTCAGTTCAGCTCGGGTTGTATGCTTGCTGAAGGAAGTGTTAAATGTTAAGGATGGAGTGTGTTAAGGTTCCTGAGCTCCTCAGGGTAAAGAGGTTAAAGAAGCTGTTCCAGAGTGACTCTGGCATTAACAGCCTGGCTGCTTTACAACCATCTGCCAGAAAGGAAACAGGCAGCGTGTGTCGTGTGAGTCATACACGATGATGGTGGCCTTCAGGATGATCTGCTCTTTACTCATGGCCGAAGTCCTCGATGATATTTTTGGGTTAATGTAGGAATCTCCCTGCTGGATGAGAGGATGAGAGGATGACGTTAAACCCTACAACATACACAACGTATTCTTTTCCATTATGTTTCTTTTTTTCTGTTTTTTATTTATCCAAAAGGAAAGCAAGCAGACCTTTTGTCTTCGCATAAGGAAAACATGATCAGTGCACAATTTTCTCCTCCATCTCTCTCTCTCTCATTCTCTGGACCGTATCGCTCGTCTTTCTGCCCGAACAAACGTCCACCAGAGGGCAGACTTGCTTCACGCTCGCTTCAGATCCTCACTAGAGTATGAGAACATTCCATCTTTGGAGAAAGGAAGGGATCCGGGATGGGCGGAAAAGTGAAGAGTCAAATCTAAATGCCATTTTTATGACAGGTCACTTGAACAAGTCCATGGAGATCACTCTTTCTTTTTTCTTTTATGACGTTTCTTACGATGCTTCTTCACATGAACTTCCTATGGGGTTATGAGGTCACTAAAGGAAACATATGAAGCTTTATAACCAGCTTGTGGGCTTTTGTAGCATTCAGGATTTCATTCCGAATGAAAAGAATTTGAAGTGAATTGACTTTTACAGACATGTTGGTCTATTTTCTCATCAGTTAGTGATTTCCTACATTACCCACAATGCTGTTCAGCTACCTGTAGAAAGTGGTTCTTATGCCACATTTGACTTCTTGTAACTTGATCCTCTGGTTTGGACAGACTGAAGAAAAGTTGGAATTCCTACTTGGAATATCAAGAAACTCTCCTCGACACTGAGCACATGAAGGACCACATCTTTTCATCAATTATTTAGTAAATATAATTTCCTCAATATAATACTTGTGCTTGTTTATTAGCACTCGCTTAATCTCTCTAAATTAGCTAAAGAGGGCAATGCGGCGGTGCTTTAGTGTTTTAATCTTATCTGCACTCTGCTCAAACAGCTCACCTTCCAAAGCTTCAACTTTAACACTAATACCATGAACATGCTCTGCATCTGACTATCCGATCCGATCCGAACCAAGTCTCTGATGGAGCTCAGCTGCATATAACTGCATTGCATTCTGGGACTTTGAGTCTCTCATTAATTTGACACAAAGTTTTTGTGATTTCTCAGAAACATTAAAAATATCCTTTTCAATTATTCAAACAAATGTAGCAAGGGAACATCTCTAGCTGCTTTGGATGTTCTGTTAAATAAAATGTAACTAGAAATGTAACTGAACTTCAGCATGGTAACATTGGCTCATCCTCCTCGCCCCACTCTGGGTTGATTATTTTCCTGTATCAGTGCAACCCCAAAGTGATTTGATCCTTTCCATTAAACAACACATCTACCAATGGAACAAGATCATTTCAGCTAAAAGTTCTAGACAGGGTCACATTTAGTTCTACTATTTATTGAGTTTACTGAGTTATTATTAATTATTTTTATTTCTTATTTACCGGACGATGGAAACAATCATGGAAACAATCGTGGAAACAAGGAGTACAGAGTCACTTGAGAAAATCACACCCTGTACCTTTAGAAGCTAAGCGTAAATCCGTGGTGGCCTTCCGAAGCCCTGATCACTATCTTTCCATCTGCCATTCACTCGCTCGATCACCACTCCATCTCACTTTACAGACTAAACCTCGCCGTGGGAGGCTCATCTCTCTTGCGAGAAGATTCAGGCCTGCTTTCGCCTTCTTGCTTCCCTCTCCGTCGTACCCCTGCACCTGTAGGGGATCTCTAATCAATGCCCCGGCTCACGATCTCCGTCCTGCAGCAACCTGACGCTATTGCTAATTGCGATGTTTGCACGGAGCTGTCCATCACGCCGCCGTCTCCGCGTGTGAGCCGAGGCAAGGTTTATGATATTCTCAAAGCTGGGACTTATTCAGTTATTCATTTCAAACCCGTGCCTCTCACAGAGGTGGACGCTCTGATAGACCGTATCTCAGGGAGTCTCTGGAGGGTGTGTGTGTGTATACATGTGTATATGTGTGTGTACATGTGTGTATCTCTGTCTGTGTATTGGTGCTACAGGCAACAAAAGCCTGTCCAAGGCTGAAGGAGTGTCCTGCACGGCCACCACTTCCGTATTCATTACACACGGTCACCCTCCGGGGCATTTTTATTAACATTCCAATCAGCGGAGAGCGAGATTGCTCGATCTGCGGAAACAAATTGGGAATAGTCTTTGATGTAGGAGTCGAAAAAACGTTCCTGCAAGAGTGAGGAAGCATGGGGGAAAAAAAAGCACACAGTCCTTCAGTTTAAGAAACACGGAGGAGTTGTTATTCTTCCGGTACTAAAATGGCACCCTGATGGTGTGTGTGTGTGTTAAGTTGTCTTTATTTGTCACATGTACATTACTGCACAGTGAAATTCTTCCTTCACATATCCAATCCTTGGTGGTTGGGGTCAGAGCGAAGGGTCAGCCATGATGTAGCACCCCTGGAAGTGTGTGTGTGTGGGGGGGTGTATGGGGACCTTGCTCAAGGGCCCAATGGTGGCAGCTTGGCAGTAGTGGGGCTTGAACCCCGATCTTCTAGTCAATGACCCAGTTGACTAGACCACTGTGTGTGTGTGTGTGTGTGTGTGTGTGTGTGTGTGTTAGTTACTTACTATGAGTATGGACTATGAGTAAATATCTAGAAGGGCAATTATTTTCATCAGGTGTGGTCAGGATCAGGAGTAAAAACCAGGATCAGGATGATTTTTACTCTCATGCATGTTGCAGCAGACAATTTTTACTCTCATGCTTTTTTTACCATTGTGTGTCTTAGCGACTGTTTTTTTTAACACTCACGCAAGTGATTTTACTCTCGTGCAAGATAAAACTGCTGATTATGACTCTGAAGCCTGTGCTTTTTATTTTAATTTATTTAAATTTTTTATCTCATGCCTTCTTACTGAGGTACTGAGGGATTGCCCACACCTCTCCCCCAAGTTCCTGAAACCACAGAAACATTACCAACCATGTCTATATCCCATAATGGACACTTTTCCTGCTTCCTCGGTGCTCCGTGCTTGACCCGATTCCTCTTTTCCGTGTCACTGATGGATTTTCTTGACACTGACAGTCACACTGACAGCTGCTTTCCTCCCAAAAAGACACACTTTTTGCTCCCGCAACACTGAGGAGCATGAAGAAAAGGCACAAGGTGTCGTTCCTCACATGTCAGTCGCTCAGGTCTGTCAAACTTCCAGAGGAAAACGTCTCAATCCGTGTCTCCGGTGCGAGAACCGTGCTGAGCTTATGGTTGGGGTTGTGCTGGAACTTTTAAGGTTTCGAGATGTAAGATGAAGGTGGTTAGGACAATGGAGCAGAAGGAAGCGTTAGCACCTCAAACCTCCAGGGGCTACAGTAAGGCTAAATGACTCTGAATTGCTCTGAGGTGTGAATTTGTGAAGGTTTGAGGTTCACAAGGCATCTGGGTGAAAATTGAGATCCCATGCGACATAATAAAAAGACGAGCACGAGGTTGTTACTTTTATGCTCGCAGAATGTGGATTAAATTAAAATATTAGCTTTGGGGAAATATTCTGGGAAATACGACCAACTCCAAGCAGGAAGAAACAAATCTAACATCTGTGTGGTTGTGTGACTTGGATTAAAGATCGCTCATTAGATTCTTGCCAATGAACCTTCAGTATAGTTCTATATAAAGATATAAAGTTTTATTTAGAAAAAAAAAATCATTAGTTTATTTATTTATTTATTTATTTATTTATTTATTTATTTATTTATTTATTTATTTTTATCATCATTGACAAGAACTTAGTTTAGCTTTACTTAAAGAAGAGGCAGAAGTAGAGGCTAAGAGAAAAATACCTACGAGTTCCTGAGGTGGATTTACAGCATTATCATGACGTGCTCAGCTTGGAATTGTGAAATGTCCAACAGGACTTGAAGGCAGCATTAGTCAGATATCTGACCTTTCCCTGAACAATGATTAGTGGGAAGTCAGAGTTTCAAACACTGCCTTGAATTTTAAAAAGTCCAACTAGCGGATCAGCATGAGGTCACCTGTTATAGGCGAGTCTCAATCCTGCATTCCTGACGTTACTGGATCTGACCACAGACTCACCGGTACTTTCTTAGACTAGCTAGGAGATTACTTAGAGATTTACTCCACATGTCCTCCACATTATATCATCCACACGCTTATTAAGATCTGTTACGTCATCAGGAATTCCCACCTGAACCTGAGCTTGAACCGGGATTGTCACTCCGAGATGTACAGCTGCTATGAATCGCAGCTCAGGTCAAATCCTGAACACGATCTGGATGAAAGGAAGCTGTAAGACATCAGACTTGGTGTGTCAGTCTTCAGGATAAAGTCTAAAAACAGGCATCTGTGTGAGGCTTAGCGGACTTGACGGTCAGAGTAAAACACACGCTCTGTTTGAGCGATGTTTATCCTTCACTTGTGTCTGAAGCTTTCTGTCTAAAACTAGACTAGACACTAGCTTGTTGTTCGCTCAACTGTAAACTTCTTCCTTCGGCTTGACTCCCAGGTGATATGGATTTAGGAAACAACACGGGAGAAAAATACAACTGGATGGTGCAGTTCAGTGTCTTACAGTTCCAACATCTCTCAGGGATAGACTCCAGGGATAGATTCCAGGGATAGACTCCAAGGATAATCTCTAGGTTTAAACTCAAGGTATAAACTCCAGTGATATACTCCAGGGATAAACTCCAGGGATAAACTCCAGGGATAGACTCCAGAGATAATCTCTAGGTTTAAAATCAAGGTATAAACTCCAGTGATATACTCCAGGGATAAACTCCAGGGATAAACTCCAGGGATAGACTCCAGGGATAGACTCCAGAGATAATCTCTAGGTTTAAACTCAAGGTATAAACTCCAGTGATATACTCCAGGGATAAACTCCAGGGATAAACTCCAGTGATAGACTCCAGGGATAGACTCCAGGGATAAACTCCAGTGATAGACTCCAGGGATAATAAACTCCAGGGATAGACTCCAGTGATAGACTCCAGGGATAAACTCCAGGGATAAACTCCAGTGATAGACTCCAGAGATAAATTCAAGGGATAAACTCCAGGAATAAACTCCAGGGACAGACTCCAGGGATAGTCTCCAGTGATAGACTCCAGGGATAGACTCCGGGGATAGACTCCGGGGATAGACTCTGGGGATAAACTCAAGGGGTACACACAAGTGATAGACTCCAGGGATAAACTCCGGTGATAGACTACAGGGCTAGACTCCAGGGATATACTCCAGGGACAGACTCCAGGGATAAAGTCCAGGGATAAAGTCCAGGGTTAAACTCCAGGGGTAGACTCCAGGGGTAGACTCCATGGATAAACTAAAGGCATAGACTCCAGGGATAGACCCCAGCACCAAATCTGATGCATGATCTCATGCACTCAAACATTCTGTAAACGATAAACATTTATGATAGGATTCGGAAATGGTAGGTTTTTTGAATTTGCCCAATTTACCTGACCCCCTGGAAGCTCCACCCATTCATCCCTAGTTTTATTTATCACATATACATTAGTGCACAGTGAAATTCTTTCTTTGCATATTACATCCTTGGAGGGTTGGGGTCAGAACGCAGGGTCAACCATGATGCAGTGCCCCTAGAGCGGGGGGGTTGGGGGCCTTGCTCAGGGGCCCAACAGTGGCAGCTTGGTGGTGCTTTGTAGTATTTCATAAGTATTTCTGTTGTTCCCTAGCCTACTAGGAGCAATATATTCATAGAAAACCTCCAAAAATTAGCTTGTTATCTTCACACAAATGTTTGTATTTTCAAAGTAAATGTTGATATAAAACCCATTCCTGCTCTCTGAGATGCCCCAAGTGCTTGTTCATCTAAAAAGCAGCTCAAATGTGATCTTCAAGCAGTGAAATTCTGTGTAGGTTTATCCAACGGAGGGAAAAACACACGTCTCACTCTGAGTCCTGACTCATTTTATGTCAGACTCACAGACTCATCATTCATTTCTATAAACTGATTAAAAATGTCCATTTCTATAGACTTTGAATTAAAGGGACTGGACTTAGTGGACTCTGTGGACTTAGTGGACTCAGTAAAGACAGAACTCTAAACTTTGTGAACTTTCTCTCTCTTTCAGGCTGCCTTTCTCAAACTATTTTTTTTTCAAATGTACTTCCTCTATAATTTTCTTATCATTTGTCATGCCAGAAGGTAAAAGTACATTCATCGATGCAAAAAATAGCCTAACAGCTTATTACCTGCTCACGTACATTAATATTAAAGTTTAGAAGTGGCTAATGACATCAGCGCCACATATTTCTCTTTTATATTAAGAGCCGACACCTTGTGACGAATAACAAAACAGAGGGATGATGAAGAGACGAGAGCGACCATGTTAAATATGAAGATGAGTGCAGGGTACGGTTCCAGAGGTTCATTTTTCATACTGTCCGACAGTAACCTTAGATTAGATCAGGTACTGAAATCAGAGCTTTACTATTTTAGTTTTTCTTTTCTTTTCTTTTCTTTTCTTTTCTTTTCTTTTCTTTTCTTTTCTTTTCTTTTCTTTTCTTTTCTTTTCTTTTCAGAAATCAAGAAAAGGTCATACAGTCATATGACCCTCACCAGGATAAAGTGCTTACTGAATGTGAAAAAATGTTGTTGTTTTTTGTGTGGACAAAAAAAACAAAAAACAAAATGCAATAATAATAAAAAAAATATTATAAACAAACTTTATTAAAAATTTATTAATTAAATATTTAAACAAGCAAAGCAAAACAAATAAACAAATGAATAAATAAATAATTAACAAAATAAAAATAAATAATTAAATAAATAAATAAATAAATAAATAAATAAATAAATAAATAAATAAATAAACAAACAGTTATTATTTTAGATTTCTGATTTTGGACCACATTAAAAATGTGGCAATGACTAAACTCCTAGAAAGTATTACAGGCAGATATATAAAGATCGTGTGATTTCTTTTTTTTTTTTTTTTTCCAGTAAAATCCGCTTAAACTTAAATTAACTGTAAAAATGACACAATGAACAAAAATTCTTTGGTCTGTCAATCACAAGACATAACTTATTTTTTTGTGAAAAAGAATATACTTGTAACATTACAATTATTTTATAAGAATAATCCCTGCAGTTTTATTTTGTGCATATTTTGGATGACCGTCTTGTTCGATTATAATCACACACTCCAGTTCAAGAACAAACGCTTTATTTCTACTTGTAGGGCGGCAACATTTTCAGCAGTGATTAAAACTTTTGTTTCTTCATCCATCATTTTTGCTTGTCTTTTAGAATCTGTACACCGTAAATCCGTTCTCATTCTTATTGTTTGATACGTACCTGTCGACCTGGCCCATGTTCAATAAGCTCTCCGATTTCATCAGGAAACTTTATGAAACTTTGTCTGGTTTGTTGTTTTTGCTTACGTATCGGAAAAGCTCTCCAAGCGTGCAGGTATTAAACATGATGGAGTGAGTATGACTTTGGGTGAACTCCATCCATCAGCCTTCGGTGTTATTAAACTGCCCGGGATGGTGAATAATTCACGATACGTGCTATACATTTTTTTTAACGGCTGTTAGATTTATGTCTTTTCCAAATGGTGATTGATTGAGAGATAATGACACGATTACCTGAAAGAGACTCTGGTGCGTTCCCATTAAAATGGCTAATGCTGCTGTTGTCCTTGTGGATCTCCGTTACTAATTTCCTCGCTTTCCAACAGAAGAATGGCAGTTAAAGTTAGAAGTCGTGGTGCGATGCGGGTTTGGGAGGAGGAGGCTAATTGAAAGGATGCGAAGCCGTACACGAGCATGTGAAAGGAGCAGGACGTGTGATGGAGAATCCAATTACTTTCATGTTAATTAGCTAGCATAAAGATCTTGCTAAAACCATCACATCAATGCAGAACAAATGGTCTTGTTCTATGTTTCTGACTCTACTTGACCTCACCATTGTCACATTTTGCTAACTGACGCTACCATCAATGTCCCTGTGGGAACTTCGAATCGATGACCAGGTTTCTACAGGCCACACTTTGCTCTTTCGTTCTAGCGGCTACTCATCACACTGTCCTCAGGCTGTGAGGCTGGAATGTCTGGTGCTACCCTCACCTCACAGCCTCCATTTGTTCGTTCATTGAACTGTATGTAGATATATTGGTTTATTGATACTTCCTGGTTATTGTATTACTAGACTATCCATCCATCCATCCATCCATACATCCATCCATCCATACATCCAGAGAGTTTATTTCAGGTAAAGCAACAAAAATCAATTCAATCTGGGTTATAAACAAAAGACTAATCACCAGGTAACTTAGCACTTAAAGGTTTCTGAGTTTCCAGTGTGACCCCTGGTCGTCTCGTCGCTTGGTGGTGCTCACTGATGCTGTGTATGGATCTGTGTGGACAGCCTGTGTCCAGGAGACAACCGTGGACAGAGCTACTTGGGGACTATCACACCATCACAGATCTACTGTTACATCTGTCAGCTTTTGACAGCAAGGAATCAGTGTCTATAACGAACTCAGTAACTACTCTGACCTAATAGTTCCTCATGGGCCTTTGGTTGCTGTTGTAGAAAGGACATTATTTACATTTACATTATTTACTGTCCAGTGTCACCCAAATGAGGATGGGTTCCCTTCTGAGTCTGGTTCCTCTCAAGGTTTCTTCTCATGTCATCACAGGGAGTTTTTCCTTGCCACCATCGAACCAGACTCAAAAGCGAACCTCATCCTCATTTGGGTGACACCGGAGAGATGGAATTATTGTAAACACCAGTGAGTGTGATTATGAATAATGTCCTTTCTATAGTCATATAGAAAGGACAGTTGGAGTTGTGTAACCTGAGAAACTCATAAATTAGCTCAACATTTGAGTTCATTATAGATTTATCACCAACTCCTCAATGTGAAGCCTTCAAATGCTCAATGATGGAGATACGGCATATATAGAATCTTATTTTGTGTATTGATTAGGAGGTTGTTGTCCTCAAAGTCTGCATAGGGTCGGCATCTTCTCACTGAATGTCCGAAATCTTCATGAAGTGGAATTCAACTGGAGCTGGAACAATCTCTAGATGCTTCGGTTTGGGTAGAAAAAGAAAAGCAAGTGGAGAGGAATTGGCACATGAGATTATTACCAAGAAAAGAGGGTCATCAGGGTAAAATAAGGGTCTGGCTGGTTGGGCACATGAAACCAAAGAGATCACTCAAATATCTCGAATAGAAGGGTTATGTACAGTTTGTAATTTTACAAGATGTATTAGGAAAGTGAAATACTCCAGTCATTTGGATCAGAAAGTGTCACACTCGATTAAAAAAAATAGATTTCTTTCTCAGTTCAGATGGATCAAAAATATCAATGGATATTTTTGCATTATCAGTGGATATGAATGGATTTTGTTGCATCATTAATGGATGCCAATGGTTATTTCTTGCATTATTGATGGATGTTCATTAATTTTTTGGAATGATCAATGGATTTCATTGGAGTTTTTGCATTATTAATGGATGTCAGTGGATTTTTTTTTTTTTTTTTGATTATCAATAGACTTCAACCTTTTTTATTTAATTTTTCTTTTGGATTTTTTATTTTTTTTTTGCAATATTAATGGATAGCAATGTCTTGTTAGCATTATCAGTGGATGTTCATTATTTTTTTTGGATTATCAGAAGATTGAAAAAAACTTTTTTTGCACTACCATTGGATGTCTATTCATTTTTGTTTTTTGGATTTTCAATAGACTTAATTGTTTTTTTTTTCATTATTAATGGATGTCAATGTATTTATTTTTAGATTATCGATAAACTTCAATGTTTATTTATTTATTTATTGCATTACAGTGGATCTTTTTACATTACTGATGTATGTCAATGGACTTTGTACATTATTAATGGATATCAGTAGTTATTTGTTGCATTGTCAATGGGTGTCAATGTTTTATTATTATTAATTATATTATTATTAATGGAAAGTAATGTTTTTTTTTGCGTTATCAGATGACTATTTTTTTATTTTTGGATTATCAATGGATTTCAGCGTTGTTTTTTTTTTAATTATTAATAGTGTCAGTGTATTTTTTGGATTATCAATAGAATTTATATATTTATTTATTTATTTATTTATATAAAAAAATGAACTATTCAGATGGTCAGCTACATTCTGGATGAGTAAAATGTTTTAAGTGAATACTTTGAAATAATAAAAATCCTGCAGTCCAATCGCTCAATATTTGACAAACCTGTCTATAGTAGAAAACTGTACATTTCTAAACAAGCAGCTTTTCTAGAAAGTTCTCTCTGTTGCGACGTATCCAGTATCTCATGCATCAATAAATGAAATAAGTTTTTTTTCACTGCTGAAATGGAAGCTGTGAACAAATGAAATGGCTTGTCCACAAAAAACAAACAAAGAAACAAACAAAAAGTAAAGACCGTGTTTACTCTCTGTTTCAGATCCAAAACAGGTGTTATCTTTTCAGAGCTCGTATCTCAGGTGAAAAAGTAGGAACATGAAGTCAGACAAAGAAACTAAACCACTTTGTTTGGGAAGTAAATAATCAGTAATGGTTTAGCATGGTTTAGTCTCTTCATCATCCCTCTCATGTATTAAGAAAGGAATCTTACATACAATTTCATGAACCTTCTCAGATATCCTTGCATTTTCAGAAAAAAACATTATGTTTTCTACCTTGGAAATGTGGATATAGTGAATCCTTGAGCACAGCATAAGCTTCATAGCTGCTCTGTAATGAACAGCCCTTTATAAAAAAAAAAAAACACTTGCAGGTTTCTAAAGGTGTATGCTTAATGGTTCCACATCAATCCTTCACCCTCAAGAAAAGATAAAAACATCTGTAGTGTCCTTCTTTCAAAGAGTACGTACTAAACAGTCAAATGATCTGCTTTGTCTGTAAAAGCATCCCAACATCTTTTAGCAAAATCCTTGCATGAATCTCTTTAATGACAGAAATGCGAGTCCATTCTTTATTCAGTACAAAGACAAAGTCAGCAAAGGAACAAATAAAAGAAGCTCGACGGAGGAGAAGCGTATAAGCGGAAGCATGCATCTCCATCCATCGAGGACAGTCACGTCTACGCCAGCACCTTGCCGAGCGCTACGTACGGCTAACAAAGCCAGATGACTTCATTCATTGTCAGAATACTGAAGAAATCATTCCGCTATTCGTAATCAGCAGCTAAACAAAGTTAGCGCGTGAGTGAAATGAAACGTAATGAAGGCATTTCTTCAGTTACGAACGTTCAGATGAACAGTGTTTATTCTCTGATATCTCACGTAGGTCATGTATACATTAATCCTATTCTGCTGGATTCTCAATTCTGATTCCATTACACCACCAGAATAGAAATCGACTTATCAGGCATTATAAACAAACAAATTATGTTATTACCTAATATAAACTTAGTCTGGACAGTTTGCAATGTCACAAGATGTATTAGGAAAGTGAAATACTCAGTGATATGGATGCGATAATTAAAAAGTGTCACACTGGATTGAAAAAATGGATTTCTTTCCAAGCTTAGATGGATGTCAGTGGATATTTTGCATTATCAGTGTATGTTAATGGATTTTGTTGCATTATTAATGGATGTCAATGGATTTTTTTTTTTTGGATTATCACTATACTTAAATGTGTTATTTTATTTATTTATTTATTTATTTATTTATTTATTTTTTATTTTTTTATTTTTTTGCATTACCAACGAATGTCCATTTCCTTTTTTTTTTTTTTTTTTTTAATTATCAAGAGATTTAAGTGTCTAGACAGAATTGTAATAGTTGAAGATACAAATTTTCCCTGCTTATAAACAAGCACTTTATTCAAACATTTATTCGATATTTTTATATTTCTGTAAAGCTGTTTTGAGTCGATGTCCATTGTTGAACACAAATAAAATTGAATTGGAGTGAATTTTTGCAACCCCCAACAACCCCCCATAAATAAATAAATAAATAAATAAATAAATAAATAAATAAATAAATAAATAAATAAACATTTATGGTTATTTAGTTCTACTTTATTAAACATATTACTGTAGACTATTTACCTGTAGCCCGACTATTATATAAGAAAAACAAACTTAACGATATATTTTAATTTATTTGCTTTTGGAGCTTTGAATAAGTGCTAGCTTGTAGCTCAGGCGTCCAAACATGTCCGCCGTTTCAAGCTCTAAACTCTGACAGTGATAAGTAAAACAGCTACAGGAGCCCAGAGAGACCATTTAGCATCTATCACCAGCTCTCTGTCAGCAAACACATGATTTCCAGTCAGGCTTTATCAGAGCAGTGGACATTTTACGGTATCCTGCTGTGGATTGTTTTTGAATTATTTAAAAAATGCTGTCTTGTATTGGACTGGAGGACTTTTGAGTGCTTTTATGCTCCAGTATTTATTCAATTCAATTCAATTCAATTCAATTCAATTCAATTCAATTCAATGTATTTGTATTGCACTTTTAACAATGGTCTCAAAGCAGCTTTACAGAAGTATAGAAAAAATCATAAAGTTTTAAATTAAGTTCATATTTATCCCTAACATTTATCGCTAATGAGAAGCTTGAGGTGACGGTGGCAAGGAAAAGGGCTGATCTATTTATGACATGTCCAGATCCACAGCTACATACAGAAATCTCCGTCCATGACCTTAAACCCTCTTTAGCGATAGACTACAAATATTCCATTCTATTGTCTGTACCGCTTATCCGATCTATTCTCGGGTCACAGGGAGCCTGTGCCTATCTCAGGCGTCATTGGGCATCAAGGCAGGATACACCCTGGACGGAGTGCCAACACATCGCCGGGCACACACACACACACACACTCATTCAATCACATTCTATGGACAATTTAGAGATGCCAATCAAACTACAGTGCATGTCTTTGGACTGGGGGAGGAAACCCCCAAGACACGGGGAACACACATACACACACACACACACAGGAATCGAACCCCCAACCCTGGAAGTGGGAGGCAAACGTGCTAAACACCAAGCCACTGTGCCCCTAATATTTAATCTATATATATAATATATAGACTAAATATAGACCCAAGCATGTTGTTCAGTAGAATTCTGCCACCGAGCATGAAGATTTAACAGCGAGACAGTGACACACATCTGCCATATGTTTGCCATATTCAATTTCTGTTTGTCAAAGCTACAAATCTATCCATCTTCTGATATAATTAGAATTTCAGCTCTGCATCTTGCAGCTCCCGAGGAGTTAATTACGCTTCCTCGTCTCCTGCTGAGTGGCACCGCAGCTCCCGTTGAACCCTGTTAAAGGTTGTTAGCTGTTTCCGCGTAACTCCACACACTCCAGCGTCATTGTGCTTTTCAACAAACAAGTGCAAATTGCTTCACTGTTTCCGAATGCTCAAGAACGCACAGAACAAAACGAGCTCAAATGTGAGTTCTGAGGAATTGCTGAGGAACATCCTGGGAAATGTCATCAGCGTGGCTTGGAAAGGCTAAATCTGTTAATGAAACATCTTCCACAGCTTCTTACAAGCGGCACTGTGGGAAATTATGACTCAGATTGTGTTTAGTTTATAATAATTAAGGAATAAATGAGTCATAATTTATTCATATTGTAATTATCAGTTTATGAAAGTTGAAAAGATCAGTAATATTGGATTATTGCATGAAAACAAAGCATAAATAACACAAAATATGTACGTTAGACTGCAATATTTTTTTTTCTAATTATTTATTTTAATTATGTTTATTTGTTGCATTTTCTATTATATTTCTTGAGCAGTTGGGACAACACACATGCGAAATTTAAAAAAAATAAATAAACACAGCTTTTTTTTCATGTGGGGAAAATTTTAAATAAATAAATAGAAATTTACAGGTAAAACAGGATAAATATGGCAACCTGAGCAAGATAAATAAATAATTAAATAAATAAAAGTAACTGACTAACTTAATAAATTAATAAAAAAAAAAAAACCCATTTTTTCAACATCAGAGCTTAATGATTCATTCTTAATAAATAAATAAAAATCAATATATTAATTAATAAAAAAACAAACATTTTTTTTCAACATCAGAGCTTAGTTATTTATTCTTAATAAATAAATAAATTAATTAATTAATTAAAACCCAAACCCATTTTCTTTTCAGAGCTTAATTATTTATTCTGTATTTGGTGGTTGCTCCTTTAAAAAGCCTAAAAATGTCCTGATTTTTTCTCTCTGATACAAACAAACATTCTACTCATTTTGTACATTTAATTTTTAATGTAGTATCTTTGAAAGCATCAATGCTGCTCCACTTAAGAGACACGTGTTCGCTCTCCAGCTCTGCTTCATTATATTAAAAAAAACAGTATCAATTTTTTAATACCATGTGTAAAGGATGCAGGATAATTTCTCTGATAAAAGGAGAATGTGTGTGAGTGTGTGTGTTTTGCAGTAAGCTCATGAGTGTGTGATGTATACGCAGTTGATTAACACTACAGAATGAGAATGATTAACTTATCTTTGAAAGCTGCTGTGGCAATGTTTCTGTAAATACACACTGTCATTTCCATCACACGAATGGTGTGTGTGTGTGTGTGTGTGTGTGTGTGTGTGTGTGGATTTCACCGGTTATCACTGATCTGAAATGTGCTACAGATGAGTCGTTTCCATGGTTACGGCACTGGAAGTCTCTCTGTGGTGGGAGAGGTGCTGCAGGCTTGTGCTGATAGCACAATCTCATACACTCAGGGTCGGGTCATCTTACACACACACACACACACACACGCACACACACTACTATATGCACTGTCCTGGTTAAAACATGCCTCAGAGCCATACTGCATCTGTATCACACGTGTGTCTGTAATAATAATAATGACAATCTCACCTGCTTTCTATTCTATTCTATTCTATTCTATTCTATTCTATTCTATTCTATTCTATTCTATTCTATTCTATTCTATTCTATTTAATACTAATGTGGTAATAATAAGAAAGAATGAGAATGATGCTAAAAAAAAACCCAGACAAATTCCACACTGCATTATGCAAACCTGTCAAGGAAGGAGATAAAATAAATATACAAATAAAAACAAAGCATGATGCTAATTTCCAATTCTGCACATTTGGTACATTTTTAAAGGTGTAAGAGGTGTGATTTTGAGTGTCTATATGGAAATGAGACACTCAGTGGGTGTGTCTTTGAGTTCATGTTCAGTACACGGAGGTGACACCGTCTGCAGTTGCATTTTACAGTCGCATTCTTTTCGCTACAACTCCTAAAAAAATTGTCTTTTGTACTCTCAATTAAAGCAGCGATCGTGTTGAAAGCTTTATCTCTGACTGTTACAAAGCAATGACACTGGAGACTCATTTCATTAAGTTAAAACTTTCCTGTGTAATTCGTTACTATAGAAATAATAACATGTTAGAATGAACAGGTTACAATAAAACTAGAACAATAAATGAGTCCAAAACCTTCTGACCAAGCAAAATTCAGAATTTAACAGCATGGTGGTATATGCTAAATTACGTACTGTGTCAGGACCTACTGCATTTGATTCAATACCTACTACATTCAATTCAATACTTACTAAATTTGATTCAGTATCTACTGCATTCTATTCATTATCTACTGCATTTGATTCAGCACCTACTGCATTCTATTCAGTACCTACTACATTTGACTCAGTACCCACTGCATTCGATTCAGTATCTACTACATTTGATTCAGTACCTACTACATTTGACTCAGTGCCTACTGCATTCAATTCAGTACCTACTACATTTGATTCAGTCCCTACTACATTTGAGTTGCTGCCTACTGTATTTGATTCAGCATCTATTACATTTGATTCAGTACCTACAACATTTGACTCAGTACCCACCGCATTCGTTTCAGCATCGAATACATTCAATTCAGCATCGATTACATTTGATTCACTGCCTACTACATTTGACTCAGTGCCGGCTACATTTGATTCGGCATCTATAACATTTGATTCAGTCCCTACAACATTTGACTCAGTACCTACTGCATTCGATTCAGCATCTAGTACTTTCGATTCAGTACCTACTGCATTTGATTCAGCATCTAGTACTTTCGATTCAGTGCCTACTGCATTTGATTCAGTACCTACTGCATTTGATCCAGCATCTATTACATTCAATTGGGTTTGTACTGCATTCTATTCAGTAT
>JAUCMX010000012.1:22368143-22418143 GCA_033459395.1 Hemibagrus guttatus | reverse complement strand
GGTGCCAGAACAGAGAAGAGTCTAGATGTATACCTACCTCTTACCCTGAGAGATAGTGGGACCTGTTGAGCAATGCTAGTAGATCTTTGAGGTAAGCCAGGATGCTGGTTGAAACTTCTTGGCATTGTAGGCAAGCAGCAGTGTTTTGAATCTGGTGCAGCTACCAGAAGCTAGTGGAGGACCGCAGCAGTGAGGTAGTGTGTGAGAACATATGCAGGTTGAATTTGCATTTTGGATCATTTGCAGAGGACGGATTCAGTGTTTAATACTTCTGTCCATATGGCTTGTGTAGGTAGAGCGGTTGGAAGCGTACAGCTCCACGGAGTCAGGTAATGAAGTCTTGGACCAGCGCTTCGAAGCACTTCATCACAGCTGAGGTCAGGGCTACAGAGCGATAGTAGTTGAGGCAGGAGGACTGGGGTTTCTTCAGAACAGGAACTGTAATGGATATGGGGATTACTGACCATTCCAGGGAGATTCCAGAGACAGGCTCTAAGGAGCTGACCTGAGACGTTGTCTGGTCCTGGTGTCCTCTTGGTGTTCGCTCTGAACTGAAAGCATTGTTTACGTTGTGCTCCGAGATGATGAAAGCCTTTCTAAATGCTTTCTGTAACTCTAGAGATGAGATGAGTTTCCTCAGCTTTATAGCGCTTCCATATAAACTGAAGTCAATATATATATTGACTAAAACTTTTTCAGACAATATATATATATATATATATATATATATATATATATATATATATATATATATATATATATATATATATATATATAAAGAAAAATAATAATTCAAGCAAAAATGCTTATAATGAAATCTTCATGACTCACAATCTCTGCAGGTACAGCAGCACAAGACAAACAACGACAAACATCCAATATATTATCGGTTGCCCTTTTTGTACATTGATTGTGCATTCAGTGACAAAGCAGCAATAATTTATATACGATGTGGACAAATTAGGCGTCAACTCCGGCAGAACCCCTCTGACTTCATTTCCTTTTAAAGGTTACAGCAACAAGCTGATTCTGCAGGGCAGCTTTGTTCTACCAAGAAAGGGCCCAGAACAAAACGAAATGCTTTTAACGTTTTGTTTTTTTTTGGATTCTGTGAGGTGCAGTGAGAACAAAAAAAAGGAAAAAAAAAAACAGATGAAGACAAATAACCTTGTCCGGGCTTTACACTTTACCAACAAGCGTCGGAGAAAAATGAGAACGTGAAGACCTCTCGCAATCTCGAAGTGCCAAAGCTGAGGGTTTCAAACACAACAGAGCAAAAGCAAATAGTGTTGAAGCCTTTTGTTTGTGTGTGTGTGTGTGTGTGTGTGTGTGTGTGTGTGTGTGTGTGTGTGTTATATACAGCAGCACTACTTCGCCGTAGCTGCAGCTGGCCCCTGCACTTTATTTTCTATTATATTCATCACTATATACTCAGGCATTTGAGGCAGCAATCCAGCAGGACTCCCTGTATGATTTTCCCTGATTGTAGCTTATTTCCTGAACCTGCTGTTCTTGCTTTTATGCCAACTTTGAGTATTTTTCCAAAAATTTCAAATTGGGAAGAACGTCTTCTTGGCCATTTCCCCATATGGCAAAAAGTACAAAGATATTCATGTTCACAGTAATGTATCATGAGGATTGTCTTAAAGTAAACCAATACTACTACTACTACTACTACTACCACTACTTGTCACAGGCGGTAGTACTTGGCAGGATGGAGCAGACCCAAACGTGGGGATAGACGTCAGACAGGGGTTTATTCAAAATAATAACATTCATGGGAACATGGAAGAAGAAACCAAACACAGAACAAAGGCAAAGGCAAAGACAATAATGACGACATTAATGACTACATTAAAGACGAGGACTAGCAAAGGACACGAGCACAGAAACCACTATAACTAAGAGTCATAATCAATTGAACATGAGGAACAGGTGAACAGAGGCGGGAACACATTAAGGATCAGGCGGGGTTAAAACAAACACATGACACAAACAAACAAAACAAAACACAACCCCTGCTGAAAGCCCCCTAGTGGCCTAACAGGGAACTTTGCCAACCGTGACACTACTACTACTACTACTACTACTACTACTACTAGTACTACTACTACTACTACTACTACTAATAATAATAATAATAATAAAAGTTCTAATTTGTCATAGTAGGTTTTCCAAATCATTTAAAATCAGGAAAAAACCTTTCCAGACAGAGATATATGTTGAAATCAAAGATATACATTTTATTTGTCTTAAGCGTAGGATCCCCAGTGATATAAAACATCTGAGTCTTTGACAAGCAGCTCAAAAGTTTTGTATATTTTTGTACATTTTTGTTTTGACCACTGTTTGGCCGCTCCATGGTTTGGCTGATAGAGGTGAAACTGTTCTGTTATTGACCAGAATACTGCCATTACTCAAAGTTTCAAGTCTCCAGACCTTTTCTGTCTCCAGGTTTGGTCTGCATGTTCAGTTCTATGTCAGAAAAAAAAAAAATCAAAAGGAAAATAAAATGAATAAATAATTAAAATTGTATAAAATAAAACTAAATTACATTTAAATAAATACAAATAAATAATATACTATTACTACTGTTAATACTACTACTACTACTACTACTGTTAATAATAATAATAAATAATAATTAAATAATTATATATAACAAAGTACAATTATGGGGGCACGGTGGCTTGGTGGTTAGCATGTTTGTCTCGCACCTCCAGGGTTGGGGGTTCGATTCCCGCCTCCGGCATGTGTGTGGAATTTGCATGTTCTCCCCGTGCTTCGGGGGTTTCCTCCCCCGGTCCAAAGACCTGCATTGTAGGTTGATTGGCATCTCTAAATTGTCTGTAGTGTGTGATTGCATGAGTGAATGAGTGTGTGTGTGCCCTATGATGGGTTGGCACTCTGTCCAGGGTGTATCCTGCCTTGATGCCCAATGACGCCTGAGATAGGCACAGGCTCCCTGTGACCCAAGAATAGATTGGATAAGCGGTAGACAATGAATGAAATTAAAATTATTATTGTAATTTATAATAAATAATAATAATTCTTCCATTCAGTAAAAATAGAAATATATTATTATTATTATTATTATTATTATTATTATTATATATTAATATATATATATATATATATATATATATATATATATATATATATATATATTTTATATATATATATATATATATAATTTATATAACAGCAACAACAATAATAGTAATACGAATATGTTACAGGAGGTAGGCCCTGTGTTGGGCCACTAGGGGGGGTTTCCAGCAGGGGTTGTGTTATGTCATGTTACGTCATTGTTTATGTCATGTCATGTCATGTGTTTTGTTTTAGCCCCGCCTTAGTCCTATTGTTTCCTGATTGCTGTTCACCTGTCCCTAATGTTATTCCTGATTATGTTATGTATTTATAGCGGCCTTTTGCCAGGGTTTGGGGCTGGTCGTCGTCTCTATGTAGCGTCTTTATATAGTCTTCATGTTACATGTTGTGTGGCATCATGTATGTTGTCTCCGTGAGTATTTTGAGTTTAATAAACCCCTGTCTGCTGTCTATCTCCGCACTGGGTCTGTCTCTTCATGTTCTGAAAACCGGAAAACGTGACAGAACGACCAGCCTACACCAAACAGACCCAGCGCGATGGCCAAGCGAGGATTTTTTTTTCCGGTCATAATGTTTTGCCGGGTTGTGGATCATGCTCTGGCCTGGATTTTGGGATTTTTTGGGTTTTTTGTTGATTCCGGCCCGTGCCCCGTTTATGTTCTCGTGGGGAACGTCGTCCCACGACGAGGCTTTCTGTGGGAGGCGTTGCCTCACTCTTGAAAAACGGAGGAGGGTTTTGGCTAGAAATTTTTAGATTTTTGGGAGATTTTTTTTTGTTGGTTCGGCCCCGGCTCCACCCAGGTTCCCGTGAGGGGCGTCGTCCCACGACGAGGATTTCTGTGGGAGGCGTTGCCTCACTCATAGATAACGGAGGGGGTTTCAAGTCAGGATTTTTTGGACTTTGTCTTGGGGTTTTTGTTGGGTTTGAGTTTTTTGGTTCCGGTTTTCCGTGAGGGACTCTACTTCATTCTGGGGTGGCGGGGGAGATCGTTTGGATGTAGCTGTCTAACACCCACCCACCCCTTGGAGAGTTTCCAGCTTCAGCAGGACAGGGGTCGTCACTCGGCGCTGTTGGACGTTGCTCGGCGCCGTGGCTCGGCGGTGGACATCTCTCGGCGCTGCGACTCGGCAGTGGACGTCGCTCGGCCCTGCGGCTCAGCAGTGGTCATCGCTCGGCGCCTCCGCTCGGTTGTGGACGTCGCGTGGGGCCCTTTGGCCTTGCCGTCAGACCCCGTGCTCCACCCACCTGTCTCGCTCCTGCTTCTAACTCCCCCCACTTGCCTCGCCTTGATCTTCGCTCCCCCCACTTGCCTCGCCTTTGTTCCTCGCTTCCCCCCATTTGCCTCGCCTTTGTCCTATTGTTTCCTGATTGCTGTTCACCTGTCCCTAATGTTATTCCTGATTATGTTATGTATTTATAGCGACCTTTTGCCAGGGTTTGGGGCTGGTCGTCGTCTCTATGTAGCGTCTTTATATAGTCTTCATGTTCCGTGTTGTGTGGCGTCATGTATGTTGTCTCCGTGAGTATTTTGAGTTTAATAAACCCCTGTCTGCTGTCTATCTCCACGCTGGGTCTGTCTCTTCATGCTCTGAAAACCGGAAAACGTGACAGAATAAGAATAAAAGTAAAATAAATAAATAAATGTCCTTCTTCTTCTTCTTCTTCTTCTTCTTCTTCTTCTTCTTCTTCTTATTATTATTTTTTTTATTATTATTATTATTATTACTAAAATTCCTACAATAACAATAGGAGTTCAGGAACTTCAGTGCTTAATGCTAGTTAAAGAGTAGAGAGCTAACACACACACACAGAGCTGACCAATGGCAAACAGTGTCAAGGGAGCAATCTGAAGCGATAAATAAACGTTCGACAGTGTCATGGAGTGAGAGTTGGATGTTTTCTGTAGGACGGGCGCTGGGCAGAGGATCTGTAGGTGTCGGGTGACTGGAGGCAGGCAGCATCATCCCCTTCTTGCTCTTCCAGAGTGTGTGTGGGCGAGAGAAACCGACAGAGCTGTGAGACACCTCAGCCTCACTTCTCTGTGTGGATTTCTTTTTTCTTCTCTGCTCCAGTAGCTATACTACTGGGGATAGTTTCAACACCTTGAATAAAAGACAAGTGTGCAGTCTGAGTAAGGAAATGGTGCCTTGTGGGTTTTTTTGGGTTGTTTTTCTGTGCTTCATGATGCAGTTTAGATGTTCAGGACATCGAAGGCTTCGGGTTAGAGTTCTTAGTTATTTCTTTCGACATCTCTGGCTTGTGTATGGTGTATGGTCATGTTTTGGGACTTAATCTTGCAGTATTTGGATCTCTGACAGCTAAAGATTTTACCTACTTCATAACTATGTGCATAATCTATGAAAATTTACCAATAATTCATCTTAAGGCATATTATTTGGGAAATGGTTACACAATTCACAAGATTGAGTAGTAGTCTGATGCGCCGGTCTGCAAATGAAATGGAAATCGACTTATCTAACATTTTTAAGCAGTTTAAACAAATGAATGATGTTCAGGCTGTGAGTCTGATATAAAAATGAGTCAGGACTTTCATAGTGTCGTAGACACACAATTTTACTGGTTCAAGGTCAAATTTGAGCTGCTTTTTAGATGAGCAAGCACTCAGAGCATCTCAGAGAGCAGAAATGGGTTTGCTATCATTATTTACTTTAAAGATACAAACATTTGTGTGGGAAAAAAATAACCATTTTTGTTTTTTTGGAACTTTTCTGTGAATATTTTGCACCTAGTAGGATAGAGAAAAACAGAAATCCTTCTGAAATATTACAAATTCTTAAAGTCTGAAGTGTCTACTTTCATATGAGCTTCATATTAACCTCCACTCATCATCAACATGGATGCGAGAAAAACAGGAGCAAACTCCATTTTTTAGCCTCTGGTGAAAAACTGATAACAAACATCTCGATCTCTCTGGTCCGATGTCTCTCAGAGAGTCAAGGGGTTAACAGTACAGGTCATTAGGATCAAAAATAAAAAAGAATCATTTCGACTCAGGTGTTAAAGTCTGAAGTAAAAGCCCACCAGCTGACACTCCGGTGCTTTTCTCTGTGCATTGTCATCATCATATTCTGGAGTAAAATGAATACTGATGACGCTGATTATTTATGTCTGATTATTTTTAGAGCACCCCATTATTTTCTCACTCTAATGAGGTTGAACGGAAGGCACGTGATTTATATCAGAGGAGCTTTGCGAATAAAAACAGGTCTATTTCTCATTTTTATTATTAATATCCATGTGCAAACAAGTGCATCGTTTCTCAGGAGCCTGCGCACATTTAAACTCTCGCTCTTACACTTTTTTAATATTCGCCCGTTCCGCCGAGCCGTCATTAGTAACGGTGATGAATGCATCGTTGTGTTCATCGCCGCAGACGCCATTGCCTTTGACAGATGGTGCAATGGAGAGTCAAATGTAACAGCGTGATTAATTATTTATCTATATGTATTAACTGGGTGATGAGAGTTTCGACTCGCGGTGTGGGTTTGGGTGTGGGTGTGTAGTGTAAACTGCAGCGAAAGAGCAAAGCTATGGAGTGATGGTGAGGGAATAGAAATGGCACATTAGAGGAGTCAGGGCTCCTTATCTGCTCTTCAGCTGATTGGAGTGGAGGGTATGCTGTGCTCTGAGATGAGACTTGATGCTAATCACGGCAGCTGTGATCTCTCTGCTTGGGCCAGACACCAGAAACCAGCAGCACCAGTTAGATAGCACTACAGAGGGAAGATAATCTGATGCAATCGTCTTTTCTTCAGTATATATAGAGAAAGAGGTGGAAAAAGGAGATGTAATACAACCAAGATCTCTTTCACTGGTCCTGATGATGGAGAGAGATACAGGGTCCGAGCAGCCTGATAAAGCACTAGATGTTATAGAGAGAATTTCTA
The DNA here is from genome assembly GCA_033459395.1 of Hemibagrus guttatus. Lineage (NCBI taxonomy): Eukaryota > Metazoa > Chordata > Actinopteri > Siluriformes > Bagridae > Hemibagrus > Hemibagrus guttatus. The sequence goes on along the minus strand of JAUCMX010000012.1, from coordinate 22,411,123 downwards.
GAATGGATCAAAGTAGTGATCCATCCCTTGAGGAAGTGCGCATGTTTCCCTGTGTGAGGTTGATTACACCAACAGCGCCCTTCCTATGAAACAGATGGCTGAGGCAATCGTTGAGATAATTTAAGAGCTCTGGCCCTATTTCTCCTCAGCCACTGGATTTCCAGTAAATAAGAAGTCAGTCTCTGTACAACAAATGCAGATGTTGTCACGATGCGAGCGAGTGAACGAGGCAGGATGACGTTTTGTTAAAAGCAAAAGGATCAGCGTAGAATATGGAGTTTAAACGCGAAGCAGTGCGTTAGCATACAAGAGACAAACAAAGCAGGAAACAAAACACTAGATAAACAAAGCTTAGTCGTGCACGATGATATCTGATGAAACTAGAAAGACAAACGAATCACGAATCAAACATTCAGTGATACGATCGCTAACGGATCAATGAACCAAAACCAAAGCAAAGCTCAGAAGTGGAGATTAAACCTCAATGTTTGTTTGCTGTTGTCTTATCAGTGACAAGATGTTTATTTATTCTTACTGTGAAAAAAAAAGTACTGAACATATTACCATGAATAATATTAGCGGTCATGAAGTGACGTTTTCTTACTGACACACCCTTTACTTGGAAAATTGTAGAAAAAAGGGTTTCTGACATCTAATTGCCCAAAATTTTGCTCACTTCCCACCTGGTAATTATGGTATTTCTGAAAAACATGGAAAAAACAGAAATAAGAAAGTACAAGCAACGCTGAGAGGAATCATTTGTGAGCTGGAGAAATCCAGATGTGAGAGTGTTGAGGAAAATCTGGCTGACATGATACGAGGAGGAAACCTTAGCTGTGTCCCAGATCGCATACTTGCACACTCTTCTACACTGTAGTGTGAGTAAAGTGTGAGTCTTCACTTCAAGTACACTTCAAAGATGCACTTATTTACAAAAAAAGTGTCAAATATTTCAAAAATGATTTAGAAAATGATGTCAAGTATATAAAAATAATTACAAAATATAATTAAATTATAATCATTTATAGAAATATGATTACAATTTGTGCAAATATATTTAGAAAAATGTTATAAACATTATATGTTTAGCAAATAGATTCACCCAAAATGGCCTTGATAATATTAAAAAAAAAAAAAAAAAAAAAAAAAAACTTTTAAGAACAACAAAAAAAATCTTTTAAGAACTTACAAATCATGACTATTTACAACAAAACACAGTGCAACAGCTTATAATCATTCTTAAAGTGTTATTTTAATTGCTCTGTGTTTAGGTGTTATAGAATAATAATCATAATAAGAACATAATAAGGGACAAACACCACCAGTCAAATGTGTAAGATTCATCACAGTTTAATCACCGTAATCACCACAGAGCAAACACAACACAGTGATAAAGAAGAGCGATTACAGAAGGGAAGTTAAATATGTGTGGAACTTATTAAGAGCTCACTCTGAGATTGTAATGAGACTCCAAACAAGTGGCTTATTAAAGACAGGAGCACTCGGAGGGTAAAGCCGTTAAGACTATAGATAAACCTGGAGACGATGCGGGAATTAACTGTAAACATAAATAGATGTTTTGCATAAATAGTCTAATTAGTGTGATAAAGAGTTTGAACTTTTCTGATTAGATCAGCTCTTACCTTTTCCTCGTGTTTAAAATCAAAATTCTATAATATGCCGCGTTTTAAAACTTTTCACTTTTAAGCCAAATAAATATAATTACACAAATATTCTAATATTTAACCAAACACTACACTGCATTTAATTATGAACTCTATAGAGCAGCAAACAATATCTGAAAATATTATTATGGAAGCGTTATGATTATTTATAAAGCATTACGCTACCAAGTCAGAATCCATAAGAAAAACTGTTAAAAGACTTAAAAATGCTGCAAAACAATATATATTGCTCAATAAACACCGCAGCAAAACGATCTGTACGTAAGAAATATCACTGCTAGACAACTCAAAACACGTAATAAATTCTGTTACAAAACAAGCAATAATGTGTAATAAACCTTGGAACAAAATGTGTAATAAACACTGCTATGCTAAACACTAACAAAATCCACAGTATTCAGTAAACACTTCTACAAAAAATCCCTCATGCATAATAAACACTGCTATGAAACAATCCTTAATGTAATAAACACTGTTACAAAACAATCCATAATATGTAACAAACACCACTACAAAAAAAGGAAAATACTGAATGCAATAGCACAAATAAAAAAAAAATTCATTATGTGTAATAAACACTGCTATAAACTAATCCATAGTGTAATAAACACTGTTACAATACAATCCATAATATACAGTAAACACTGCTACAAATTCTGTGATCCACACTGCAAATAAACAATCTATTATGTGTAATGAACACTGCTACAAAATATGCAATGATCTATGCTACAAATGGTGTAACAAACACTGCTAATATACAATCTATTATGTGTAATAAACACTGTTAAAAAACAATCCATAATATACAAAAGATACTGCTACAGATTGTGTGATAAACACTGCTACAAAATGTGTAATAAACACTGTTAATACACACTCTATTATGTGTAGTAAACACTGCTACAAAATATGCAGTAAACATTGCTACAAAATGTGTAATAAACACTGTTAATAAACACTCTATTATGTGTAGTAAACACTGCTACAAAATATGCAGTAAACACTGCTACAAAATGTGTAATAAACACTGTTAATAAACACTCTATTATGTGTAGTAAACACTGCTACAAAATATGCAGTAAACACTGCTACAAAATGTGTAATAAACTCTGTTAATAAGCACTCTATTATGTGTAGTAAACACTGCTACAAAATATGCAGTAAACTTCTTCTTCTTCTTCTTCTTCTTTCGGCTTTTCCCTTCAGGGGTCGCCACAGCGAATCATCTCTCTCCACCTATCCCTATCTTCTGCATCCTCAACCCTTGCACCCACTAGCTTCATATCCTCATTTATTACATCCATATACCTCCTCTTTGGCCTTCCTCTTTGCCTCCTGCCTGGCAGCCCCATGTCCAACATTCTCCTACCAATATACTCACTGTCCCTCCTCTGAACATGTCCAAACCATCTTAATCTGGCCTCCCTAACTTTGTCCCCCAAACGTCCAACATGAGCTGTCCCTCTGATGTACTCATTCCTAATCCTGTCCAATCTTGTCACTCCCAAAGAGAACCTCAACATCTTCAGCTCTGCTACCTCTAGCTCTGACTCCTGTCTCTTCCTCAGTGACACTGTCTCTAAACCATACAGCATGGCCGGTCTCACCACTGTCCTGTACACCTTCCCCTTGATTCTCGCTGATATTTTCTGATCACACAGAACTCCCGACACCTTTCTCCACCCATTCCAACCTGCCTGCACTCGCTTCTTTACCTCTTTCCCACACTCTCCATTACTCTGGACTGTTGACCCCAAGTACTTAAACTCCTGTACCTTCTTCACCTCTTCACCCTGTAACCTTACTGTTCCACTTCCCTCTCTTTCATTCACACACATGTACTCAGTCTTACTACGACTGACCTTCATTCCTCTTCTCTCCAGCGCAAACCTCCACCTCTCCAGGTTTTCCTCCACCTGCTCCCTGCTCTCACTACAGATCACAATGTCATCTGCAAACATCATTGTCCAAGGAGACTCCTGTCTGACCTCCTCTGACAACTGGTCCATCACCATAGCAAACAGGAAGGGGCTCAGAGCCGATCCCTGATGCAGTCCCACCTCCACATTGAACTCCTCTGTCTGACCTACAGCACACCTCACCACTGTTCTGCTCCTCTCATACATGTCCTGCACCACTCTGACATACTTCTCTGCTACTCCTGACTTCCTCATACAGTACCACAGCTCTTCTCTTGGCACCCTGTCATACACTTTCTCCAAGTCTACAAACACACAGTGCAACTCCTTCTGACCATCCCTATACTTCTCCATCAAAATCCTCAGAGCAAAAATTGCATCCGTTGTGCTCTTTCTGGGCATGAAGCCATACTGCTGCTCACAAATTTCCACTACCTTCCTTAACCTAGCTTCCACTACTCTTTCCCATACCTTCATTGTATGGCTCATCAACTTTATCCCCCTATAGTTACTGCAACTCTGCACGTCACCCTTATTCTTAAAGATCGGCACTAACACACTTCTTCTCCATTCCTCAGGCATCCTCTCACTCTCTAAAACCCTGTTGAACAAATTAGCTAAAAATTTCACTGCTGCCTCTCCCAGACACTTCCAGACCTCCACCGGAATGTCATCAGGACCAACTGCCTTCCCACTTTTCATCCTCATCAAAGCCTTCCTGACTTCATCCTTTCTAATCTTATCTACTTTCTGTTCCACAGAGTTCACCCCTTCTACTCTTTTTTCCCTCTCATTTTCCTCATTCATCAGCTCCTCAAAGTATTCCTTCCATCTCCTCTGTACACTCTCCTCACTTGTGAGCACCCTTCCATCTCTATCCTTAATAACTCTAACTTGCTGCATATCCTTCCCATCTCGATCCCTCTGCCTAGCTAACCTGTACAAGTCCTTCTCTCCTTCTCTAGTGTCTAACCTAGTGTACAACTCTTCATATGCCTTCTGCTTGGCCTTAGACACCTCCCTCTTCACTCTGCGCTGTAACTCCTTGTATTCCTGTCTATTCTCTTCAGTCCTGTCCATGTCCCACTTCTTCTTGGCTAACCTCTTCCTCTGGATACTATCCTGAACTTCCTCATTCCACCACCAAGTCTCCTTATCTTCTTTCCTCCTTCCAGATGACACACCCAGCACCTTTCTCCCTGTCTCCCTGATCACTTCTGCTGTAGTTTCCCAGTCATCTGGCAGCACTACCTGACCACCCAGAGCCTGCCTCAACTTCTGTCTAAATTCCTCACAACATTCCTCCTTTTTCAGCTTCCACCACTTGGTTTTCTTCTCTATCTTTGACCTCTTCGTCTTACAGACCATCAAAGTCATCCTACACACCACCATCCTATGCTGTCTGGCTACACTCTCTCCCACTACCACTTTACAGTCACTAATCTCTTTCAGATTGCCTCTTCTACATAGGATGTAGTCTACCTGTGTTCTCCTACCTCCACTCTTGTAAGTCACTCTATGCTCCTCCCTCTTCTGAAAATAAGTGTTAACCACACCCATGTCCATCCTCTTAGCAAAGTCCACTACCATCTGTCCTTCAAGGTTCCTTTCCTTAACTCCAAACTTGCCCATCACCTCCTCATCACCTGTGTTCCCCTCGCCAACATGTCCATTAAAATCCGCTCCTATCACTACTCTCTCACCCGTGGGAATACTCTCCATCACCTCATCTAATTCACTCCAGAATCTCTCTTTCTCCTCTAACTCACAGCCTACCTGTGGGGCATAACCACTAACAACATTCAACATCACCCCTTCAATCTCTAACTTCAGACTCATCACCCTGTCTGACACTCTCTTCACCTCCAGGACATTCCTCACAAACTCCTCCTTCAGGACCACACCTACCCCATTTCTCTTACTATCCACACCATAATAAAACAGCTTGAATCCTGCTCCTATACTACGAGCCTTGCTACCCTTCCACCTGGTCTCCTGTACACACAGTATATCCACCTTCCTTCTCTCCATCATATCAGCCAGCTCTCTACCTTTCCCTGTCATAGTACCAACATTCAGAGTTCCTATTCTCAGTCCTACACTCTTACCTTTCCTCTTCTCTCTCTGTCTGCGCACTCTCCTCCCTCCTTTACTTCTTCGACCAACAGTAGCCCAATTTCCACCGGCGCCCTGTAGGTCAACGGCGCCGATGGCGGTCGTTGTTAATCCGGGCCTCGACCGATCCGGTATGAAATTCGTACTGACGATTCGCATGGTTAAATTTGGCAATGTTTTACGCCGGATGCCCTTCCTGACGCAACCCTCTCTATTTATCCGGGCTTGGGACCGGCACAGAAGTCACTGGACTGTGACCCCCATGGCTAGATTACAAAATATGCAGTAAACACTGCTACAAAATGTGTAATAAACACTGTTAATACACACTCTATTATGTGTAGTAAACACTGCTACAAAATATGCAGTAAACACTGCTACAAAATGTGTAATAAACACTGTTAATAAACACTCTATTATGTGTAGTAAACACTGCTACAAAATATGCAGTAAACATTGCTACAAAATGTGTAATAAACACTGTTAATAAACACTCTATTATGTGTAGTAAACACTGCTACAAAATATGCAGTAAACACTGCTACAAAATGTGTAATAAACACTGTTAATAAACACTCTATTATGTGTAGTAAACACTGCTACAAAATATGCAGTAAACACTGCTACAAAATGTGTAATAAACTCTGTTAATAAGGACTCTATTATGTGTAGTAAACACTGCTACAAAATATGCAGTAAACACTGCTACAAAATGTGTAATAAACACTGTTAATAAACACTCTATTATGTGTAGTAAACACTGCTACAAAATATGCAGTAAACACTGCTACAAAATGTGTAATAAACACTGTTAATAAACACTCTATTATGTGTAGTAAACACTGCTACAAAATATGCAGTAAACACTGCTACAAAATGTGTAATAAACTCTGTTAATAAACACTCTATTATGTGTAGTAAACACTGCTACAAAATATGCAGTAAACACTGCTACAAAATGTGTAATAAACTCTGTTAATAAGCACTCTATTATGTGTAGTAAACACTGCTACAAAATATGCAGTAAACACTGCTACAAAATGTGTAATAAACTCTGTTAATAAACACTCTATTATGTGTAGTAAACACTGCTACAAAATATGCAGTAAACACTGCTACAAAATGTGTAATAAACTCTGTTAATAAACACTCTATTATGTGTAGTAAACACTGCTACAAAATATGCAGTAAACACTGCTACAAAATGTGTAATAAACTCTGTTAATAAGCACTCTATTATGTGTAGTAAACACTGCTACAAAATATGCAGTAAACACTGCTACAAAATGTGTAATAAACTCTGTTAATAAACACTCTATTATGTGTAGTAAACACTGCTACAAAATATGCAGTAAACACTGCTACAAAATGTGTAATAAACTCTGTTAATAAACACTCTATTATGTGTAGTAAACACTGCTACAAAATATGCAGTAAACACTGCTACAAAATGTGTAATAAACACTGTTAATACACACTCTATTATGTGTAGTAAACACTGCTACAAAATATGCAGTAAACACTGCTACAAAATGTGTAATAAACACTGTTAATAAACACTATTATGTGTAGTAAACACTGCTACAAAATATGCAGTAAACACTGCTACAAAATGTGTAATAAACACTGTTAATAAACACTCTATTATGTGTAGTAAACACTGCTACAAAATATGCAGTAAACACTGCTACAAAATGTGTAATAAACACTGTTAATAAACACTCTATTATGTGTAGTAAACACTGCTACAAAATATGCAGTAAACACTGCTACAAAATGTGTAATAAACACTGTTAATAAACACTCTATTATGTGTAGTAAACACTGCTACAAAATATGCAGTAAACACTGCTACAAAATGTGTAATAAACAATCCATTATGTGTAATATACACTGCTATAAAATATGCAATTAACAATGCTGCAAAATGTGTAATAAACACCTCTAAAAATGTTTAATAAAACTGCTACAAAACAATCCATTATGTGTAATAAACAATAACAATTACTGCAAAACAATCTGTAACACGTAATAAACACTGACAGGAAACAGATCGTATTGTAATAAACAATGCATTTTGATGTAATTTTAGCAATGTCTATAATGCTTTATAAATGAATTATAAAGTTATGGTGGGATATTATCAGTTATGGCCTTCTTTGATTACTTCTTAGATCAAAACTTTTTCTTTTGACTTTTGATAAGTGAAAATTAAGTAATGAAATCGTTCTTGCTGTCTTTTCAGGTCAGAGCACTGAGCACTGCACCAACCCTGTTTCATTTCTGCAGAGAGACACAAACACTACAAACACAAACACACATTTACATTTAAAGCTTCAGCAACCGGGAAGCTGAATTTCACTTCATAAACGGGACAAACGTGACATCTGCTGATGAGCTCCATCATTTGTTGAATTAATGTGACACTAATTTGATTAGCAAGCCACCATCATTTAGCTCCAGACACATCACAAAGAAATTCATTTTCCACCCCAGAGCCTTGTTTAAATATTTCAGCTGTTAAAGTGTTCACGCAAGAAAAGAACTTTTATTTGTTTTATAAGGCTTACAGCTGAGTTTATGAGACTTTCTAAAAAATGAAAAAAATGGACAAAACTTGGTGCAAACTAGAAAAAGAAGTAGTTCATTTTTTGGTCAGTTTTTTATTACTTTATCCCTGTTTAAATGTAATCAGTCTCCATATCCAAAAACTCGTCAAGCGAAAAACTGGGTCAGAACAGGCACAGGCCAGTCGATTAACTAAACAGGTCAATACGGGCTAGGCTAAAATCACCATCAGCAAAGCAAATAAGTAGGGAAAAAAAAATCTATATTAAACAGGCAGGCTTGGTAAAATCATGGACTCAGAATACAGCCCAAATGCAAAGTGTAGAAAAATAAAAAATCAATCAGAAACAGGAAATCAACGTTCTAAGATATATTTCACTTCAAATTCAAATTTTGTCACCTTCTTAATCATACGTGTAGTGAAATGCTTCTTATGACTGTCCTTGATATAAAAAATAGAGCCAATTAACAATAAGGTAAAATAATAGAAATAAGGTAGCAAAAATTAAAATAAGACACAAATAGATACAGTAAAATAAAATAAAATATTTAGGGCATATTATAATGGAAAATTACAACAGAAAAATAAATATGTAAAAAAGAAAACATTTTTAATTGCGATTAATCGCACTCTTTTTGTGTGATTAGCTGTGATTAATCGCACACTTATAGTGAAATTAAACATGCACTATTTATTTTGTTTAACATGTTTATTTTTGTCATCATTTCACAAAATTCCACCATCAGAATAGGTTCAATCTTAATTCAATTTCAATTTCCTGCTTGCCAAACTAAAAGAGAACACATAGAAGCTTATTTTTCTAGTCGGCATTTAACCAGCTGCTAAGGCATGCAAGTTTGTTAATGTTTTCTGGTGCCAGAGCAACCCTCTTCTTGTGCACTGTGTGCCCTGCAAGTGAAACTAGTGTTTTGCTTTTATATGATATTTTAAACTCGATGAGCTTCGACGGTAGGCCAGTTATTTGTTAAAGTGAATGCACACGACTTGTAGCCACAACTTGCGCCATTGTAGATGCTCAGAGTGAGAAACTCCCGACCCCAATATCATCTGCGTGAAACAAATTACGTCAATGACGCACCTTTGTGTGTTTCAGTAAGTTATTCGCGTTAAATTATTTTAATGTGATAAGGATTTTGTATTAATTGCATGCGTTGACGCGTTAATGTTGACAGCCCTAATATATATATATATATATATATATATATATATATATATATATATATAATATATATATATATATATATATACAACCACAGGTTCTTCATTACAGTGCTTGTTGTAGTTTTCTTTAGTGATTCTTGCAGTCTAATTCAAATGAGGCTTTGCAGCTTAATTAAATTTTTTTTATGCAACTTGCAGTTTTTTGGTGCTTTTATTTTTTATTTATACTTATTTAAAAAAGATTTCCAGCCCAAGATCTCAGAGTTCTCCTAACCTTCTTCCATTTCCACAATCTCTCTTGGTCTCCATTTACGACCAAATAATCAGCACATTTCATTATCCAAATTCTTCAACTGTCACGTCCGGCTCAGCCCCCGCCCTATGCGGGGCTCGAACCCGGACCTCCGTGGTGCCGCGTGCTCCAGCACACCGTGAAAGCGCAGGATTCAGTGAAGCACTGTTTTATTTACATAAACACAATACAGGGGAAAGACGAACATAACACTAGACTCGTGGTTACATCAAACCATAAACCCCAACCCGACATAACACCCACGGGACAGCTATACACAGAACATTGACCCACACCACACATGTACACCAGGATCCCTCTTATAGGGAAACACATCAGGGTAATCAGGGACAGGTGACACAATCAGGGTAGAGAACAATGGGCAGGAAACCACACAGACATAAACAGGCTTCCAGGATTCTCCTGCCAGCGCCCTCCCCGGGCCTGGCAGGGAACTGTCCAGCTACTCCTGACATCAACACCTTCTACCTTCCTCAGCTTGAAAGCTTGATTCAAACCCAATTACCTCATTTGTCTGTAACATATTTTGTTCATTAATTCATGTTTCAGCTAAATTCATCATAATTTCAGTGTAATGACCGAACTTCTCCATCTCAGTTATCGATGCATATTGAGTTTGGCTCATTTTCCTAATTAATTATATCATATCTAAGTAATTAATCTTTACCGTTCATTAGGAACTTCATATTGTTAAATATTACTACATGCTCAATATATTCCTTGCTCATTTATACTGATATTTCACTAAATCAACTATTCAGTCTTGTTTCTTTTTAATGACCGATGCAAAAATCGGTTACTTAGCTAATAAAAATGAAATCATTTCAAAAATCGATTTATTACACATTAAACCGGATCCTATGAATTAATTCTTCAGAGACACCCGGCTTCGTTTATCCGTTTCGCCGCTTTTCTTACTTTTCATACTTATGCTAATCAGGCATAAATTACCAACAGAGCTCACTGCATAGATGATTCACGTTTAATGAATCCATAAAAGAGCTGAAAAAGTCAAAATGATGAATAAACAGTGAAAGAATGCCTCAAAAAGCTGGGCATGTGCTAAATCATCCACTAATGCAGCTCAGCCAATGCAGTGCTTCAGCTTCAAAAAAAACATACAAATGATTCCTCCTTGTGTAGGGTGCCATTATTTTTGTTCTAACTGAATGGTCAGACTTGTTTGTGGGAGTTTATGGATTTCTTTTCTTTCACAAATGCTACATAGGGTTAGAGTAACACGATTATTGATATCAGGTTTGGTATTTATGTGAATCTGGACAAACTCAAGAGTGAAATGTACGACAGGAACATTTTTCTGAACTAACCAGGTTTTTATGAGCACCTCTCTGAGGGGTTTATACATTTTCTTGTATCCAGTACAACAATAATGAATTCCTACCCATCCTCAAAAAATGTTCAAATTAACTCAAATCATTTACCAGAGCTGAAAGTCCAGCCAGTGTTGAGTTTTGGTTTGGATCATACTGCACTATGAGTGAAATTGTTAAATTGAGTGATACTGTTTACATACTAGCACAGCCAAATTTATTATCTCATTATCTCTAATATTTTCAGAACAATAAAAAAACACAGTCAGATAATGCTTGGTCCCCTTAATTGCTTCTCACAGTCTTTTTTCATTTGTTTTTGTTTGTTGTTTTTTTTTTTAGATAGATTGACTGCTTTAGTACAAATTTGCAAATCAAATAACAAAAAATCTGGCTGTTTGGACCAGAGCTGAAAAGTGTTTATGTCGTCTAATATAGCCGGCAATGAATTCATCATGGCCAGGCGAGAGGGAGTAGTCTGAGTCAGAGCAAGTAGATATTAATCAGCACAGCCCTCAAATCGTCCCTCGGTGCTCTGGTTTGGCCTGTAACACAAGCAAAGGGGAACAATTCCCTCTCATTAATCTTTGTCAAGGACAGGTCGTTCCTCAATCTCCAACTCCGGGGTCAATATGACTGAAAACATCAGAGCGGCTCCGCTCGGGGAATTGAGATCTGTTCAGAGCTTATGATGTAGTCATGAAGATTTATGACAGTGCGAATGAGGCTTGACCGTAAGCCTTGTATATTCTCTCTCACAACTGGGAAGATTATTTCTCAGTGAAGCACTGAACGATTGACACTTTGAGACCAGTAGGTTAAAGGACACGTAGCGTCATTGACATGACTGACTTTATTACCTTTAGTAAAGTTTCTAAGCCACCAGATGAGATCGGATAAGCTTAGTTAAGGATTGTTCTTTTTTTTTTTTAAAGCAATCTTCACACAAAAGAGATCCTCAAAAGGTTTTTTCAATGGATTAAACCTATCTAGATCTTCTAAATCATCTCTACATGGAATCTTTAAGAGCTACCGCAGAGGAACAAACAGAAAAAAACCCCATTTTATTGTTTGAGATTATATCTTGTAGAATCTTTAGTTTTACGTATTGAATAAAACACATCATGTTGGAGGAAAACAATGAAGGATGGGATCATGTCATGTGGTGCAACCATGCCAAAGTTGATTACTTCTTTCAATTATAGCGCATTCTATAGTCTTTTCTTCATATCACATTAATAAATAAAATCTATTGATGCATTTTATCCATTTATAGTTAGAGTAATATCATGGATTATCTTTAATGTCAGGTGGTACAACCATTATTTTGTATCATGGTACAGTTATTTCCTACATGTCAAACATTCTGAAGGTTTTCCATTCCATTCCATTGTCTGTACCGCTTATCCGATCTATTATCGGGTCACGGCGAGACTGTGCCTATCTCAGGCGTCATCGGGCATCAAGGCAGGATACACCCCGGATGGAGTGCCAACCCATTGCAGGGCACACACACACACTCTCATTCACACACTACGGATAACTTAGAGATGCCAATCAACCTACAATGCATGTCTTTGGACTGGGGGAGGAAACCGGAGTACCCGGAAGAAACCCCCGAGGCACGGGGAGAACATGCAAACTCTACACACATATGGTGGAGGCGGGACTAAAGGTTTTCTTCCTATCAATTTGTAACTATTAAAATCTATTGATTAATAACACACTTTTTTTATCTGTTTATAGTTACTTTAATGCCATGAATCATCTTTAATATCATGTGGTACAACCATACCAACGTCAGTTATTTCCTAATTGTGACAGTCTGGTGTGTTTTCTTCCTATCAAGTTTTAATAATTCAAATCTATTGATGCCTTTTTATCCATTTATAGTTACTTTACTTTAATATTCTGGATCATCTTTAATGTCATACGGTACAACAAAGCCAAAGTCAGGTATTTCCTAATTGTGACACATTCTGAAGTGCTTTCTTCAGATCATATTAATAATAATATTCATATTAATAAAGGGACTGAAGGTTTTCTTCCTATCAATTTGTAACAATTAAAATCGATTGATTAATAACACACTTTTAAAATCTGTTTATAGTTACTTTAATGCAATGAATCATCTTTAATGTCATGTGGTACAACCATGCGAACATCAGTTATTTCCTAATTGTGGCATGCAAACTCCACACACACATGGCAGAGGCGGGACTGAAGGTTTTCTTCCTATCAATTTTTTAAGAATTACAATCTACTGATTAATGACATACTTTGAAAATCTGTTTATAGTTACTTTAACATCATGGATCATCTTTAATATCATGTGGTGCAACCATGCCAAAGCTTCTAAATTTCCAATTACAGCACATTTTAAAATCTTTTCTTCCTATAATACGTTTTAATATTTAAAATATATTGATTAATAACATGATTTTTATCCATTTTTTGTTACTATAATGCTGTGTATCATCCTTGAATCAAGGCAACGCTCATATGAAATGCAGTAATGAAATCTGCACACAGCTCGTGTCACTTTTAAACAAACTTGACATCACAAAAGCAGCGTGGTTGTGTTTTGTTTGCGATTTTATACAAATAAATTTCTAGGAAAACAAAAAAGATTAAACATCCTAAACCCACCCTTAATGTAAACCCATGTATGATTTATTATTATAAATTAGAATCCTAAAAGTGTTATGCATTTGCAGGAAATCATGTTGTCAAGTGTAATAAATGTCTAAGAAATGGCTTGAAGCAGGATACTTGAGACTATTCGTGGGTTTTTCTGTCTTTCACACCATTTTATTTCATGGCTACCACTATTAGCTGTGTAGAGACTTCTGAATGTCACACCACGTCATTAGCACATCTATTTGCTAATATTGCAAGAGTGCTACAACCTTTAAAAGAAGGCTAAAAATGTCTGATGTTTAAGGTAATTATCACCATTTACCTACAGTGCACTTGAGACCTAACAGGCTAGGCCCGGAGTGTCACAGGTCTTTTTCACCGCTAATAACAGCTCTTTTTCTGATGATAATCATCAAAAATCATTAAAAAAAATCAGCTCAGGTAATAAAAACAGGGAGAAACCTGCAAAAAATGTAACTAAAAATAAACTAATTCGAGTTGAACTAATTCGAGAACTGGGGCTTTCGTGGAATACATCAGGGGTTGTTTAACCAAGCATATTTTTTTAGATCCGTGTACACTGTGAGACTGTGAAAGTGCTAGCCGCTAATTTTACAGAGAACACTTGAAAGGATTTGTATCGAGCTAGTTAGCTAGCAGAATTAAAAATTAAGAATATTCCCAACACCTGTGTATGGATTTAATCTCATTTTTTTAATTTGATATTTTATCTTCATAATATATATATATATATATATATATTTTATATATATATATATATATATATATATATATATATATATATATATATATATATAAATGAAATATTTAAAAATAAATGTATATATGAATTTATTTTGCACAAATAATAATTAATAATTAAATAATTTGGATGAGTTTTCTCATACATTTCTTGCAGTTTCTGCTCATTTCTTTTACTTTAGGTTGCTGCGCTGTTTCAACAGATGAGCTGGAAAAATCCAGAAAATGAAACCTGACAAGCCTGTTCTCTTTTCAGGTCCATGTTACCAACCCAGCATGTTGTGTTCTCCCATTAATAACTTGGTTTAGGTCCAGAACCTGATGTTATCAGCTAAATCCAGCACCTGAGCTGTTAAAATGACATCAGACACTCATGTGAAAATGAGTCCACAAAGTGAGTACTTTAGCTTGTTTACTTTGCTGTCTAAATTGATAGTCCAATATGTACCATGCAAACACAAGATAGTGAAAAAGCTTGTAACAATGATGTCATTTCCTGTAGCTAAAAAAAATAAATAAATAAAAATAATAAAGTCTGTACTATACTGAGAAAGTCTACATATAAGATACTCTTTGGATTTAACATATTGAATACACTTGAGATTGTGTTAGTGACTGCATTTTGTGTGTGTGTGTGTGTGACCTCATACTAGTCTTACAAATCTCCTCTGCTGTGTTGCATCTCCCTGTGCAGGGCCAATAAGGAGAAACACACACACACAAAATTGTTTCAGTGCTGCAGTATTGAATAATCAGAGGGTCTTTAGAGTCCAATGTGAACTCCACATATAAAGTTATTTATGTCCCAAATGTCACAGAGCTCTAGAGTTCTTGATTCTTATTGGTCAGAAGGTGTTGATTCATTTTCTATAGCATAAACTCTGAGAGCTCTGAATTACCTTTCTATTAAACAGTTAATAATAAGTGATTTAATGAGGCAGCATTTTTTAATAAATACAAATTCTTTGCTATGGTAGAAAAGGAATCAATGATTCAGTTAGAGGAAAATAATCAACTTGTGTGGTAAGAGGCTTCATCACACCATGTTGTCCTTGGTCATTATAAAAGCACACCTTGAACAGTTTTATTCCTTACCTGGTGCATACACAGATTTGTCATTTATATACATTATTCCATATTAACTATTAGACGCTTTGTCTATTGATAGCATTTTATAAATATTGATTTTATCAAATTTTATAAGGTAATTTGTTTGGTTAACATTGATACAGAAAAAAAATGGCTATGATTTAACAAACAGGGGACTGAATTAATCGTTACATTTAAAATATTTGACATATTTTTCCTTTCTAGCTAACAAATTTATAATTTATGTGAAAATTAAACTTCACAAAATGATTCTACTGACACGTTCATGCAGGATGATGAAGGATGTCATTAAGTAAGAGAATGGGCTTTTATTAAAACTAAACAAAACAAACAAACAAACAAAAAATCCAAAGCATCAAAAACTGACATGAAAATAACCAAAAGTGCTCCAAAACCAAAACTCCTAAATCATTTCCATTTGAACCTGTTTCAGTTCATAGCATCCTAATCAGGTACATTAGTGAACTGTCAAATTCCAGTTACTAAACTCCAGTAGACTAGAGTGCAGTACAGTAGTGTGCAGTGTAGTAGGCTATAGTAGAGTGCAGTACAGTAGTGTGCAGTGTAGTAGGCTATAGTAGAGTGCAGTGCAGTAGTGTGCAGTGTAGTAGGCTATAGTAGAGTGCAGTGCAGTAGTGTGCAGTGTAGTAGGCTATAGTAGAGTGCAGTGCAGTAGTGTGCAGTGTAGTAGGCTATAGTAGAGTGCAGTACAGTAGTGTGCAGTGTAGTAGACTATAGTAGAGTGCAGTACAGTAGTGTGCAGTGTAGTAGGCTATAGTAGAGTCCAGTACAGTAGTGTGCAGTGTAGTAGACTATAGTAGAGTGCAGTGCAGTAGTGTGCAGTGTAGTAGGCTATAGTAGAGTCCAGTACAGTAGTGTGCAGTGTAGTAGGCTATAGTAGAGTCCAGTACAGTAGTGTGCAGTGTAGTAGGCTATAGTAGAGTGCAGTGCAGTAGTGTGCAGTGTAGTAGGCTATAGTAGAGTGCAGTGCAGTAGTGTGCAGTGTAGTAGACTATAGTAGAGTGCAGTACAGTAGTGTGCAGTGTAGTAGGCTATAGTAGAGTCCAGTACAGTAGTGTGCAGTGTAGTAGACTATAGTAGAGTGCAGTGCAGTAGTGTGCAGTGTAGTAGGCTATAGTAGAGTGCAGTGCAGTAGTGTGCAGTGTAGTAGGCTATAGTAGAGTGCAGTACAGTAGTGTGCAGTGTAGTAGGCTATAGTAGAGTGCAGTGCAGTAGTGTGCAGTGTAGTAGACTATAATAGAGTGCAGTGCAGTAGTGTGCAGTGTAGTAGGCTATAGTAGAGTGCAGTACAGTAGTGTGCAGTGTAGTAGACTATAGTAGAGTGCAGTGCAGTAGTGTGCAGTGTAGTAGGCTATAGTAGAGTGCAGTACAGTAGTGTGCAGTGTAGTAGGCTATAGTAGAGTGCAGTACAGTAGTGTGCAGTGTAGTAGGCTATAGTAGAGTGCAGTGCAGTAGTGTGCAGTGTAGTAGACTATAGTAGAGTGCAGTACAGTAGTGTGCAGTGTAGTAGGCTATAGTAGAGTGCAGTACAGTAGTGTGCAGTGTAGTAGGCTATAGTAGAGTGCAGTACAGTAGTGTGCAGTGTAGTAGGCTATAGTAGAGTGCAGTACAGTAGTGTGCAGTGTAGTAGGCTATAGTAGAGTGCAGTGCAGTAGTGTGCAGTGTAGTAGGCTATAGTAGAGTGCAGTACAGTAGTGTGCAGTGTAGTAGGCTATAGTAGAGTGCAGTACAGTAGTGTGCAGTGTAGTAGACTATAGTAGAGTGCAGTATAGTAGAGTAGAGCAGAGTACAATAGAATAGTGTGTGGTAGAGTAGAGTAAAATACAGTCCAGTACAGTCCAGTGTAGTACAGTACAATACAGTAGAGTAAAGTAGAGTAAAGGATTTGTTTAAAATGGTGCCACAGATTGTTTCTCAGTCACGATCAGTTTTACCAAGGATGAACTGCTGAACATTCGGCAAAACACACCACACAATAGTTTTCAATTATTCTGACGTTTTGCTGGACATTGTAGTTGGCGGAGTGACAACACTGTTCAAACGCTTCAAGAAGCGCAAGTGTGGGAAGCGAGCCGGTTCGCTCGTCAAGCTTAGACAGCGCGGCTTTAGAATGGTGCTGCCTAGCATACATCTGGAGAATCTCCGCTCTCTACCCAACAAAATGGACGAACTTCTTCTGCTCTCCTGGATAAATAAGGATTTTTCAAACTCTGCTGCTCTGTGTTTTACTGAATCCTGGCTGAATGACGCCATTCCGGACAATGCGCTTCATCTGCCGGACGAATCAGCGGTGAAATCGAGTGGCGGTGGGACATGCTAGATGCATTCTTCACCAACTGTAAACCGTTTTACTCGCTGTGGGAGTTTTCCAGGTTCACTCTCATGAGTGTTTACATTCCACCGCAAGTGCACATGAGCTCGGCTCTACAACAACTGGCTGATCAGATCACACACACAGACCAACAACACCCGGACTCTGTTATTATCATTCTCAGGGATTTTAATAAAGCAAACCTGTCACATGAACTGCCAAAATTCAAACAACACATTTCATGTCCCACCAGAGACAAAAATATTTTGGATACACCACAATAAAGGATGCATATTGCTCTGTCCCCAGAACAGCTTTAGGACTCTTTAACGTCTGTGGTCATGAAGTCGTTTGAAAGACTGGTGTTGGCTTATCTGAAGAACATCACTGGACCCTTACCGGACCACCTGCACTTTGTTTACCGAGCAAACAGGTCCATGGATGATGCAGTCAACACCGGACTACACTTCATCCTACAGCATCTGGATGAATCAGGGACTTGTGTGAGGCTCCTGTTCGTGGACTTCAGTTCGGCCTTCAACACCATCATCCCAACACTCCTCCGGACCAAACTAACCCAGCTTTCTCTTCCTAGCTCTGTCAGTGGATCACCAGCTTTCTGACAGATAGGCATCAGCTAGTGAAACTGTGGAAATTCACGTCAAACAGCCGCACCACCAGCACTGGCACCCCCCAGGGTTGCGTCCTCTCCCCACTGCTCTTCTCCCTTTACACCAATGACTGCACCTTTATTGATCCATTTGTCAAGCTACTGAAGTTTGCAGACAACACTACAGTCATCGGCCTCATCCAGGATGGTGATGAGTCTGCTTACAGACAAGAGGTTGAGCAGCTGGCTGTCTGGTGTAGTCTTAACAACCTGGAGCTCAACACGCTCAAAACAGTGGAAACGCTAGTGGAGTTCGGGAGGAACACTCCTGCACCCCCCCACTCACCATCATGAACAGCAGTGGAGTGGGGGGGTGCAGGGGTATTCCTCCCAACAGCTCTTAACAACAGTGGAGTCATTCAGGTTCCTGGGCACCACCATGTCTCAGGACCTGAAGTGGGACACTCACATAGACTCCATTATCAAAAAGGCCTAACAAAGATTGTACTTCCTTCGGCAGCTGAGGAAGTTCAACCTGCTACAGGAGCTGCTAACACAGTTCTACTCAGCCGTCATTGAGTCTGTTCTGTGCACGTCTATAACTGTTTGGTTTGGCTCAGCTACAAAATCAGACATCAGAAGACTACACAGAATGGTTCGGACTGCTGAAAGGATTATTGGTGCTCCTCTGCCCACCCTTCAAGAACTGTATACATCCAGTGTGAGGAAAAAGGGCTCAGAAAATCACTCTGGACCCCTCACATCCAAGCCAAGCCACCTCCTTTTTGAATTTTTGCCATCTGGCCGGTGCTACAGAGCAGCGACTACCAGGACAGCCAGGCACAAGAACAGATTCTTCCCCCAAGCAATCTACCTTATGAGCAGTTAAATGTTCCCCCCATTGTGCAATAAAAATATGTGCAATAACCTCATATTTATTTGTTACCACTCTACATCCCTACATCTCATCTTATTCTATTCTATTCTGTACGTACAATTTATTTTATTTTTCTTTTTAAATATGTGTATTTTTATTTCGCATCCTATTTTTTTATTTTTATTGTTTGTATTGTTGTTGTTGTCTCTGTGCACTGGAGCTTGTGACACTAAAACAAATTCATTGTATGTGCAAACATACTTGGCAATAAAGCTCTTTTTAATTCTAATTCTAAAGTACAGTACAGTGTATCAGAGTAGAGTAGAGTATAGTGCAGTACAGTAAAGGTAAGTGCAGTACAGTAGAATAGAGTAGAGTACTGTGTAGTAGAGTGCAGTAGAGTATAGTAGAGTGCAGTATAGGAGAGTATAATAGAGTAGAATACAGTAGAGTAAAATAAAGTAGCATAGAGAATACTTTATTAATCCCCAAGAAGAAATTTGGTGCCACAATATCCACCAGAGCAACAAGAATGACTCAGACTTAACACAAGAGCAGAACTAGCCTTAAAATGCACAAAACTCACAAAATACCACATATAAGAAAGAGTGAATACACACACACAATTCTCTAAACTATTTAAGAAATAACAACTAGGCTTTAGTTGTGTGATGAGCAGTTGTGGTAGTGTGCAGTGTATGAGTGTGTCAGAAATTTCTTGTGCAATAGGCAGTGTAATAGTTGGTATGCAAAGGCAGTAAGCATTGTCCACAGAGTCCACAGTGTTCACCTAGTTTCCTGTACTGGTTGTTGAGTGCATGAAATTGTTATGGATCTTACACAAAGGGAGCACAAGAAAAATAATGCCTAGAGGAGTCTACCACCACCACCACCACCACCACCACCACCACCACCACCACCATGCTTCACTCTGGGGATCATTGTGGGATGCAGCACTTTTTGCCAAGGGCAGAAAAAAAAAATCAATTTTGTTCTCATCAGACCAGAGAACTTTTTTTTTCCTCCCATGTTTCCTAAGTCTCCAACATACTTTCGACAGAATTTCACATTAAACCATAAGTTTAATACAGTTCTAAAAACTGATATATTCAGCACCTCATCTCAGAGATTTAAAAGAAAAGCACTTCCTAAAATTGTCCATCTGAATCACTCATCACTCTCAGTTCACGCTCAGCTAAAATACAGCATTTAGAAAATTCCTGTTTTTCCTGTTCATATGACGTCCAGAAATTAAAAAAAAAAAACGTCCCTGTGAAGAAAACTGTCTTTTATATCAGAAAACTGTCAATACTCTAATTCAATACTCATTTTGTTTATTTGTTGTCCTGATGTCTACTGTCAGTGGGACAGAATCAGTTCTGTGAACCAGTTTTATATTCAAAACAAGCTACAACTGAGTAATAGAGTAGAATAGAGTACAGTACAACAGAGTGCAGTAGATTAGAGTTCAGTAGAGTACAGTACAGAGAATTTGAGCAGAGTAGCATATAATACAGTAGAATAGAGCAGAGCACAGTAGAGTAGAGTGCAGTAGAGCAAAGCAGAGTACAATGGAACAGAATGCAGTAGAGTAAATTACAATAGAGTGCTGTACAGTAGAATAGAGCAGGGTACAATGGAATAGAGAGCAGTAGAGTAGAGAAGAGTAGAGTCCAGTGCAGTACAGTAGAGTCCAGTGTAGTGGAGTAGAGTAGAGTAGAGTAGTGTAGAGTGGAATGCAGTGCAGTACAGTAGAGTCCAGTGTAGTAGTGTAGAGTGCAGTAGAGTGCAGTACAGTAGAGTAGAGCAGACTTTAAACTTTAAAACTTTAAAATACACAATTTAGAAAATTGCTGTATTTCCTGTTTAGATGATGTCCAGAAATGACAAAAACAACATCCCCTGTGAAGAAAAACGTCCTTCATATCAGAAAAAAATAAATAAATCGATGTGCTCCCTTTTCCATCCGATTCTCTAACTAAGATGTACTAAGATTGAATGAAGCTGTATTTTAGAGAGAACTCCTTTCACAGGGTTTTGTTGTGTGCAAGGTCTCAGCATGAGGCGCTAGCGAGATGGTAGAAAAAGCATCAGTGGGGTAGAACAGCATCCGCTCACTTCCATACACAAAAAAGATTTATTTAAAAATATATATAAATACATATTTTTGCAATTATGAAATGTGCAGTATTGTCACATGAACTTTCTCATAATAGAACTTTGCTTGTTCACTTGCTGGGTGTATAAATCTTTAACATTGATAATCCGAGCTGGGTTTAATCCAGGATTTATTGCTCCAAGCAAAGACTGGATTCATATCTAAGAGAAATAAACACAAGGTTCTGGATTCAGGGAAGAATTTAGGCTAATACTTTACTTAAGATCAGTGTGCATAAGGCTACATGACACTTAAATATCTGAATAACTAATCCTATCAATAACCAAAGTCCTTTTTTTGGCTGTTATAAAGCTTTATTAACATTTTTAAAGGCTTATTACAACATACTATGACCTCTGTATTACACATATTTTTTGTATGCTATTACCTTCAACAATGAGTGATATTCACTATAATGTGTAATATCAAATATGACATCAAAATGATCAAAACAATAGCATGCTTTAGGATAGCTACTCTATAGAAGAGTACAGTAAAGTAGCATAGAGTACAGAAGCTTACAGTAAAATAGAGTAGACTACACTACAGTAGATTTGAATAGAATAGAGTAAGTAAAGTAGAGCACAGTGCAGTAGATTATAATAGATTACCGGGCAGTAGCATGTAGTAGAGTTGTATGGAGTAAAGTACAATAGAGTACAGTGCATTAGAGTACAGAAAAGTAGAGTGCAGTATTACAATGTACAATGTGCACAATACTACAGTAAAGTAGAGTACAGTGCAATAGAAAAGAGTAGAGTACAGCAGAATAGAGTAAAGTACAGTAAAGTACAGTGCAATAGAGTACAGTAAAGTGGAGGATAGTACAGTACAGTAGAGTAAAGTAGCATAGAGTCCAGTACAGTAGTGTATAGTGCAATCAAGTACAGTAAATCAGAGTAGAGTACAGTAGCATAGAGTACATACAGTAGAATACAGTGCAATTGAGTACAGTAAAGCAGAGTACAGTAAAGTAGCATAGAGTGCAGTAGAATATGGCAGAGTATAGTAGAGTACAGTGCAATTGAGTACAGTAAAGTGGAGTAGCATAGAGTGCAGTAGAATAGAGTAGAGTGCAATTGAGTATAGTAAAGCAGAGTAGAGTAGAGTACAGTGCAATTAAGTACCGAAAAGTGGAGTGGAGTACAGTAGAGTATAGTAGCATAGAGTGCAGTAGCATAGAGTGCAGTAGAGTAGAGTAGAGTACAGCGCAATTGAGTACAGTAAAGTGGAGTTGAGTACAGTAGCATAGAGTGCAGTACAGCGCAATTGAGTACAGTAAAGTGGAGTTGAGTACAGTAGCATAGAGTGCAGTAGCATAGAGTGCAGTAGAGTAGAGTACAGCGCAATTGAGTACAGTAAAGTGGAGTTGAGTACAGTAGCATGGAGTGCAGTAGCATAGAGTGCAGTAGAGTAGAGTACAGCGCAATTGAATACAGTAAAGTGGAGTTGAGTACAGTAGCATAGAGTGCAGTAGCATAGAGTGCAGTAGAGTAGAGTACAGCACAATTGAGTACAGTAAAGTGGAGTTGAGTACAGTAGCATAGAGTGCAGTAGTATAGAGTGCAGTAGAGTAGAGTAGAGTAGAGTACAGTGCAATTGAGTACAGAAAAGTGGAGTGGAGTATAGTAAAGTACAGTAGCATACAGTGCAGTAGCATAGAGTGCAGTGGAGTAGAGCAAAGTATAGTAAAAGTAGAGTACAGTACAATCAAGTACAGTAAAGTGGAGTAGAGTACAGTAGCATAGAATGCAGTAGAGTAGAGTAGAGTAGAGTACAGCGCAATTGAGTACAGTAAAGTGGAGCTGAGTACAGTAGCATAGAGTGCAGTAGCATAGAGTAGAGTACAGCGCAATTGAATACAGTAAAGTGGAGTTGAGTACAGTAGCATAGAGTGCAGTAGCATAGAGTGCAGTAGAGTAGAGTACAGCGCAATTGAGTACAGTAAAGTGGAGCTGAGTACAGTAGCATAGAGTGCAGTGCAATGGAGTAGAGTACAGTAGCATAGAGTGCTTACAGTAGAGTACGGTGCAATCAAGTACAGTAAAGTGGAGTAGAGTATAGTACGGTGCAATTGAGTACAGAAAAGTGGAGTGTAGTACAGTAGAGTACAGTAGCATAGAGTGCAGTAGAGTAGAGCAGAGTACAGTATAGTAGAGTACAGTGCAATCAAGTACAGTAAAGTGGAGTAGAGTACAGTAGCATAGAGTACAATAGAGTACAGTAGAGTACAGTAGCATAGAGTGCTTACAGTAGAGTAGAGTAACAAAGCAAAGTAGAGTACAGTAGAGTACAGTAGCATAGAGTGCATTACAGCAGCATACAGTCAGGATGGCATCAGCTGCAGTTAGCAATGTTTAAATATGTTTGTCAGTTGTCATGAAGGTGTTATGTAGGAGTTATGTAGCATTTTGAACACTGCCTTCATTCTGAGTTTATTGATTGATTGATTGATTGATTTTTAAGTTGATTCCCTACAGTATGTCAGAAGGGTCTTACCCTGTATTACAGGATGATTTATTTCCTTTGAACTGTCTACAGTCATGAGAGCTTATAATTATCTCTCCAACAAAAGAAAAGGAACATGACATCCAAAACAAGTAAGCAAAACAAAAAGTTCAAAAATGTGAAGTTTTTGTGTCTTTGCTTACATTTCTAAACATCTTCATCCAGCATTACTGGTCTGAAAAGGGAATTGCATCAGTTAGCGCTGTCTGTGTAAAAAGTTGCTCTCCTGAAGTCTACTCTCATGTTTACTCGCTCCCGAGGGCCTCCGAGGGCTCATCTAAACAAGTCCGCTTGAGCTAAAGTAGTGAAACAGCCCTTAAGACAGCCACTGGATTCTCTCTACAGCCGAGCGAGCCAACGGGAGCTCGTTATAAACAGCACTGCACTCCGGCGTACGTCTTTATCTGAAACAGGGACGGAAATGGACACGTGTGAAATCTGTCTCATAAAGCGAGGCAAAAATATGGCTCGGAAAATTCTCTGTGCCATGTTTCACTGTTTAAAAGAATACTGGACAACGTTTTGATTAGTAGCCCACGGTGGTCATTTTTATAATAAATGGAGCACAGGCATATGCGTCTGTGATCATAATTCATTTTATAACCTACCAAATGTGGAGGAAAATGTAAACTGTAAATAATGGTGTAAAAAAGTGCCCTCTATCACCTCCTCCTCACACTCCATTCTTAACCCATCATTATTCACACTCCAAAGTTCGTAGTCAGCTAAAGAAGCAATTCCCGAGGACCTACTCTCCTTCCCTAGCCCCCAGCCATCCCACCCCTCCCGCATCCCCCTATTCCCCCTCATCCAGTCTGAATTTAAAATATTAATTAAGTGTGAGGTGCAAGTCCATTGCATCCCTGCAATTTTTTTCCAGCCAGACATTTTCCCCAGGTATCTGATAAATATGCAGCACTGTGTCAGAGTGGAGTGCGGGACCGATGATACGAGAGGCAGTGTTAATCAGAGAAAGAGAGCAGCATGTTCAGCTAGCTGCATTGTCGTAATGAAGTTTGATGTGCTTTTGGTAAATATTTATGACAGCTTGCGTGAAGTTCTTTAGAAAATCTCTCGGTCTTTGAAATAGAAAAAATATCTGATTCAAGCACTGGTTTAATGACAAAGGATTTACACATCTGAGCAATTGAGAGTTAAGGGCCTTGCTCAGGGGCCCAGCAGGGGTCAATTAAATAATTCTCCTTAAAACATCTTCTGTGTCCTGTTTTATTCATCCCTGTTAATTATTTTTATTAATTATTATTATTATTTTTACTAATTCATACATTAGTTATGTATACACTAGTTGTGCTTCATAGCTAAATAAAATGTGAATAAAATCTTGCACTTTGATAAAGACAATTCCTTTCTTCATTCTAAGCCACAGATCCCCACTCAGGTAGTCTACTCAGCACATGGCTGATCCAAATGGATGCTACACGGTGGAAAAATATCACAAATGCTGCTTAGAAGAAATCTTGAATCCAAGGAAGGCTGCATGGATCCATAACATGTTTGTGAACATGAGTTGTCATGCTGTGCACATTCTGCAGAGACGCTAGCTTGGCCATGCAAACGCATCAAGCTATAAGGTGTTTACGGACATGAGCTTCCGTGCTGCGCAGTCTCACTTCAAGTGATCAACGATTTGAGCAAAGCTGCTAGCTTGTTGGCGCAAATCCGTCCAGACATAAGCTTCCATGCTGCACAGCATTGCCAGCCACTAGCTTGCCCATGCAATGCATCAATGCTGCGCTGGAGTCTCAGTTCCAGCTTAAACGATTTGAACTGAACCACCGTCTTGTCCACATGAGTTGATTTAAACAATCAGTACATTCTTAAATAGTGTAACATGATGCACATTTCTTGCAATCATTTATTTCCATTATTACCTGAAGCTGGAAATGTGATTTTTATCCTTTTGTTTTTATTCTTTAATTATGAATTATCTTTTTTTTCAATTAATATTCAGTTAGTTGTATTAATATGTAAATTTGATCAAAACAAAAGACTTTAGGATAGCTAATCTATAGTAGAGTACAGTAAAGTAGCATGGAGTGCAGTAGTTACAGTAAAATAGAATAGAGTGCACTATAGTAGAGGTGAAGTAGAGCACTGTACAGTAGAGAACAGCAGTGTATAGTAGAGTTGCATGGAGTACAGTTCAGTAGAGTACAGTAAAGTACCGTAGAATACAGTAGAAGAGAGTGCAGTGCATTAGAGTACAGAAGAGTAAAGTACTGTATTGTACAGTACAGTAGAGAACAGTACAGAATAGTACAGTGGATTACAGTAAAGTGCATTAGAGTACAGAAGAGTAGAGCACAGTATTGTACAGTACAATAAAGTAGAGAAGAGTACAGTACAGCAGCATAGAGTGCAATAGAGTACAGTAGAGTACATTAGTAGCATAGAATACAGTAGAGTTGAATAGAATAGAGTACAGTAGCACAGAGAGCAGTAGAGTAGAGCACAGTGCAATAAAGTACAGTAAAGTAGAGTGCAATAGTGTAGAGTAGACTAGAGTAGCGTGGAGTAGAGTGCAATAGAGTACAGTAAAGTGGAGTAGAGTACAGTACAGTAGCATAGAGTTCAGCAAAGTAAAATAGAGTACAGTAAAGTGGAGTAGAGTACAGTACAGTAGCATAGAGTTCAGCAAAGTAAAATAGAGTACAGTAAAGTGGAGTAGAGTACAGTACAGTAGCATAGAGTTCAGAGTGCAAGTAGAGTAGTAGAGTAGAGTCAAGTGAATAGAGTAAGTAGAGTGAGACGTAGAGTACAGTAGCATAGAGTTCAGCAAAGTAAAATAGAGTACAGTAAAGTGGAGTAGAGTACAGTACAGTAGCATAGAGTTCAGCAAAGTAAAATAGAGTACAGTAAAGTGGAGTAGAGTACAGCACAGTAGCACAGAGTTCAGCAAAGTAAAATAGAGTACAGTAAAGTGGAGTAGAGTACAGTACAGTAGCATAGAGTTCAGTCAAGTAGAATAGAGTAGAGTAGAGTGCAATAGAGTACAGTAAAGTGGAGTAGAGTACAGTAGCATAGAGTTCAGCAAAGTAAAATAGAGTACAGTAAAGTGGAGTAGAGTACAGCACAGTAGCATAGAGTTCAGCAAAGTAAAAGAGTACAGTAAAGTAGAGTAGAGTACAGCACAGTAGCATAGAGTTCAGTCAAGTAGAATAGAGTAGAGTAGAGTGCAATAGAGTACAGTAAAGTGGAGTATAGCACACTAAGGTAGAGTACAGCAGCGTAGAGTGCATCTTATTAATATTGCATAATATTCCGTTAACCCTCACTGTAAGGAGGAAGATCTGGTTAAAAAAGTAGCCAGCATTGCACGTAAGAACCACGGATCGTTTAAGCAAACGGTTTAAATTTGCGAGCCGTTCTCTGCGCTCAAGCGTCGAAGGAAAGATCGTCTTTTACTGAGCTGGAATTCACTTTTCTATTCCATCAAGAGCTTTTTCAACATCAATAAGCTGCAAAAGTCTGGATTCTTTTTCCCTCTGGTCATGGCAACGATTGTAGAATTCTAATAATTATGTCTTGAGCTCAAACAATGAAAAGCTCTCATGTTGAGCACAGGAGGATTTTACCCACAATGCAGCAGTAATCAGAACACTTTAAAAAAAATAAATATTTCCATCGCATAATGTGATGAATGTTGAATTCTCAGGAGGTGTTGATTCATGTGCTGCACAGCATCAGCAAATCACATGTTTATACGTATTAATACACATTCTCACCGCATGTCCCGGGTTCGACTCAGTACCAGTCCCAAGCCTTGTTAAAAAAATTGCATCGTGAAGGGCATCTGGTGTAAAACCTGTGCTAAATCTAAATACGAGGACCGGATGATCCGCTGTGGTGAGCCAGAAGGAAGCCAAGGATCAGCTGAAGAAGAAGAAGAACAACGTAGTTATTTATGCATGTTATTGTTTCTATAGTAACAGCTCATTTTTTTGCATACTGAATGCTAAGGCTAGTAATTAGAGCTAATAGTTGTGGTCTCGACACTTGGAGGTCACTCACTGCTGCTGAGAATGGACCACGTGAACAGCCTGGAGGTATATGAGATGTTGTGGATGGTACCACCATGATAGATACCATGAAGCAGTAAAGATACAACAAGACAGACTTCATGTTAAAGCTAAAATACAAACCCAATTCCAAAAAAGTTGGGACACTGTACAAATTGTGAATAAAAAAGGAATGCAATAATTTGCAAATCTCATAAACTTATATTTTATCCACAATAGAATATAGATAACATAATCTAGCCATGGGGGTCACAGTCCAGTGACTTCTGTGCCGGTCCCAAGCCCGGATAAATAGAGAGGGTTGCGTCAGGAAGGGCATCCGGCGTAAAACATTGCTAATTTAACCATGCGAGTCGTCAGTACGAATTTCATACCGGATCGGTCGAGGCCCGGGTTAACAACGACCGCCATCGGCGCCGTTGACCTACAGGGCGCCGGTGGAAATTGGGCTACTGTTGGTCGAAGAAGTAGAGGAGGGAGGAGAGTGCGCAGACAGAGAGAGAAGAGGAAAGGTAAGAGTGTAGGACTGAGAATAGGAACTCTGAATGTTGGTACTATGACAGGGAAAGGTAGAGAGCTGGCTGATGTGATGGAGAGAAGGAAGGTGGATATACTGTGTGTACAGGAGACCAGGTGGAAGGGTAGCAAGGCTCGTAGTATAGGAGCAGGATTCAAGCTGTTTTATTATGGTGTGGATAGTAAGAGAAATGGGGTAGGTGTGGTCCTGAAGGAGGAGTTTGTGAGGAATGTCCTGGAGGTGAAGAGAGTGTCAGACAGGGTGATGAGTCTGAAGTTAGAGATTGAAGGGGTGATGTTGAATGTTGTTAGTGGTTATGCCCCACAGGTAGGTTGTGAGTTAGAGGAGAAAGAGAGATTCTGGAGTGAATTAGATGAGGTGATGGAGAGTATTCCCACGGGTGAGAGAGTGGTGATAGGAGCGGATTTTAATGGACATGTTGGCGAGGGGAACACAGGTGATGAGGAGGTGATGGGCAAGTTTGGAGTTAAGGAAAGGAACCTTGAAGGACAGATGGTAGTGGACTTTGCTAAGAGGATGGACATGGGTGTGGTTAACACTTATTTTCAGAAGAGGGAGGAGCATAGAGTGACTTACAAGAGTGGAGGTAGGAGAACACAGGTAGACTACATTCTATGTAGAAGAGGCAATCTGAAAGAGATTAGTGACTGTAAAGTGGTAGTGGGAGAGAGTGTAGCCAGACAGCATAGGATGGTGGTGTGTAGGATGACTTTGATGGTCTGTAAGACGAAGAGGTCAAAGATAGAGAAGAAAACCAAGTGGTGGAAGCTGAAAAAGGAGGAATGTTGTGAGGAATTTAGACAGAAGTTGAGGCAGGCTCTGGGTGGTCAGGTAGTGCTGCCAGATGACTGGGAAACTACAGCAGAAGTGATCAGGGAGACAGGGAGAAAGGTGCTGGGTGTGTCATCTGGAAGGAGGAAAGAAGATAAGGAGACTTGGTGGTGGAATGAGGAAGTTCAGGATAGTATCCAGAGGAAGAGGTTAGCCAAGAAGAAGTGGGACATGGACAGGACTGAAGAGAATAGACAGGAATACAAGGAGTTACAGCGCAGAGTGAAGAGGGAGGTGTCTAAGGCCAAGCAGAAGGCATATGAAGAGTTGTACACTAGGTTAGACACTAGAGAAGGAGAGAAGGACTTGTACAGGTTAGCTAGGCAGAGGGATCGAGATGGGAAGGATGTGCAGCAAGTTAGAGTTATTAAGGATAGAGATGGAAGGGTGCTCACAAGTGAGGAGAGTGTACAGAGGAGATGGAAGGAATACTTTGAGGAGCTGATGAATGAGGAAAATGAGAGGGAAAAAAGAGTAGAAGGGGTGAACTCTGTGGAACAGAAAGTAGATAAGATTAGAAAGGATGAAGTCAGGAAGGCTTTGAAGAGGATGAAAAGTGGGAAGGCAGTTGGTCCTGATGACATTCCAGTGGAGGTCTGGAAGTGTCTGGGAGAGGCAGCAGTGGAATTTTTAGCTAATTTGTTCAACAGGGTTTTAGAGAGTGAGAGGATGCCTGAGGAATGGAGAAGAAGTGTGTTAGTGCCGATCTTTAAGAATAAGGGTGACGTGCAGAGTTGCAGTAACTATAGGGGGATAAAGTTGATGAGCCATACAATGAAGGTATGGGAAAGAGTAGTGGAAGCTAGGTTAAGGAAGGTAGTGGAAATTTGTGAGCAGCAGTATGGCTTCATGCCCAGAAAGAGCACAACGGATGCAATTTTTGCTCTGAGGATTTTGATGGAGAAGTATAGGGATGGTCAGAAGGAGTTGCACTGTGTGTTTGTAGACTTGGAGAAAGCATATGACAGGGTGCCAAGAGAAGAGCTGTGGTACTGTATGAGGAAGTCAGGAGTAGCGGAGAAGTATGTCAGAGTGGTGCAGGACATGTATGAGAGGAGCAGGACAGTGGTGAGGTGTGCTGTAGGTCAGACAGAGGAGTTCAATGTGGAGGTGGGACTGCATCAGGGATCGGCTCTGAGCCCCTTCCTGTTTGCTATAGTGATGGACCAGTTGTCAGAGGAGGTCAGACAGGAGTCTCCTTGGACAATGATGTTTGCAGATGACATTGTGATCTGTAGTGAGAGCAGGGAGCAGGTGGAGGAAAACCTGGAGAGGTGGAGGTTTGCACTGGAGAGAAGAGGAATGAAGGTCAGTCGTAGTAAGACTGAGTACATGTGTGTGAATGAAAGGGAGGGAAGTGGAACAGTAAGGTTACAGGGTGAAGAGGTGAAGAAGGTACAGGAGTTTAAGTACTTGGGGTCAACAGTCCAGAGTAATGGAGAGTGTGGGAAAGAGGTAAAGAAGCGAGTGCAGGCAGGTTGGAATGGGTGGAGAAAGGTGTCGGGAGTTCTGTGTGATCAGAAAATATCAGCGAGAATCAAGGGGAAGGTGTACAGGACAGTGGTGAGACCAGCCATGCTGTATGGTTTAGAGACAGTGTCACTGAGGAAGAGACAGGAGTCAGAGCTCGAGGTAGCAGAGCTGAAGATGTTGAGGTTCTCTTTGGGAGTGACAAGATTGGACAGGATTAGGAACGAGTACATCAGAGGGACAGCTCATGTTGGACGTTTGGGGGACAAAGTTAGGGAGGCCAGATTAAGATGGTTTGGACATGTTCAGAGGAGGGACAGTGAGTATATTGGTAGGAGAATGTTGGACATGGGGCTGCCAGGCAGGAGGCAAAGAGGAAGGCCAAAGAGGAGGTATATGGATGGAATTAATGAGGATATGAAGCTAGTGGGTGCAAGGGTTGAGGATGCAGAAGATAGGGATAGGTGGAGAGAGATGATTCGCTGTGGCGACCCCTGAAGGGAAAAGCCGAAAGAAGAAGAAGAAGAATATAGATAACATATCAAATGTTGAAAGTGAGACATTTTGAAATGTCCTGCCAAATATTGGCTCATTTCGGATTTCATGAGCTACACATTCCAAAAAAGTTGGGACAGGTAGCAATAAGAGGCCAGAAAAGTTAAATGTACATATAAGGAACAGCTGGAGGACCAAGTTGCAACTTATTAGGTCAATTGGCAACATGATTGGGTATAAAAAGAGCCTCTCAGAGTGGCAGTGTCTCTCAGAAGTCAAGATGGGCAGAGGATCACCAATTCCCCCAATGCTGCGGCGAAAAATAGTGGACCAATATCAGAAAGGAGTTTCTCAGATAAAAATTGCAAAGAGTTTGAAGTTATCATCGTCTACAGTGCATAATATCATCCAGAGATTCAGAGAATCTGGAGCAATCTCTGTGCATAAGGGTCAAGGCCGGAAAACCATACTGGACGCCCGTGATCTTCGGGCCCTTAGACGGCACTGCATCACATACAGGAATGCTACTGTAATGGAAATCACAACATGGGCTCAGGAATACTTCCAGAAAACATTGTCGGTGAACACAATCCACCGTGCCATTCGCCGTCGCCAGCTAAAACTCTATAGGTCAAAAAAGAAGCCATATCTAAACATGATCCAGAAGCGCAGGCATTTTCTCTGGGCCAAGGCTCATTTAAAATGGACTGTGGCAAAGTGGAAAACTGTTCTGTGGTCAGACCAATCAAAATTTGAAGTTCTTTTTGGAAAACTGGGACGCCATGTCATCCGGACTAAAGAGGACAAGGACAACCCAAATTGTTATCAGCGCTCAGTTCAGAAGCCTGCATCTCTGATGGTATGGGGTTGCATGAGTGCGTGTGGCATGGGCAGCTTACACATCTGGAAAGGCACCATCAATGCTAAAAGGTATATCCAAGTTCTAGAACAACATATGCTCCCATCCAGACGTCGTCTCTTTCAGGGAAGACCTTGCTTTTTCCAACATGACAATGCCAGACCACATACTGCATCAATTACAACATCATGGCTGCGTAGAAGAAGGATCCAGGTACTGAAATGGCCGGCCTGCAGTCCAGATCTTTCACCCATAGAAAACATTTGGCGCATCATAAAGAGGAAGATGCGACAATGAAGACCTAAGACAGTTGAGCAACTAGAAGCCTGTATTAGACAAGAATGGGACGACATTCCTATTCCTAAACTTGAGCAACTTGTCTCCTCAGTCCCCAGACGTTTGCAGACTGTTATAAAAAGAAGAGGGGATGCCACACAGTGGGAAACATGGCCTTGTCCCAACTTTTTTGAGATGTGTTGATGCCATGAAATTTAAAATCAACTTATTTTTCCCTTAAAATGATCCATTTTCTCAGTTTAAACATTTGATATGTCATCTATGTTGTATTCTGAATAAAATATTGAAATTTGAAACTTCCACATCATTGCATTCTGTTTTTATTCACAATTTGTACAGTGTCCCAACTTTTTTGGAATCGGGTTTGTAGATTTCCTGGTTACGCAGACAAACTTTCTTACCGTATACTATGCAGTTATAGATATTTATAATCACACTCTCTGGTGTCATCCAGATCAAGATCTCTTTTGAGTCCTGTTCCTCTCAAGGTTTCATCCTCATATCGTCTCAGGGAGTTTTTCCTCTATTGTGACATCTGGCATTTTCATTCAGGATAAATTTAAAAATGAATAATTTATGTTCTGAATATACAGTATAGATGTCTATGAAGCTGCTTTGTGACACTGTCCATTGTTCAAAGTGCTGTACAAATAAAATGAATTGAATTGTATAATAAAGTGCTTCAGGGTGATGGGATGAAAACAGCCCGAGATGAAAAGTTATAAGAAGTGGATTATTTTCTACTAACAGTACATCCTGAATGTGCCTTTAAAACTTTCCTTGCCCCTAGAAAGTTTCCACCTCCAAGCAAATGACACTAGGACACTTTCTGGACATGACACGTGACTTTGAGGCTCAGAGTAGTCTTGTATTGTTTTGTACATAACTTGCTAGACGTTTGGATTTTATTTATTTATTTTTGGATCCATGGCATTGTAGCACACAGTGAGTCAACTTGGAAAGTGTCATAACTTTAAGACAGCAAGTTGACACTTGTCTTAGAAATCATTTCAAGCCCTGCTCGTCATTAGGAATGTGTATATAGAAATATATTATGTTACCTTAAGAGTGTTTTTGTAGCTATGCTATTCATACATTATTATTATTATTATTATTAATATTATTATTATTATAGAAAATGTTTTACTAATTAAATTAAATTAATTATTTTACTAATTTAATTTATATAGTGCTTTTAACTCTGGATATAGTGGCAAATCAGCTTTAAATCAGGAATATAAAAAGCTATTAAGAACAACAACAACAACAACAACATTAATTATTATTATTTTTATTTATTTATTTATTTATTTATTTGACTTTAATGTTACAGATATGAGGCAATTCTCCATCAGCTGCTCATTCAGAAACCAGGCCACAGTCCTAGTTTGAACCATAATGTTACTTCAAGCTCAAATCCTCTTCTGTAACAGCTCTGCTATGGTTTATTGATTCAAATTTTTCTACCCAAGACAGAGCCGGCTGCTGAGTGATGCAACACTGATGTATAAATTCTCAAACGAAGCTTGCAGATGAGTTGGAGGCGCTGTTGATGATATCAAACTAACACCATCCAGACGAAGACAAGCTGACGCACATTTTTAGCTGTACAGCGGCAATTTGGAGTCAGTGTGTGCAGGGCAGCAAAATAAATAAAATAAATAAATAACACACTGGAGATGATGAAAATGATGGAAATCAGCAAAAGCTTATGAAATTATCATGCAGAGGCATTTGATCGGAAGACGGCACACAAGAAAGATATAAGAAATGGCAAAGAGGTTGATCTTATCAGATAATTTCATTCAAAACTTGAACAGTTCTTCACATGGAAGCCATATGCAATCCCTGAAAAAAAAGGATTTAAGGCATTTCACTCCCCACAAAAAAAAAAAAGATCAGATAATTCAACCTCGCATGACACTGAACAGCACGGTCGCATTCACAGCTCTCTTACATTCCTCAGGGAAAACAGTATGGCTAGTTGGAGAAAATTATTCTTTTATTGAGTCTTTCAGAGCTCCTGGGGAAAGATTGGGAAGGAATTTTCTTTCCAAAAGCAAAAAAAAAAAATTATATTTATATATATATATATATATATATATATATATATATATATATATATATATATATATATATATATATATATATATAGACAAACAGAAGTGTGCATGGAAAATAAAGGAAGCACTTTTTTCCCCCTCTTTTCATTTTCTTCCCGTTCTCTGTAGGGAGCATGGACAAATAGAGGCAGGAAATGGATAGTTACGGTTTCAACTTGAGACCAACAAGGTTGCGCTGCCGGGTCATATTCGCAATGACGGATGCAGAAGAACAAACAAACAGGCAGAGTTCGATCAGTCCACTTTACAGGAGGTGCATACACTAGAGGAATCCACGACTTGCCCTCAGGCCAAATGGCTCTCTTCTCATGATGGTCCATCACTTCAGGTTTTATCAGCCTTGTGTATCCCTACGTAGCCATTCCATATATCCTGTCCATTTATCTCACTACAGGCACCTTCTTAAGGTCATCCATTGTTCCATGGTTAGCAGAGGTAGAGCAAACAAACACTTAACCCGCAACGGCAATGGAACCGAATCGCACCATTGGCAGAAATGAAAATTGTGTCATCCATCAATCTACATCTCATTCATTATAAAATGTTATACTACACGACATCATAGTAATGACATTGACATCACACACATGCACACACACCAGCTCATCAGCTCTTTCACTTCCTGAAATGACCACTGAGATATAATACTTTTAATAAAGCACTGTAAATGCATAATACCTATTATAATCCTGTATAAATTCTCATAAGCAATTCCATCTGCATGGATGACACATTTATACAGATTGGGCTTCCTGTATACATAATGCATTATAATATACCATTAGATAGCATATGCAAATCATGGTAAAAACCTGCATTGGTGTTCATAGGTAGTTATAGTCACATACATAATGATTACATAAAGGCTGTGCAACTCATGCATTTGTCCATAAACATTTATAACAGTTACTGCACATATGTAACACCTTGTAATGCTTGACAGGTAGATACAGTCCGGATATAAATATCTGTATCACTTCTCATAAGTGGATTCATTAACAGTTATATAACACACAAAAAGTTCATAAGGTGTTGTTATAAGCCTTTATAATTGCTGAAAAGTAGTTATAACATGTGCCTTTTTGTATGTAAAAGTATAGGTTTCAAGTGCCTCTAGTTTTCGTTAAGTTATGTAGCAGTTACATACAGTAAGGATGCATGATACCAGATTACATTTTAAATCTAGATGAAATGTCACCCTATGGAGCATTATAAGTGGTCTATTCAGGCTGTGAATAAAGTGGCAAAGTCGATTCATATGAACAAGAGTACTGCAGTTTAGTGCTTTGTGTAATTATATTTTATAAATGCACTTATGATCATTTGTACGTTGTTTTGTTGTTTAGATCAATATTTAGAGAAAGTCAGGATTTAATAATAATCTATAATTAACTATAAACTAATAATCACTTCCTTAGCAATAGCACCCTAGCGCAATATTCAGTTTTATACATAGAAGCTTATTAAATAAGCTTCAGTTGCACCTTGAGGTATCTGCATTCCCCGTCATCAGCTGTTTATTCTGAAAATATAAATATTTTCTGTCACAATGTTTAGAAATGTAGCTTAATAACAGCTCTGACTGGTTACAGGACATGCTGAAAATAACCATTACAACCTGAGGGAATGATGTACAAAACCTTAGCAGCGCACACACAGGACAGATGTTAAACATCATTTCCTTCCGCCTGAGACGGAGCTAAACGCTGAGTGATGCAATTCCGATGTCTAAATTCTCAGATTAAGCTCGCAGTGTTGATGATATCAAGATAACACTGGCGGCGCGGCTCGCATGCGGACGAGCCAACGATCCGTTTCAGCTTTGCTTAGCACCTTAGCAATTTGATGCGAGTAAATGTGCTGTCATAGCAAATATGTCGCAAAGAAGATGCTGGAGATTATGGAAATGATTCAAATCAGCACAGATCAACAACTGTTCCGCCGTGGCATTCGATTAGCAGGAGATCTGGGAAGGGAAAGGAGTTTGATGTGATCAGCTAATTGCATCCTGAATCAGAATGTACAGAATAAAACACACACACACACACACACACACACACACACCAATGGCGTGCAGGAATTTTATTTTGTTATTTATTTAATTTTATGCAAACCTAGTGAAACAGAAACCCATATTTATGTTTTTCAAAAATAAAATAAAATAAAATATAAAAACATAAGAAATACATAAAAATTAAAAAACACATCAATACAACAGCTATATCATTATATCCTTTGCACAAGTAATCACCCCCACCCAAGGTGTTAATATGAATAGAAAATTAAGAAATTAAGAAAAGTTAAAATGTTTTAAAAAGTGAAAAGCGCTAAGACATTAAGACATTCCTTGAGTTTGTCACAGAATATTTAATAATTTTTGAAATTATTTTTTTTACTGAATATTAATAATTAATTATTTAAATAATAAATGTTTTAAACAATTAATTTAATTGGATATTAAATATTTATCTAAATATTTTCTGATTTACTTATTTGTTTGTTTTTATTTATTTTATGTATTTATTTCAATTATATTGAGAAGGTTAGTGTGCAATTACTACATGCAGATCACCACATCACCCAGCTGACATCTGATTACTAATACATCTGTACACAATCACACAATTACTCACTGTGACGCTAAGCTAAGCCCGAATTTTACCAAGCCACATTTTCTCATTTATTGGTATTCTGGATTTGATTGTGTTTCCCTGTTTTTTGTGATTTTGAGCTGTTGTTGATGTTTGCTCATCGCCTGACCTTAGCCTGGCGTTGTGTACATTTGTGTACATTTTTGGGTTTGCGAGCCAGAATCATTCAAACATTCCCAGGGCGTATCGTGCGGAGCTCCGCCCCCACCTCAGCTACTCAGACCGCATCTCTGTTATGTTGATTCCAGCATACAGACCACTCGTCAGACGCTCTAAACCGGTTGTGAAACTGTTTAAAACCTGGCCAGAAGGAGCCATCTCTGCTCTTCAGGACTGTTTTGAGTGCACTGACTGGGACATGTTCAGGGAGGCTGAAACCAAACGGCGATACCACAGATTTGGAGGAATATACATCAGTGACCAGCTACATCAGCAAGATCGATGACGTGACCATCTCCAAATCCATCACCACAAGCTCCAACCAGAAGCCGTGGATGACCGCAAAAGTGCGCTGCACTGCTAAAATCCAGGGAGTTTGCCTTCAGAGCTGGAGACAAGGACGCCCTAAGAAAGGCACGGGCTAAACTGTCTCGAGCCATCAGGGAGGCAAAGCATACACACTCCCAGAGAATCCACGGCCACTTCCAGAGCAGAGGTGACACTCGACGCATGTGGCAAGGCATCCAGTCCATCACCAACTATAGGCCAGCTCCACCTGCCTGTGACAGTGATGCCTCCCTCCCAGATGCGTTGAACAACTTCTATGCTCGGTTTGAGGCACAGAATGACGTGACGGCAAGGAAGACCATCCCTCCTCCAGAGGACCAGGTGCTCTGTCTCACCACGGCCGACGTGAGGAAAACTTTCTGCAGAGTTAACCCACGAAAAGCTGCTGGACCAGACAACATTCCTGGCAGAGTGCTCAGGGAATGTGCAGAACAGCTAGCAGATGTCTTCACTGACATCTTCAACATCTTCAACAAGTGCTTCAAGAGGCTCGTCATGAGGCAAATCAAGGACCTGTAACCACCATCACCACACCCCATGCAGTTTGCGTATCGTCCAAATCGCTCCATGGACAATGCCATCAGCACAACTCTCCATTTGTCCCTCACACACCTGGAAAATAAGGACACTTATGTCCGAATGCTGTTCATCGGCTTCAGTTCAGCATTCAACACAGTCATCCCTCAGCACCTGACCGAGAAGCTGAGTCTGCTGGGCATCAACACCTCCCTCTGCAACTGGATCCTGGATTTCCTGACTGGGAGACCTCAGTCAGTCCGGAACAGCACCTCCAGCGGCACCACACTGAACACTGGAGCTCCTCAGGGCTGCATGCTCAGCCCACTGCTGTTCACCCTGCTCACTCATGTCTGTGCAGCAATGCACAGCTCCAACCACATCATTAAGTTCGCTGATGACATGAACGTGGTGGGTCTCATCAGCAAGAACGAAGAGTCAGCATACAGAGAGGAGGTGCAGTGGCTAACAGCCTGGTGTAAAGACAACAAACTGTCTCTGAACATGGAGAAAACGAAAGAGATGGTTGTTGACTTCAGGAGAGCACAGAGTGACCATTCTCTACTGAACATCAACGGGTCCAACGTGAAGATCGTCAAGAGCACCAAACTTCTCGGTGTTCATCTGGCGGAGGACCTCACCTGGTCGCTCAACACCAGCTCCATCACCAGGAATGCCCAGCAGTGTCTCTACTTCCTGCGAAAGCTGAGGAAGGCTCATCTTCCACCTCTCATCCTGACCACCTTCTACAGAGGGACCATCGAGAGCATCCTGAGCAGCTGCATCACTGCACCGTGTTGGATCGCAAGACCCTGCAGCGGATAGTGAGGACAGCTGAGAAGATCATCAGAGTCTCTCTTGCCTCTGTTATGGACATTTACTCCACACGCTGCATCCGCAAAGCCAACAGCATTGTGGACGACCACATACACCCCTCACACACACTCTTCACCCACCTGCCATCTGGAAAGAGGTACCGTAGCATTCGGGCCCACACAGCTTCTTCCCTCAGGCAATCAGGTGTCTCACCAGAGAACTGAACTAAACTGAGGAACATGGACAGACACACACACACACACACACACACACACACACACACACACACACACCTGATATTGTTTACATGCACATGTCACTTTAATATTTGTACCATAACTTGAAATACTATATCTGTGTTAACTATCTCTGCTGCTATTCTTGCACAACACCGTTTTTTGTACTGTTCTTTTTTTTGCACACAGTGGGTGTTATGTGTCTTGTTTGTCTGCACTGTCTTGTCATTCCCTGCACTTATGTTGTATATTTAGGTTAAAAATTCTGCACCTTAGTTTAACTTCATGTTTGTCCGCGTCACCCTGTATTTTGTTTTTGTTATGTGTAGCACCTCTGGTCCAGGAGGAACATTGTTTCATTTCACCATGTACTGCATCAGCTATATTTGGTTGAAGTGACAATAAAGCTTCCTTGAGTTTGACTTTGAGAATCTTCAGTAAAACTTTATATTGCTAGTACAGCGCTAGCTCTTAAATAGCCGCTAATGTTTTTTCTTGGTTATAAAGGAATTTAGCATCACTAACTAAAACCAGTGTAAATCATTTTCCCTTTCTCTCTCTCTGCCTCTCTCTCTCCCTCTCTCCCTTTCTCTTTCTCAGTTTTGTGTTCTCTCTCTCTCCCTTTCTGTCTCTCAGTTTTGTGTTCTCTCTCTCTCCCTTTCTGTCTCTCAGTTTTGTGTTCTCTCTCTCTCTTTCTCTCTCTCAGTTTTGTGTTCTCTCTCTCTCTCTCTCCCCCTTTCTCTCTCTCAGTTTTGTGTTCTCTCTCTCTCTCCCTTTCTCTCTCTCAGTTTTGTGTTCTCTCTCTCTCTCTCCCTCTCTCTTTCTCTCAGTTTTGTGTTCTCTCACTCTCTCCCTCTCTCTCTCTCAGTTTTGTGTTCTCTCTTTCCCTTTCTGTCTCTCAGTTTTGTTTTCTCTCTCTCTCCCTTTCTCTCTCTCAGTTTTATGTTCTCTCTCTCTCTGCCTCTCTCTCTCCCTTTCTCTCTCTCAGTTTTGTGTTCTCTCTCTCTCCCTCTCTCTTTCTCTCAGTTTTGTGTTCTCTCGCTCTCTCCCTCTCTCTTTCTCTCAGTTTTGTGTTCTCTCGCTCTCTCCCTCTCTCTCTCTCAGTTTTGTGTTCTCTCTCTCTCTGCCTCTATCCCTCCCTCTCTCTCAGTTTTTTGTTCTCTCCCTCTCTCCCTTTCTCTCTCTCAGTTTTGTGTTCTCTCTCTCTCTCTCCCTTTCTCTCTCTCAGTTTTGTGCTCTCTCTCTCTCTCTTTTCTCTCTCTCATTTTTTGTGTTCTCTCTCTCTCTCTTTCTCTCTCTCAGTTTTGTGTTCTCTCTCTCCCTTTCCCCTCTCTCCCCTCAGTTTTGTTTTCCTCCCCGCTCTCCCTCCCTCTCTCTCTCAGTTTTGTGTTCTCTCTCTCTTTTTGGGCCTCTCTCTCTCCCCTCTCTCTCAGTTTTTTGTTCTCTCTCTCTCTCCCTTTCTCTCTCTCAGTTTTGTGTTCTCTCTTTCCCTTTCTCTCTCTCAGTTTTGTGTTCTCTCTCACTCTCTTTCTCTCTCTCAGTTTTGTGTTCTCTCTCTCTCCCTTTCTCTCTCTCTCCCTCTCTCTCTCAGTTTTGTTTTCTCTCGCTCTCCCTTTCTCTCTCTCAGTTTTGTGTTCTCTCTCTCTCCCTCTCTCTTTCTCTCAGTTTTGTGTTCTCTCACTATCTCCCTCTCTCTCTCTCAGTTTTATGTTCTCTCTCTCCCTGCCTCTCTCTCCCTCTCTCTCTCAGTTTTGTGTTCTCTCTCTCTCTCTCTCTCTCTCTCTCTCTCTCTCTCTCCTCTCTCTCTCTGTCTCTCTCTCTCTCTCTCATGAGTATATGCGTTTCTGCATGAATTTGAAGCCGCTTTGAACTTTCACCACAGGAGTAATTTTTGCTGAATCTTCAGTTCCTCTTAAACACTATTCTTCTATGAAAGTGCTTTTTTATATCAAATGAATGACTTTTGGTTAATTTCTTCATCAGGCCAGAGTGAAATTTGTTCTGATTGAATTCAGCATTAGTATCTGCTGAAAAAAAAACCCTCACAAAACATTTAGATTAACGTATTATCCACACATCGTTGCACACTGGTCATTTCAGTCTATTACACAGGTGTGTTGGAAATCTGTAGTAATCATTTCACTGCAGTGGACTGAGCGAGCGGCCGAGCCAGATATTAATAACGAGAACGTCGCTTGATTTCCACAATGACCTGCTGTACACCGTCACATCTGGACAACACAGTGCAATTATGCCTAAACCTTTCCAATCACCCCGATGTTCTGGGGCTGTCCATCCTGCATTTGACTGTCAACATTTTTTTGCTCCATTAAACGTTAAAAAAAAAAAAAAAAAAAAAAAAAAAAAAAAAAAAAAAAAAAAAAAAAGATGGCTTAGTGGTTAGCACGTTTGCCTCACACCTCCAGGGTTGGGGGTTCGATTCCCGCCTCCGCCGTGTGTGTGTGTGTGTGTGGAGTTTGCATGTTCTCCCCGTGCCTCGGGGGTTTCCTCCGGGTACTCCGGTTTCCTCCCCTGGTCCAAAGACATGCATTGTAGGTTGATTGGCATCTCTAAATTGTCCGTAGTGTGTGTGTGCGTACCCTGCGATGGGTTGGCACTCCGTCCAGGGTGTATCCTGCCTTGATGCCCAATGACGCCTGAGATAGGCACAGGCTCCCCGTGACCTGAGAATAGATCGGATAAGCGGTAGACAATGAATGAATGAAAAAAGAAAGCAAGGTACAGGATGTGTTTTTTTTTTTTTTACTATTATAATTTTTAAACAATGACACGTTTTCATCCAAATCTGCCTTTTTCAGACTTGGATACATGACATGTGGTTTTAATATTCATGCCATTTTATTTATTTATGTTCAGCTTGCTATTGCAATTTTTCATTTGTTCATTTTCTCCAAAAGCTTTAGTGCTTTGCAAGAAGCATTAACCCCCTTTTGTATGAACTTGTCAGAACTTGCTGGAACTGAAAAGTCTTCAGAAAATAACATTATAATGAAGTCTGATGGTGAGATGTTTATGATTTCCAAGAAAAAAAAAAAACTTCATTCACCATTATTACTAAATGCCGAGTCTTGAGTTTTTAGACTGCTACTGAATGAATTCAAAGAAATATACTCTTTAAAATTGCAAAATTCATTCATTGTCTTCCGCTTATCCGATCTATTCTCGGGTCACGGGGAGCCTGTGCATATCTCAGGCATCATTGGGCATCAAGGCAGGATACACCCTGGACGGAGTGCCAACCCATCGCAGGGTACACACACACACACACACACACACACACACACACACACACACACACTACGGACAATTTAGAGATGCCAATCAACCTACAATGCATGTCTTTGGACCGGGGGAGGAAACCGGAGTACCCGGAGGAAACCCACGAGGCACGGGGAGAACATGCAAACTCCACACAGATGGCGGAGGCAGGAATCAAACCCCCAACCCTGGAGGTGTGAAGCAAACA
>JAUCMX010000012.1:22335643-22360643 GCA_033459395.1 Hemibagrus guttatus | reverse complement strand
CAAACCGAAAACAGCAAAACATACATGCTGTGGAAGGGAAAGCGACAACCACGATGAGACATTGTGACAACGAGGTATACACGACCTAGAACTTAAAATAGTATATACAACTAAGCAATAAACGATTAAGGGCCTTGCTCAAGGGCCCAGCAGAAGCAGGGATTCAAACTCACAACCTTCTGATCAAGGATATATAATCATATTATATACCCTCTATATAATAAATAATGTACCTATACTACAGTTTAGTGTTGTGTTGTTTGCATAGCATAGCATAGCATAGCACAGATTTGTGTTTAGTGTTGCATAGTATAGTATATCACGGTATCGCACAGCACACTAGTTTTGTGTTGTCTGGTGTTATATAGTGTAGTGCAGTATAGTATAATACAGTACAATTTTGTGTTAGGTGTCGTATAGTGTAGTATAGCATATCTTAGCAAACTACAGTTTTGCATAGCATAGCATGGCATACTATAGTTTTGTGTATAGCGTAGTATGGTATAGTATTATATTCAATTTTGTGTTTTATTGTATTGTGTTGCATAGTGTAGTATAGTGCAGTGCATACAGTATTGTGTTGTATTGCAATGCGTAGTCTATTATAGCACAGTATAGTACAGTATTGTATACTACAGTTTTGTTGTTTCGTGTTGTGTGATATCGCATAGTATGGTACTATATACTTCAATTTTGTGTTGTAGTGTATCAAGGTGAACTGAGAAACAGGACTGAGTGTTGCTGAGGCATTAGTGCAGTGGCTGATGGGTAACTTGATTCAGCATGAAAGTATAAACTTTATACACTGATCAGTTATAGTATAGTACAATATAGTAGAGTACAGTATAGTATAGTAATAGCATAGCACAGTATGGT
Source organism: Hemibagrus guttatus (assembly GCA_033459395.1). Taxonomy (NCBI): domain Eukaryota; kingdom Metazoa; phylum Chordata; class Actinopteri; order Siluriformes; family Bagridae; genus Hemibagrus; species Hemibagrus guttatus. The sequence goes on along the minus strand of JAUCMX010000012.1, from coordinate 22,359,767 downwards.
ATAGTTTTGTGTTGTGTTTTATTGCATAACATAGTATAGTTTGTGCTGTATTGTGTTTCATTGCATAATATATTGCAGTGCAGTACAGTGATGCATAGTGTTAGTATATTATTGTATACTGAGGTTTTGCTCTGTATAGTATAGGGTAGTTTTGTATTGGGTTAGCTGATATAATATTTGCGTGAATGTGCAGGTGTAAATCCTAAATTTACTAAAATATATGCTGTTAAGAAACATTTTATTGGCAGTGTATATAAAACAGATCAAAATGAACAGACTTCTTATTTGCATTATGTATAGGGCCCAAAAAATGTACACACACACACACACACACACCTCATGTGACCATCAAAAGAGAGCCAAAGAAAATGGCAGAGGCAACTTTTATTTTTCTTTTAATGTTCATATACATTTAGTAATACAATTTTACGCATATATGTATTTTTATGTTGAATTGTGTATATGTTCTTTGGGCCCCTCTGTATATAAAACACACTGATGTAAAAACATACCTTCACTAAAGTTGGAAAGAAAAACAAGTTCAGTCATAGCATTGATTCATCTGTGAGAGCAAGTACTGTACATTAAATATTCATGAACATACAAACATTCTTTCTCTCTGTGGAGTTTTGTGTGCAATAATTATAAAAAATATCTAGCATGCTAATTTTAATCAAGTTAAGAAAAACAAGTCCATAGAGTTTATTTTGCATCTTCAAATCCGTGTGACTCACAGCACGATCCGTACCTTAGCAGATCTATCTGCGGTAATATCCTGATCTCAGACAGAGCCGTGATGGAGAGAGATTGAGGTTATAAAAAAAGGTGTAAACGTCCTCCGTGAAGCTAAAACCTGCAGGCAGGAGAGAGGGCAGCAGTCAGCTGGATGAAAGCCACAGTGAAGAAGTCGATCCAGAGTGAAGAGAGAAGAAAGCCGTGGAAGCTGTGCTGAAATCCAAATTAAGCAAAAGTGACTTGTTTCTGCCAACCACCCACTTTCTGATAGAAACACTCTCACTTTCTCTCCTCAGCTTAGCCAAAGACTTCTCATATCCTGTGGACAAACCTGAGATTTTTATGTGTGTGTGTGTGTGTGTGAGTGTGTATTCTCACACACTCACGGTTACAAAATACAACATCTGTAAAACCTCACACACACACACACAGGGAGAAATGATGGATTCACTCATGAATTATAGACACAGCTGCTAGAAACACACCTAGAGGGCTGAATGTCATAATGATGTCAGAAACCGAGTTGCCAGTTTATTAGGAATTTATTATTCATCTATAAGGTGGATAAAGCCTGCACAGAATATCCAGTTTATTACATCCTCAATAAATAAATAGATAAATAAATAAATAAATAAATAAATAAATAAATAAATAAATAAATAAATAAATAGATAGATAGATAGATAATAGGCAAACAAACAAGCAATTAAATGGTCAAATAAATAAGAAATAAATACATTATATCCATCAGGAAAGCAATAAACAAATCAAACGTTTTACACTTTGCCTCTTTGCCTGCAATTTTAAATCTATTCAACATTAAAAACGGGTTCTCCCGATCCACTAGAGTTATAGGGGATCTGGAATATTCTAGGAACATAGAGTGAAAACACAAAAGTGAAAACGTACCCGCACTGAACTGGTCATTGTGTTGTATAGTATAGTATAGTATAGTATAGTATAGTATAGTATAGTATAGTATAGTATAGTATAGTATAGTATAGTCAGTGTTGGGAAGGTTACTTTGGAAATGTAATAGGTTACAGATTACAAATGACCCTATTTAAAAGATTAAAAGATTATATTCATTTAATTTTAAGCACAGCCACCACAACACCAGACTTCATAACTAAAATTGCTTAATACTGTTTTAGGAATCAAATCTTTGCATAGCTATGACAGGACACACTGGCAAGTAACAATGCCTTGAAAAAAAACATAATCTGAAAAAATAAAGCATATACATAAACCCAAATAGGCAATAAAACAGTTATTAAAACAGTTAATAAAAGAAAAACACTGGTGTCTCATAGCCCTCAATGCAATTAAGGAAAGAAATGAATTAAATCTGTGTGTGTGTGTGTGTGTGTGTGGTGTGTGTGTGTGTGTGTGTGTGTGTGTGCGCGCGCACATGAATTTCACAACTCGATGACTTTGTGAGTCATCATAACGTATGCTACAATGCTAAAATAACTAAGTTATATTAGATCTGACATTACCAAAAATGTGAGCTATTTATTTTCTGTCAAAGGGTTCATAAATAGAAGTGTGCCTGGTAACGGTAGCTAGCAGACTAGCTCATTTGTTATGAATGTTTTGAATACAGGTCTTGAATACACTGTGGGGTCGATGAATGCGCTGGCGTGTTTTGGTGGATTTTTTCCACATAGCAGCTACAGTACATCGACTGACTACTCTGAAATATAGTATAGCATAGTATAGTAAAGTATAGTAAATTATAGTAATAGGTATTGTCTCTTACAGTACAATTTTGCATTGTATTGTGTCGTGTTGCATAGTGTATTATAATATAGAAAATATGTTATGTAGAAAAATATTGTGTACTACAGTTTCATGTTTACAAACCCGATTCCAAAAAAGTTGGGACACTGTACAAATTGTGAATAAAAACAGAATGCAATGATGTGGAAGTTTCAAATTTCAATATTTTATTCAGAATACAACATAGATGACATATCAAATGTTTAAACTGAGAAAATGGATCATTTTAAGGGAAAAATAAGTTGATTTTAAATTTCATGGCATCAACACATCTCAAAAAAGTTGGGACAAGGCCATGTTTCCCTCTGTGTGGCATCCCCTCTTCTTTTTATAACAGTCTGCAAACGTCTGGGGACTGAGGAGACAAGTTGCTCAAGTTTAGGAATAGGAATGTTGTCCCATTCTTGTCTAATACAGGCTTCTAGTTGCTCAACTGTCTTAGGTCTTCATTGTCGCATCTTCCTCTTTATGATGTGCCAAATGTTTTCTATGGGTGAAAGATCTGGACTGCAGGCCGGCCATTTCAGTACCTGGATCCTTCTTCTACGCAGCCATGATGTTGTAATTGATGCAGTATGTGGTCTGGCATTGTCATGTTGGAAAAAGCAAGGTCTTCCCTGAAAGAGATGACGTCTGGATGGGAGCATATGTTGTTCTAGAACTTGGATATACCTTTTAGCATTGATGGTGCCTTTCCAGATGTGTAAGCTGCCCATGCCACACGCACTCATGCAACCCCATACCATCAGAGATGCAGGCTTCTGAACTGAGCGCTGATAACAACTTGGGTTGTCCTTGTCCTCTTTAGTCCGGATGACATGGCATCCCAGTTTTCCAAAAAGAACTTCAAATTTTGATTGGTCTGACCACAGAACAGTTTTCCACTTTGCCACAGTCCATTTTAAATGAGCCTTGGCCCAGAGAAAACGCCTGTGCTTCTGGATCATGTTTAGATATGGCTTCTTTTTTGACGTATAGAGTTTTAGCCGGCGACGGCGAATGGCCCGGTGGATTGTGTTCACCGACAATGTTTTCTGGAAGTATTCCTGAGCCCATGTTGTGATTTCCATTACAGTAGCATTCCTGTATGTGATGCAGTGCCGTCTAAGGGCCCGAAGATCACGGGCATCCAGTATGGTTTTCCGGCCTTGACCCTTATGCACAGAGATTGTTCCAGATTCTCTGAATCTTTGGATGATATTATGCACTGTAGACGATGATAACTTCAAACTCTTTGCAATTTTTCTCTGAGAAACTCCTTTCTGATATTGGTCCACTATTTTTCGCCGCAGCATTGGGGGAATTGGTGATCCTCTGCCCATCTTGACTTTTGAGAGACACTGCCACTCTGAGAGGCTCTTTTTATACCCAATCATGTTGCCAATTGACCTAATAAGTTGCAACTTGGTCCTCCAGCTGTTCCTTATATGTACATTTAACTTTTCTGGCCTCTTATTGCTACCTGTCCCAACTTTTTTGGAATGTGTAGCTCTCATGAAATCCAAAATGAGCCAATATTTGGCAGGACATTTCAAAATGTCTCACTTTCAACATTTGTTATGTTATCTATATTCTATTGTGGATAAAATATAAGTTTATGAGATTTGCAAATTATTGCATTCCTTTTTTATTCACAATTTGTACAGTGTCCCAACTTTTTTGGAATCGGGTTTGTAGTTGTATTGGGATGTATTGCATAGTACAATATAATATAGTATAGTACAGTATAGTGTATAAGGTATTGTCTCTTACAGTACAATTTTGCATTGTATTGTGTGGTGTTGCATAGTGTGTTATAATATAGAAAATTGTTAGGTAGAAAATTGTGCACTACAGTTTCATGTTGAGTTGTATTGGGATGTTTTGCATAGTATAATGTAGTATAGTACAGTATGATATAGTATAGTGTAGTATAGTATAGTGCACTAGTGTATAGTAAGAGGTATTGTCTTGTACAGTACAATTTTGCATTGTATTGTGTTGCATAGTGTATTATAACATAGTATAATATTGTGTAGTGTAATATAGTTTAGTATAGTAGTATAGTATTGTACAGTATAGTATAGTACAGTACAGTACAATTTTATGCATTGTATAGTGTCATGTTGCATATTGTATTATAATATAGTATAGTATTGTGTAGTACAGGTTTGTGTTTACATTTCATTTACATTTGTGTTGAGTTGTACTGACCTGTATAGTATAGTATAGTACAGTACAGTAAGAGGTATTGTCTCTTATAGTACAAATTTGCATTGTATTGTGTCATGTTACATAGTCTGTTATAATATTGTAGAGTATTGTGTACTACAGTTGCACTGTATTGTATAGTTTAGTGTTTTGTTATACTGCATAGTGTGCTGTTGCATACAATAGTATAGATTTGCGCTGTATTCTTTTGTGATGCATAGTTATAGTACAGCATTTTATTGTGTTGTATTGTGTATTTTGCTTAGAGTAGTACATCATAGTATAGTACAGTACAGTTTACAGTATAGTCTAATACAGTACAGTTTGGTGTAGTATTAAATGGTATAGTACAGTATTGTATACTACAATTTTGTGCTGAAGTGTATTGTTTTGTATAATTTATATTTTTGTTGTACAGTACTATATTGTGTATAAGCTTTAGTAGAGTATTGTATAGTACAATAACGCAGTGCAAATTTGTGTTGTGTTGTATTTTATTGCATAATCTAGTATAGTATAGCACAGCATTGTATTGTATACTATAGTTTTGTGTTGTGCTGCATTGTATAATAAAATACTATATAAGTACTATATTTGTGTAGAGTATTATATTGTGCAGTATAGTGTAATAATGTAATATTATAGAATGCACATTTTTGTTCTGTTCAGTTAAAAGGTTTGCAATAATTCAGTGCTTTGTATTAAATTACGATATATTTAATGAGCCTGGAAAAAGTCCAGGCAACATTTTGCGATCTTCATCCCTCCTGCTTGTGTGAGCCTAAACCCTCTGTAGACTCAGATTCCAGTTCCTGGCTGTCAGGAGAGGAACCCAGTGTAGTTTAATGATGCTTTTATCTTCAACACAGCTTCAGTGTGTTGTGTTTTGTGACATGCTCAGCACTCTTGTTGAGTGGTTATTTGACTTCAGTTGGCTCTAGCATCTGACCATTCACCTCAGACCATCAAAAAACCATTTCAGCTGCCCGTCATTGGATATTTTTACTCCCTCACCATTCTGCAGTGAACTCTAGAGTCTGTAGAAAATAATCTCAAGAGATCAGCTGCTTCTGAAATACTTAAAGCTGCCCGTCTGCCACTAAAAACCGTGCCACAGTCAAAGTAACTAAGATTTCACACACACTTAACCATTTGGAAGAAAAGTATTCCATATTTTGTTTTAAATACGTTCTGATGAAGCATTTCTTTTTTCCTCTTCTGAAAGCAGTCTTAAAATGTAACATGTTTCACACTGAAATGACAAGAAGCAATATTAGTTAGTTTTAATATATAATATAATATAATATAAATAATAATAATAATAATAATAATAATAATAATAAAAAAGAAAAGAAATCATTCATTCATTCATTGTCTGCCGCTTATCCGAACTACACTCGGGTCACGGGGAGCCTGTGCCTATCTCAGGCGTCATAGGGCATCGAGGCAGGATACACCCTGGACGGAGTCCCAAATCCCATCGCAGGGTACACACACACTCTCATTCACTCACGCAAATCACACACTACAGACAATTTAGAGATGCCAATCAACCTACCATGCATGTCTTTGGACTGGGGGAGGAAACCGGAGTACCCGGAGGAAACCCCCAAGGCACGGGGAGAACATGCAAACTCCACACACACACACACACGGCGGAGGCGGGAGAAAAGAAATCAGTTGAATGGAAATAAATGCTAATGAGATAAATGAGAAGGAAAAAAAAAACAATATTAGAATTCTCCTTTAAGGCGTTCCTTGAAAAATAATGTCGTTTCCTCTCATTTTACAGGATTAAAATGTCATTCCTTTCAGACACCAAGAAATATTTTCTCCTTTTTTTTTAGATGTCAGATGTGACAGTTATATCCATGTTGGTGTGATTACTGGACATCAAATTTATGCCAAATGATCAAGCTCCCCACCCCCAAAAGTCACATTGACTTTGGATTTTTATAAAATCAATCATATTGATTATGATCAATTTGCCAGATATTCAATCTGGGAAAAATTAAAAAAAATTACTCAAGTGTAAAAACTTCCATTAGACTAGAGACAAGATAAGAAAATTCAGACTTTGATCAGGTTTTATTTATGTAGCAAGGTAGCATCTGTTGGTGTTGGAGATGCAAAAAAAGCCAAGGCTAAAACACCAACATAAATAAGAGAGTTTGTTTTCATCTGCTTTGCAATAACTGTGAGAGTGACATTGAGATTTGATGTGTACAAGGTGGTTTTTTTTATTCTAATTGTATGTCTTTTTTATTTATTTTAATTAAAATTATAAATTCATTCTTATTTTATGTTTTTCCATATTTTTATTTTGATTCATATAGTGCACTACTACTACTATTACTACTACTACTACTACTACTATTACTACTACTACTACTACTACTACTACTACTAATAATAATCTTATACCTTTTTTTTCCCAATATTGAAAGAAGAGCAAGAAATGATGTTATTCTCAGAGCTGCAAATAATTAAGCTGCATCCCAAACTGCATATATACACACACTCACATATCACTCAATAGTTTGTCAGTAGATCATTCGTGCCATTATTATTAATGCATATGACTTAGTGAACATCATGCAGTTTGGAACACAGCCCTGAATTTTGTGAGGATGTCTATTAGCTTGGCACTCACTGCTTCTACTCACAGATTTAATCCATATCGCCAAGAAGCATAGCAAAATGTGAGAACCATCTCCGGCATGCAGCTCACAATATACTGCATCTATCTTAAAAGTGCCAGTGTTCTGGTAAAGGGCCAGATCATTAACACTGAGCTTTAAAAACCACCCTTTTTATGTTAACTGCATTCTTTTGTAAAGAAACATCTGCTGAAATAGTTATTGTACATAAAAATGTTGGTTATTACATCATAAAATGTGACCTCCAATTAGGATTTAATATGCAAAATGCAATGAAATGCGATTTGCATATTCATAGACGTCCGATACGATTACAAGTTTAGTTTTTTTTTATTTTATGAGTTCTATCAAATTATTTGTTTTTCATTGCTAGCATATGTTTTTTTTTTTAGAATTTTTTTGAGTGAGTGATTTTGAGAATAAAAAATACCACTTATTCAGAAAATTTATTTATTTATTTTTTGGAGGGGGTGGGGGATTTGTAAGATGGAGGACTCCAAGTATAAAGTTTGGTCACTGGTGAGGAAGAAAAAAAAAATTCTAATGACCCATTCCTTATGATAGCTCTTTAAATCACTGCTGCTGTCACAGGAAACACTCAAGACTCTACAATTTATTGAGGCTCTTGACCCTTAATAAATGAGATAGATTAAAGTCACTCTGGATAAGAGCGTCTGTCAAATGTCATAAATGTAAATATCATGGATACTTTTAAGCAAGTTCACGTTTTTGTTTTTTTCCCTAAGTTAGACTAGCCTAGATTCCAGTTAACAACTAACAACTTCTAGCCAATGCTAGCCAATGATATTTTCCTGCTGATTTATTCATTATAAAGCTTTGTAGCCATGCATATGAGCAGTAGGCTTGATCGAATGATGTTTTCTGCTTTCTAAAAGTCGTAACTGAATCCCAATTTTAGTGATGAAAGATTTTCAAATGAACTTTTACAGCTAAAATGTTTACAGCTGTGCAAGTACTTCGACATTTATCCTTCACGTGAGAATAATTTTTCAGTACTTCTTCCACCCATACATATCCACAATAAAAAAATTCCACCACACACACACACACACACACACACACACACACTTCTCCCATTACCCCTTGCATCATCTGTGTACCTTGAGACTACCTGGAACACTCCATCCTGCCACGTGAAAAGAAAGGTAACAGTAATATTATCAAGCAGGAAATCATATTTGAGAGTTTTAATATCTACAGGGTGCATTAAGAAGTTCACGTAATAAGACTGAACAAATAAGAACTCGGAAACCTTTTTACGGATCGCAGGATGCTCCAGGGTTGGGGGTTCGATTCCCGCCTCTGCCATGTGTGTGTGGAGTTTGCATGTTCTCCCCATGCCTCGGGGGTTTCCCCCGGGTACTCCGGTTTCCTTCCCTGGTCCAAAGACATGCATTGTAGGTTGATTGGCATCTCTAAATTGTCTGTAATGTGTGATTGTGAATGAGTGTGTGTGTGTGTGTGTGTGTGTGTCCTGTGATGCGTTGGCACTCCGTCCAGGGTGTATCCTGCCTCGATGCCCAACGACGCCTGAGATAGGCACAGGCTCCCCGTGACCCGAGAATAGATCAGATAAGCGGTAGACAATGAATGAATGAATGATGCTCAGGATTTTTCATCTGTACCTAGAAACCACCTTTAAACTGGAACATCGATCTGCCATGAGAAAGTAATAAAATATGACCATGAAATCATTTTTTAAAAAATGTTACGTAATTAGGGGGACTAGAAGGTTTTAAATATTTATACAGCACTGGGAAAGTCTGGATCTTACATTTTAAAATGAAATTAAGGACCTGAGCTAATTATAGCCGAGTACTCATGAGAAGATATTCCAGATATTTGGGTTAAAATGTCATTTAATTATAATTCTCTCTCATATACAAGAACTATGAAATCTACAGTGCTCAGAGTAAATGAGTACACCTCCTTTGAAAAGTAACATTTTAAACAATATCTCAATGAACACAAAAACAATTTCCAAAATGTTTAATATAACATCTGTTTAACTTATAACATGAAAGTACGGTTAATAATCTAACTTAAATTACACATTTTTTAGTTTTACTCAAATTAAGGTGATGCGGGCCTCCTGGTGGTCCAGCTGGAGGATCCTGCACGCTCATTGCCACGGCCCGGGTTTGATTCCCAGGCAGGGCGCCCAGCCAGCCACTAAAGAGTTAACTCTCAGTGCCGGTCCCAAGCCCAGATAAAATGCGAGGGTTGCGACAGGAAGGGCATCCGGCATAAAACCTGTGCCAAATCAAGCGGACCAGAAATGATCTGCTAAAAAAGAAGTGGATCATGCCATTGCGCTGGACAAACGCTGAAAGTCTCTGGAGCAAAGCTAAATTTTAGACTACAAATGTCTAAATGAACAAGAATTCAACCACAGGTGAGTCTAATTATTCATTACACAGGTGTCCAGCAGACAGTTGACTATAAAAGTGTCTTACTTAAAGAAAACCCCTTCCCAGTTCATGCTGTCAGCAATGGCACCACATGGAATAGAAATGTCACAAGGCCTGAGAAAGAAAATAATTTCTTTACACCAGAAAGGTGAAGGCTACAAGAAGATCAGCAAAGCTTTACTTATCAGTCAGAATACTGCAGCAAAAGTGATACAAAAATTTAATAAAGATGGAACTGCAACCATCTCACAGGAGACGTCCAGGTCGTCCACGGAAGTTAACACCTCGACAGGAACGTCTTCTGATGAGAAGGGTTGAAGAAAAATCGGCATGCAAGTTCACTGCAGTTATCTAAAGAAGTAAAAAGCCAAACTGGGGTGACTGTTTCCTGTGATACAGTACGGCATACACTGCAGAGGAATGGCATGCATGGGTGCCGTCCATGAAAGAAGCCTCTTCTAAAGCCCAGGCACAAAAAAGCCCGCCTAGAGTTTGCCAGGGCCCATGCTGACAAAGATGAAGACGACTGGGATTCTATACGCTGGAGTGATGAGACCAAGATAAATGTTTTTGGAACTGATGGCTTCAAAACTGCATGGTGTCACAAAAGTGAGGAATACAAAGAAAAATGCATGGTGCCTACAGTGAAACATGGTGGTGGCAGTGTCCTTATGTAGGGCTGCATGAGTGCTGCTGGTGTTGGGGAGCACTCGTGCCCTTGGTCGTCGTACACTTTTCCAACATGATGATGATCCTAAACACACATCTAAGGACACTGTTGGATTTCTGAAGAAGACCAGGGTGAAAGTGATTCAGTATGTCCTCCTGATATGAACCCAATCGAACACCTATGGGGAATTCTGAAGAGACAAGTTGAGCATCACTCTCCATCCAGAAAGTACTAGATGTCATTTTTGCATCACCCTAATTTGAGTAAAACTGAAAAATGTGTAATCTAAGTTATATTATTAACCTTACTTTCATGTTATAATTTAAACAAATGTTATATTAAACTTAGTCTTGTCAACATTTTGGAAACTGTTTTTGTGTTCATTGAGATATTGTTTAAAATGTTGCTTTACAAAGGGGCTGTTCTCATTTATGTTGAGCACTGTAGATGATGTAGATATCACAGTAACAGAACAGGTTTGACACTTTGATGGCGGGATAAACAGATAAAAAAAAAACTGCACATTAATTTGCGCAAACAGGAAGTAAACCATGAAGCTGATGTGAATCGCTTGCTCATGATTCACTGAGTTTGATTCAGGAGTCAAATGGCTTGAGAATGGCTCACTCAAGAGCTCACACAATTTGAGCTCTGCTGTGAAACTAGCTAGCTAGCTAAAACGTGTGTGTTGCTGAAACCACGTGTTTCCCAAAACAACTCTGTGCGAGTGCTTAAATGAATCAATCATTCTCAAGCTATTTGAGTCCATGGAGCTGAAATGACTCACTGACTTATGATTCATTGAGTTTGATTCAGTGGCACTTCCTGTTTGCTCAAATAGATTTTTTTTTTTTAACTTTTTTTTAAAATCTGTTCTGTAAAAACAGTTTATATTTGCATTATATGGTTGTATGTTTAAGGAAAAAGAATAAAAAGAAACAATTTCACACATAAAACTAACAGTGTGGACGAGCGCATGACCTTGTGTGAAAATTGATTTAGAGTTTATGATTTTATTGATTTTACGTTGCACTGTGATACTCCAGCTAAATTAGACTGCACTTAAATCCAGTACAAATAGATAACTGAAATAATCTCTGCTATTGATAAAATTGAAATCTTTACAGACTATTTTGAATTACAGCAGCTTTGAGCTCAATAGACACCAAAACTAAATTGAATCATCTGAACCGAAAAACGGAAGAAACCATGTTTATATAAGTTTCTAGCCATTATTATGTATATTGGGTGCATGTTGCTTTAAACTTCTAGAAAGTTCCTCTGAGGCTAACTATTAAAAGTTCTTTGTGTAACCTTAAACCAGAGTGATTTCCACTCAGGAACATTTTAAAGAATGCTTGAAGAGTGCTCAAAGAGGATAGAGTCATTTCTGAGACTGGGGAGATGAATAGCTCAGGGTGGACTTTTAACAATGTGTAAGCTATAAAACACTTGTGGTTGGGCTGCTATGACTAAAAGTGTAGCCATTCCAATTATTTTACCGTAACAGTAAATAAAATGAACTCTGGAATCAATCATTCATTTAATCAACCAATCAATCTATCCATCAACCCGTCCATCAGTCCAATCAATCAATCAATAAATCCATCCATTCATTTTCTGTAGGTCTTATCCTACACAGGGTCATGGGGAGCCTGGGGACTCGGTGCACAACCCTCAAGAAAGCCTTGAGGTAGGAGAACATGCAAACCCAGGGCAGAAGCAGGAATCAAACCTATAACCCCTGAAGGTGCAACCAAACCACTGAACCCGAGTCACGCTCGGCTTTACGTTACACCGCCTGACGCTGACCGAATGCCAAAAGCATCGGTTTAAAACCATTTCTGGCTGAGCTCAAGAGACTGAAAAATAAACAACAACAATAAAAAGACAAAAAACAAGGACATAGCCATAATTTATAAGTTGACTCATATATAGAAAAATAATGAAATATAACCTCGCTTTTAGCATGTCAGTGGAAGATAAGGATGGAGCTCTCAGCTGGAGAAATGTTATGGGAATAATCTATAAAATTTGGCAGGAAGGCTGAATTATTTAATGCTACAGGTAATAAAAGGTGTAAAAGTATAAAATATTATAATAATCTGATATTATTCTCAGAGAAATATTTAACAGGATTCTTTAGAAATACTGAGTCACAGCTTGCATAGAAACTGTCCAACAGGGACACATGAGACGTTTGGGATAAAGTCTAACCGATAAATTGTACAAAATCCAGGCACATCGTGTCCATTTATTCAAATCTGTACCAGTTTTCAGTTCCAAATTCTACTTTAGTGAAAATATAATAATGATTTTTTTTTTAAAACTCTGGTCAGAATGAAGGTATAGCGAGAAAAGTGAGAAAACAAACACAGCGACAAGGAAGAAAGCAAAAGTCAAACACCTTAAGCTGCAGGTGAGAAAGTGCTATAAAGAGAGGAGGAGAGCGAGCTTCTTCATAAATATACGCCGAGCTGAAACAGGAAACAGGTGCAGGCTGTAATCAGGTGAGAGAGAGTGAGGAAATATCCGGAGTGGATTTGGATCTGGACTTTGGTGGCTCCTGGATTTAAAGAATGAGTGAGCTGCTTTGGTGAATTTATTATTAATATTATTACTATTATTATTATTATTATTATTATTATAAGAGTTGAAGGCCAAAATATAAATCTTTCATGTGAATTGTTGCTCGTTTCTGTTCCTGGTTATGTTCTTATGCTACAAGTCCTATATTATGACTTCACTAATTAATGCATCCTGATACTGATTTACTCCAGCATCAGAGGCGTGTCCCAGATTGTACACTTCTGCACTATTCTATGCCATTTTGTAATATACATAGTCTGAGTATAAATAGTGCTCATACTGAAAAATCCAGCATAAAGAGGATGTGCACTTAAAGTCCCTGGATGATGCACTATTGCTCAAGCTTAGCTGCAGAAGAGGGGTGGGGCTACCAGGTGCTAATGCTGGATGAGAAAACATTTTCAAAATGGCCGACAACACTCTGGTGGATCAGACGTCAACATCTTTTAAATTAGACATTTGATCTGGATCTCTGGGATTACTCTCCTGTCTGGATTCTGCAAAACATGCCCTGTGCATTGATAACATGGACTTAATGACCATTTAGTCATCTTCAGTAAGTGATTTATCTTGAACATGGTCCATGGGGAAACATAAAGTCTATCTTGGAAACAGTGTCCATGATCTGAGGATACTCCATGAATGGTATTCCAGTCCATTAGAGTGCACCAACCACCTACACAATCATATTCTCATTTACATCCAGTAGCAATTTAGCACAGACAATACACCTAGGCTTAGCCCTAGCCCTAACCCTAGTACCCTTGGCATGGTTTTAGGATGTGGCAGGAAATCCAAGAACTTAAAGGAAACTGTCATGGACATAGGAGATGACACAAAAAAGACTGCAAGAAACAATAATCCAAGCTTTATAAGCTCTGAGGTAGCAATGCAACTGTAACATGTTGTTTTAGACTCTGGGTTTTATTGTAGCAATTCAAGAATCTCTGTTATAGCTTTAATCCATGCTAAAGAAAAAAGTAACATGAGAACTAGCTGGAGAATAGACTGGACACAACGCTCAGAAACGATCGATATGATCGGCTAGACGTTTTTTAGGTTTTTTTTTTCATGGATCTTTGTAGTTCTTATGATGGATTCAAACAAGTCACAACACAAATGTAATGAATACTGGAATAGTTTCTGGGACTTTAGATAATGTACGTATCAATAGAGCATTCCAAACATTGTGATTGAACAGATTTTAATTGTGATTATGAACATAAAAAATCCTGTAGGCAGGTTGCTTGTGCGACTGCAGTGTGAGACTGCCATGTTCCTCTACTGTGTTTTCCTATCTAGTTAGTCTCTCTGAAACATTCCCAAAAAATCTACACCCTGTCCCTTAAAATCTTGTTCCTTAGCAACTGTTTTGCTCATTTGCTTTAAATATTTGTGCTGTGATCTCATATGCGAAGCGGTACACGAGAACAATGAAAGGTGTAAAATTTTTTCCTCTCTTATCTGTCACTTCTTGTGGCTTGGATGAATTTTGTTGACAAGCTTTGGATTCACCTCTGTTGTGTTGTGCATGTGTGTGTGAGAGTTTCTGAAGGATAAGCCTCTCTGGAGAGACAGCAGATGAAAACGAGCAGGATCAGCACACGTGGCTCTAGATTCTCTTTAATATGCGCAGGAACCCGCATGGATTGGCTGTAAAAACTCGAATGAATAATTGATGCGATGTGGTGCCACAAAGCACTTTCTTTTAGCTAATTGGATTTAAAGACAGAGCAGGATAAAATATTATTATGCAGTGTGTGTGTGTGTATGTGTGTGTGTGTGTGTGTGTGTGTGTGTGTGCAGTGAAATGGTCTGAGAGGTAGACTAATAGCATCCTCCCTTCCACCCATCTCATTAATCTGCCTCGCCATGTTGTGGTAGACGTAAAAAAGGTGGAGGTGGAGGAAATATGAACAGGATATAAACATCATTGCCATACACCACACGACACACTTCCTTTAACCAGCGACCTTGTTTTGCGTCCAATTTACACGAGCTTATGACTAATTGAGGCTTTATCTCTGCCAGCGCATTTGCTGTCTGCAAGAGACTTTGTGGTTCATAGCTTGACCCATGTGAGTATTCGGCTTTAGAAACAGCGGGGCATCAAAGCACTATAGCTGTAATGTCTGGGAATTAAGTTTGTTAAGAAAAACAGCCTGGAGAAGGCTAGAGACTACATCTCTGCATTCCCTGCAGTCTGAAACGCCAGGCTACGGGATAATGAGACTGACAAAAGAGACTAAAGAGAGACGAGTGTAGGAGGGTGGAGTGAACACCAGAGTCTGGAGAGTGACAGAGTGCCAAGAAGAAGGCTGCTGAACATTGTTACTAGCTTGATTCTCTCTCTCTTTCTTCCTCCCTCTTTCTCTTTTCTCTCTCTTTCTTCCTTTCTCACACATGTATATATATATATATATATATATATATATATATATATATATATATATATATATATATATATATATATATATATATACCAATCAACCATAACATTAAACTCACTGACAGGTGAAGCAAATAACGTTAATTATCTCACTGCAGTGACAAAGGGGTGGGATACATTAGACACTAAGGGAACTGTCAATTCTGGAAATTGACGTGTTGGATGCAGAAAAAATGGGTAAGTGTAAAGATATGAGACTCTGACAAATCATTGATCAGAAGGTTGGGGTTCAAGCCTCCAAACTGCCAAGCTATCAACGTTGGGCCCAACGTTGGGTGGTTAAGGCTATGGGTTGTTGATTGGAAGGACAGGGTTCAAGCTCCAGCACTGCCAAGCTGCCACTGTTGGGCCATTGAGCAAGGCCCTTAACCCTCTGACCTCAACTTCCTCACCTGTGATATGTGAAAAAAAGAATTCCACTGTGCTGTAATGTATGTGCGGCGATAATAAAGGTTTCTTCTTACAATTTTTACAATATTATCAAGGACATAGTATCATGGCACCCACCCAACCAGATGCCTCGTTATAAACGCGTTTGTTAGCTAAACAAGCTTTGCTAGCTTAGTGTATCCATTATAGGTGACTCCTTAATCAGAGCATGACCTAGCTATGTTTTTTAGTATGTAAACCTCTTAAACCAATATAAATTAGATGGAAAGCCTGATGTTTATTTAGCATCTTAGTTAGCATGACTATAGACAGACAGATTCTTAGCTGAGATAATATAGGTGATTGAGGATCACTGCAAGAGTTCACATAATTGTAAAAGGAATTATCAGCACACCATCTATGTCAAGGCTGAGCTCATTAACCTCAGCAGGAGCAGCCTGGTATCCTACCAACATGGCCATTTTCTTAAAGAGGAATGTGGGAGAGGGTTTGTAGGTTTATTACGGATATAAATTTGTGATGTGTCAGCATCAAAGTGAATTTTTAGACTGTATAAACAGAAGAGGCCAAGAAACAGAGCCTTGTGGAACACCTCAAGGGATTTCCATTGGAAATGAAATGCTGTCTATCAGTGAGGTTTGATGTGAACCATGCTAGAACAGAGATGCCTGAGTGAGACAGCAAATGGGAAATAAAATATTATGATTGACATTATCAAAATGGAGGAGTAGAATGGTAATGAGACAAGAAGGAGGTCAATGTGTACCATTAGAAGGGCTGTCTCTGTACTGTGATAAGGATGACCATATATGTAATCAAATGTTGGTTGGTCACATGAAAAAAAATCAATATGAATCTATATATTTTGGAAATAATAAAATACCCAAGACAACACAAACAAAACTAGCAATTTACAAGAGCAGATGAGCATTAGTCTAACGTTCAGTTGAACTCAATCTTTGCTTGGCCTTGACTTCACCCCCTTATAATCTGTCTAGAGTAGATAGTCCTGGTATTCGACTTGCTACTTGTAGCCAAACCTGTCTCAAGCATTGTCTTAAATTTGTCTTTAACATTGTCTTAACCTTGTCTTGAGCATTGGTCCCATTTTCATTTGGGTTTAATCTTGACCTGGTTTTGACCCCCTTAAGAATTGGCCTTGACTAGAGAGTTCTGGTCTTGGACTTCCCACTTTCAGCCAGACATGTCTCAAGCATTGTCTTAAATTGAGCATTGGTTTCACTTCCATTTGGACTTAATCTTGACTTGGCCTTGACTTGAGCCCCTTATAATCTATCTATACTAGATAGTCCTGGTATTGGACTTGCCCCTTGTAGTCAGACTTGTCTCAAGCATTGTACTAAGAACTGGTCTCGCTTTCATTTGTGTTTAATTTTGACCTGACATGTACCCTCTTAAGAACTGGCCTTGGCTAGATAATCCTGGTCTTGGACTTGACAATAGAACTCTTGACTACAGACAAACATTCATTCATTCATTGATTGTCTACCGCTTATCCAAACTATTCTCGGGTCACGGGGAGCCTGTGCCTATCTCAGGCGTCATTGGGCATCAAGGCAGGATACACCCTGGACGGAGTGCCAACCCATCGCAGGGCACACACACACTCTCATTCACTCACGCAATCACACACTACGGACAATTTAGTGATGCCAATCAACCTACCATGCATGTCTTTGGATTGGGGGAGGAAACCGGAGTATCCAGAGGAAACCCCCGAGGCACGGGGAGAACATGCAAACTCCACACACACACACGGCGGAGGCGGGAATCAAACCCCCAACCCTGGAGGTGTGAGGCAAAACGTGCTAACCACTAAGCCACCGTGCCCCTAGAGACACACAATATGGCTAAAAGAATATTGACGTGTTCATCACACCCAAATGTTCTTGTTCCA
The DNA here is from genome assembly GCA_033459395.1 of Hemibagrus guttatus. Lineage (NCBI taxonomy): Eukaryota > Metazoa > Chordata > Actinopteri > Siluriformes > Bagridae > Hemibagrus > Hemibagrus guttatus. Next base: position 22,341,952 of record JAUCMX010000012.1, on the reverse strand, counting down.
CCAAATCTCATTCCAAAACCATGCACAATAATATGGAGTTGGTCCACCATTTGCACTTATTAACAGCCTCCATTCCTCTTTTCTGGTAAGGCTTTCCAATAGATGCCAGAGCATAGCTTTTGGGATTTGTGTTCAAGAGCATCAGTGAGATCAGATATCATCAGTGATGTTGGGATGTTGAGGAGGCTCCAGTTCAGTGCGGTTGAGTCACAGCTCTGTGCAGGAGACTTGAGTTCTTCCACTCCAACCTTAACATGATGACATGATGTCTTAATAGAGCTCACTTTGTGGAAATCCTGGAACAAGGTTTGAGCCTCTTAGTTCCAGTGAAGGGAAATTGGACACTACACACTACACCACACAAAGACATTCTATAGAACTCTTTGGGTAGAACCACATCAACTGGTTACATTTTAGCCTTCAATTTTATTTGCTTTGACATGTTAGTTTATAATTTCTTTTCCAAACCTTTTAGAGCCAGAAGCACACTCGGTGACTCTGACTACATGAAAAAGGAAGGAATAGATCTTTTTATAAATGAAAGTTCCAAGTCAGTGAAAATATTTTCGTATTCATAACTTTTAGAAAACTCAAAATATATAGTTATCTCTCTGGGGTAAACCTTAAAAGTTTGATGTAGAAAACTATAACAGACTGTTTATTCTAAGAAAGTGTTCTGAGTAAAACCTTTTTTGTTTGTTTTTTGATAAAGCTCACAATGAACCCTTGAGAAACACATTTTTTCTAAAAGCGCCATTTCCGAGTCGGAAAGAGGAGATGATAAGGTTCGGATGGAATCGTGTGATTTATCATATTGTAAGAAAGGAATAAAATGCTGCATGCTGTTGAAGGAAAATAATCAACAACAGAGTGGTGTGATGAAGCATGATGAAGGATTAGTGTTAGCAAAACGTTGTTTTTTATTTTACCTTCAACTTCCTGGTTTATTTCTGTTAAACCACAGCAATCATGACACTGATGAACACAGATGAATGTAGGAAGGAGCGAAGTACAGTCTTGGGAGTGCCTTAAAGTGCCAAGAAGAAGACAAAGCCCTTTAGGAGGGAATAGTGCAAAAAAAAAAAAAATAGCAGTTCCATCTTCTCGTCTCTGTGTGCACTCTATGGAGCGGCACATACAATCTGAACACAGTCAGGCGGTGAAAGTTTGAGGAAAAAACAAAACAAATCCCAATAGGCAGGAGATAAGAATTTGCTGTCAAGCTCTGGGCCAAGCTGGTTTCCAAAAAAACAAGATGATGGAGGGGACTACATCTGTTGCCTTGTGTGAAACAAGGGAATTTTGAAGTCTCAGAGCATCAGAGTCACAGAGGTACAATTTCTCTTCTTCCTAACGCATATAAACTGTGTGTACAAACAGAACAGCCGAACGTTTTTTTTTTTCTTCTGCGCTTTGCTAGTTTCCTTTTTTATTAAAAAATGATAAGTGCATCTCTTTTTGATCTTCTCCAAACGATATTCATGGCCTCACAGGTTTTCTGCAGCATTATGCTCGTTTTTAAATCGAAAAAAAAATATGAAGAAATAAAGTAAAATGATAAAAACCCAGGATGCTTAGAGATGTTTATCTTCGTTTTTTGGATGCAAAGCGACAACAAACGCGAAACCAGACGTCGTGCTCGTTCACGACCCGAGAATCTTCGAACGACGGTATGATTCGGTGCACAAACACAAACACGCTGATGTGTAAATGCAGGTGGGCCTACACAGGATATCAGCCTGCGAGATGATGTGAAATGATATGATGCCAGAACGAGCAGCAATTCACAGGAAAATGAGCAAACACTTTCAACCGAAGTGCGGAAGCGCCGCGACGACAGGAAGCAGGATTATCATAGATAATGGGATGAAGAGGCATATGTGAGGATGGTTTAACGGAGGGAAAAAAAATGATGCTTTGAATAAATAAACAAGCAAGTGATCCTGATCTGCATCCTCTATAAATATTCTTGCCCGAAACAACAGCTGCTGCTATAGAGGGATACAGATGGCACGTAAATTTCCTTGATAATAGTGCTAAAGTGTTTACCGTGGATGAAGTAAAACATCTCGCTGGATTGAATGAAGTCTGATTATGAAGGCTGGAGTGGTAATAAAATCACTTTAATCGTGAAATTTCGGAAATGAACGAACAGCATATATGGTCCAGACGGTAGACTCGGCCATCGTCTACAGTCCAGACGATGGCCGAGTCAGCAGGGAGGAAGCTGTGCAGGGACGAAGAGCAAGAGATAGATTCAGGGTTGATACAGGAAGTGAATTGCATACATTTGAAGTGTTCAGATCTGGGATACTGTATAAATACAGTGTTAGCACTATTCACAAGTCCAGCAAAAGGGGCGGAGATTACTGAATTAAACCAGTGGCATGTTTGATGTGATTGGTAGAGTGAGAAGGAATATGAACCTTGAAGAGCTTGATTTAACCAGAGTGTGTCATGCTGAAATTTACCCCTTCACAATAATAATAATAATAATAATAATAAGAAGAAGAAGAAGAAGAAGAAGAAGAAGAAGAAGAAGAAAAAGAAGTAGAAGAAGAAAAAGAAGAAGAAGAAGAAGAAGAAAAAGAAGAAGAAGAAGAAGAAATTTATTTTAAAGAAAGAAAATGGGAGGAAGAAATAAAGAAAGAAAGAATCAAAGGAATGGAACAAGGTGGAAAAGAAGAAAATAGAAGAGAAGAGAAGAGAAGAGAAGAGAAGAGAAGAGAAGAGAAAGAAAGAAAGAAAGAAAGAAAGAAAGAAAGAAAGAAAGAAAGAAAGAAAGAAAGAAAGAAATGATCTGTGTCTAGATTTGTACATAATAATAAAAATAATAATAATAAAAATAAGCCTTTTTGGTGAATCTTTAATATATTTCTAATAAAGAAGCAGTTTGGGTTCCATATACGTGATATAAGTGATAGAACCATTTCCGGTTCTCGATAGAACCATTTGTTTGTGTGGGAAGTACACAACATTTAAGATGACTGGATTATAAAAGTGTCCATGGAGATCAGATCATCTGTGAATATGCAGGAAGAGTCCATGCCATTATGAGAGCTGGCTCTTTTGTAAGCACTCTCGCACCAGCCTCTGAGGTCACTATGAATCAAACAAGTCAGGTAATTGTGCAAATGAAATAAAAAAAGGACACGATTAGAGTTGATGGAGTTAAGAGCCACTGCTGACTGCTTAATTGACCGTCTATTCAAAAGGCAAGAGAGGCCATTTAGCAATGTTAGCAGTAAACAGCAGAAAGAGCCAGTCCTCTCAGGATGAGAGGGAAAATTACAGAATGCTACCAGGTAAAAGACAACCCAAGACATCCATCATGAGCAGGGTAAAGGGTGGACAAATCAATGCTGGATCCCAGTAAGCCGTTGTTGGATGGTATGATGGCGTAGCGAGCTTATAATGCCGTTCCTGTGTGAATATCATGCGCTAATCCATTAGTGATGAACAGTGTATTTCACATCTCCATAAACTCTGCACGTACCTAGAACCTCATTGTGAAATCATTGAGTAAAAAGACATGCTTTTAAAATCAATCAGAGGTCATATAAGACACCCATTAGCTAGCCTTTAAGGAAGAAAAAGCTCCAGTGTCATGCCCAGCTTCATGTTTCAGTTCCCCGGAAACTTAACAGACAAAAAGAAGTGGTGGCTAATGTAATGTATTAACCGTATAGCGAGTTGATGCTAGTTAGCAAGTCGAGTGCATTAATACAGACCTAAACATGTGTAAAGTCCTTTGTGGGGGGAAAAAGTAAAAGTCATTTCATCGTGCTATCATGCAGATGTGACAAAAAAAGGCTTCTTAACCTGAGTATTGTTAGGCTGAAACGACACAACGTACGGCTAGTTGCTTAGCAACAGACAGCCAATCAGAAATTGAGCTCGATTCTCAGAGATTAGGGTTTGATCTTTTTTCATTTGGTTTTAAAATACACTATCACATGGAATGAATCACGCATTTGAATGAACTTTGTTCCAGTTTATAAAATAAATAAACAAATAAATAACATTACTGTAGTGTGTTGTGCTTGATTCTCAGCTCAGGTGAGCTCGGGATTTGATTTTATTCATTCATTCATTGTCTACCGCTTATCCGAACTATACTTGGGTCACGGGGAGCCTGTGCCTATCTCAGGCGTCATTGGGCATCAAGGCAGGATACACCCTGGACGGAGTGCCAACCCATCGCAGGGCGGGCACACACACACTACGGAAAACTTAGAGATGCCAATCAACCTACAGTGCATGTCTTTGGACTGGGGGAGGAAACCCCCGAGGCACGGGGAGAACATGCAAACTCCACACACACAGAGGCGAGAATCGAACCCCCAACCCTGGAGGTGTGAGGCAAACGTGCTAACCACTAAGTCACCGTGCCCCGCTGACTTTTTTTCATTTGGTTTAAAATATACATGATCACGTGGACTGAATAACGCATTTGAATGACCTTATTAATAAATAAATAAATAAACAATGGGTTGGCGCTCCGTCCAGGGTGTATCCTGCCTTGATGCCCTATGACGCCTGAGATAGGCACAGGCTCCCCGTGACCCGAGTATAGTTCGGATAAGCGGTAGACAATGAATGAATAACGCTAATGTGTGTTGTTCCAGTGAAAAGTTCAGGTTCCTGAGATTGGGGTTTGATTTTATTCATTCGCTTTAAAAATACATGATCACATGAAACAAATCACGTATTTGAATGATTTCTTTTAGTAAATAAATAAATAAATAAATAAATAAATCAAAAGTTAACATGACTGTAGCATGTTGTGCTGGTGGAAGGTTCTGGAACAGAAAGCTCTGTGAGCTCGGAGTATGCTTTTATTCATGTTCTGATAAAATACATGATCACGTGAGCCAAATCACATGATTGAATTAACTTTTTTTCATTCATTGTCTACCGCTTATCCGAACTATTCTCGGGTCACGGGGAGCCATCTCAGGCGTCATTGGGCATCAAGGCAGGATACACCCTGGACGGAGTGCCAACCCATCGCAGGGCACACACACACTCTCATTCACTCACGCAATCACACACTATGGACAATTTAGAGATGCCAATCAACCTACCATGCATGTCTTTGGATTGGGGGAGGAAACCGGAGTAACCACTAAGCCACCGTGCCCCCCATTACCTTTTTTTCAGTGTATAAATGAATAAATGAATAAATAGATAAATACATAGATAAAAAAAAAAAAAAAAAAAAAAAAAAAAAAAAAAAAAAAAAATGTCATGCTGATGGAAAGTTTTGGAACAGAATTAACTTTTTTTTATTCATTCATTGACTACCACTTATCCGAACTATTCTCAGGTCACAGGGAGCCTGTGCCTATCTCAGGTGTCATTGGGCATCAAGGCAGGATACACCCTGGATGGAGTGCCAACCCATCACAGGGCACACACACACACACAACAGACAATTTAGAGATGCCAATCAACCTACAATGCATGTCTTTGGACTGGGGGAGGAAACTGGAGTACCCGGAGGAAACCCCCGAGACACGGGGAGAACATGCAAACTCCACACACACAAGGCAGAGGCGGGAATCGAACCCCCAACCCTGGAGGTGTGAGGCAAACGTGCTAACCACCAAGCCCCCCTAACGTTTTTTCAGCGTATGAATAAATAAAAAGTTAACATGACTCTAGTGTGTTGTGCTGGTGGAAAGTTCTGGAACAGAAAGCTCTGTGAGCTCGGGGTATGGTTTTATTCTTTTTCTTTAAAAATACTTGATCCCGTGGAATGAATCATGCATTTGAATGAACTTTTTTTGTGCAGCGTATAAATCAATTAAATAAATAAATAAATAAAGTTAACATGACTCTAGTGTGTTGTGCTGGTGGAATGTTCTGAAATAGAAAGCTCTTTTGAGCTCGGGGTTTGATTTTAGTTTTTGCTTTAATTTGTTTCACGTGATCACGTATAAAATTTTCTTTTTCTCAATGTATAAATAAATGAATAAATAAATAAATAAATAAATAAATAAATAAATAAAGCAAACGTGACTGTAGTGTGTTGTGTTAGTGGAAAGTTCTGTGGCTCGAATGATTTGAGAAGATCTTCGAGAGTCTCTGGAGTAAACACAGGTTTGGGATGAGTTTGATGATTCCGGATGCTTCTCTCGAGTTTGTGAAAGAAACCTGACACAATTTTTTTTTATTTATTTCTTCACAGCGTCCACTGCGTCTGACATAAAGCTGAAAAGCTGAAATGACCATCAGCATATCTCGACATACGGACGTTTCCCAAAGACGACGGACATTTATTCGTGTATTTCATTAACTACACGC
>JAUCMX010000012.1:22300643-22333143 GCA_033459395.1 Hemibagrus guttatus | reverse complement strand
AAGGCCAGAACCCTCCCTCATCGTGTCTCAAACACAGCGCTCTCGTACATTCCTCAGTAGTGTCATTAGTGTGGCAGCTTTCATCCTGTCATCCTCTCGTCCTTTCGTCCTCTCATCTCATCCCGTCGTCCTCTCGTCCTGTCTTTCCTTCCTCGTCTCCGCCGTGTCCCAGAGTTATGATTAAGACGATGCAGTTGTGACGATGCTCCTGATTTCAGTCTCCAGCTCAGTGTCCATCCTGCTGTTGAAGGTTTGAACACTTTGCAGTAAGGTATCCATATGTACAAAGGTTAAAAAGACATCTTTAGTTCCATTTTTGTGAAGTGAATATGAAATAAATATTTAAATTTTTGTATGGTTTCACTTTTTTCTTTTTTTTTTCTTTTTTTCACCAAAAAAGTATCAAAACCTATTTGTACTTCACTGGTTTTGAGCTGATGTATGAAACAGAGTCTTTTTTTTTTTGACAAAGTCTCTTCTTACTGAAGTTATTATTATTTTTTGTTTTGTTTTTGTTTCCTTTTTTTCTCTTTTTTTCCCTTTACAATGTCATGACTATCTGGCAGGACAAATGTGATGCAGTCTAGAGTCCGTTCCGCTCCTCCGCTGTCTTTCATCCTTATTTCTCCCCCCTCTCGGTGTCTTGTTTTATATTTGGACTCATCGATGAAAGGGGTCTATTTCAGCAGCCATTCATTCACTGGATTGGAGAAAAGAAATATGATAACAAAGATCTGACTGAAAAAATAAGGAAAAGAAAAAACCTTCATATTACACATCTTCCATGAATATCTGGTGTGAGATACCTGCTAGGGTTAGAAACGACTGCAATCTGAAACAGATAACTTGGTTTGGACGCACTTTCCCTGCCAAGGCGCCGTGAAATCTGGATTTATTCACAGATAAACCATGTGAGTTGAGTCATGGACCACATGGCTTAGCTGTGAATAAATACGACTTCAAAAGCAATCTGTTTCTATTGTGATAGATTTCATTTTAGAAACAAAAGAAAAACAATAACCATCATCTCAACCTTAAATGTGCAGTAACATTCATTTAGTCATTCAGTACCAACTGCATTCGATTCAATAATCACTACATTCTGTCCTGTATGTATTGAATTTGATTCAGTACCTAAGGCATTTTATTCAGAATCTAATGCATTTAATTCAGAATCTACCACAATTGATTCAGTACCAATTACATTTAATTCAGTAAATACTGCAGTTATTTCAGTTTTTACCACATTTGATTCTGAATCATATGCAATGTGTGCTGTATCAAATGCATTAGATACTGAATTTAATTCGGTTTTTACCACATTTGATTCAGAATCTAATGCATTTGATACAGCACATACTGCATTTGATTCCGAATCTATTGCATTTGATTCAGTACCTAGTGCATTAAATCTGTACCAACCTCATTTAATTATGTACATTCTGCATTTAATTCAGTACATTCTGCATTTGACACTGTATTTAATGCATTTGATTCAGAATCTACTGCATCTGATTCAGTACAATCTGCATTTGATTCAGAACCAACTATATTTAATTCAGTACATTTTGCATTTGATTCAGTACCTAATGTATTTGATTCAGAATCTACTTATGTGATTCAGTACAATCTGCATTTGATTCAGAATATATGCATTTGATTCAGTACCAACTATATTTAATTCACTACGATCTGCATTTGATTCAGAACCTAATGCATTTGATTCAGTACATACTGCATTTGATTCAGAATCTACTACATTTGATTCAGTACCTACTGCATTAAATCTGTACCAACCTCATTTAATTAAGTATATTCTGCATTTAATTCAGTACATTCTGCATTTGAAACAGAATCTACTGCATTTGATTCAGTACCAACTATATTTAATTCACTACATTCTGCATTTGATTCAGAATATATACATTTGATTCAGAATCTACTGCATTTGATTCAGTTCCTACTGCATTTTATTCAGAATCAACTACATTTGATTCAGCACTTACTGATACAATATCCCTATATGTGTATACGTAGTATGGATATAGATCAGAAATACTAGATCTGCCATGTTTTGTTTTCCTGATTGTTTCCTGAGAGAAAAATAAATGCTAAAACATAAATGTTACATTTCAGGAGTTGGATAAGCTAAAAGGAGCTAAAAGGGCTCTGTAAACGTTAGCACACATTCCCACAGTACCAGCTGCTTAACCGCATCTAATTAAACGTATTTTCTTTTTCCTTCAGCGTTGTGATATTTACATGTTGAAACACTGAACGCAATTAAAACGGAAATCTTTCTTTACTCTCGCAGGTGGGGAGTTCAAAGAGCTCAAACAAATTGGATACAAGAAAAAAAACCAGAGAAGCGAAATCCTCTGATCAGGTTTGGAAGAGTCGCTGAGTTCTACTTGGTGCATTACTTCAGGGGGTAAATGAAAAAAATGAGATTTTTAATTTGTTTCGCTGAAAATATTTTGTCTACGTAGGAGGGAAAACAGCCTGCAGACAATCGGAGAGGGAAAAAAACAGACATCTCAGGTGAGAAAGTGTATTAGTGAGACCCCTTGAACCTCAAAAATGGATCCTTCCTGTTTATTACTAATGTTCTACCTAATTTAAATTTGAAACGTGAAAAAATTGGAAGGTTTAGATGAAGCGTTTGTGTTGTTGTGATGTCTGAGTCTGATCCGGTTCAGAAGAACAGAAAGACACTGACCTCGGTACTGCAGTTTCTGGGCCCTGTTGTTGGGGCAGTCTTTGCCCTGCATGCTGAAGTTGATGTTGGTGCGAATGCAGCGGTTGTTCAGAGGCTGGACCGGACGCACGTTATCACTCATGCTGAGGAAGATCTGCGAAGGCTGGTTCTGGCTGAGCAGCCGCATGGAGTGCATCTGCAGGGATAACGCAAAAACTGTAGGCATACACAATGTACTACTGCAAACACAACACAGTATTGCATACACAATATAGTACTGCAAAAAGAATATTGTACTGCACACACAATATACTACATACACAACATACTACTACATACACAACATACTACTACATACACAACATACTACTACATACACAATATACTAATGCATACACAACATACTACTATATACACTATATACTACTGCAAACACAATACACTACTACATACACTATATACTACATACACAACAAACTACTACATACACTATATACTACATACACAACAAACTACTACATAAAAAACCTATATACTAAAAAATACACAACAAAAACTACTAAAAAAATAAAACTAAAATAATTACATACACAAATATAACCCTTTGCAAAACACAAAAAAATACTACTCCCCCCCCGAAAAACACACCCTAAAATCCCAAAAACTGCAAACACAATACAGTACTGCATACACTACATACTACATACACTATATACTACATACACTATATACTGCATACACAACATACTACTACATAGACTATATACTACATACACAACAAACTACTACATACACTATATACTGCATACACAACATACTACTACATAGACTATATACTACTGCAAAAAAACAAATACAGAAAACTGCATACACTACATACTGCAATACACAATATACTAAACTACATAGAACCTATATACTACATACACAACAAACTACTACTAAATACACTATATCTACTACATACACAACATACTACTACATAGACTATATACTACATACACAACAAACTACTACATACACAACATACTACTACATACACAACATACTACTACATAGACTATATACTACATACACAACATACTACTACATACACTATATACTACATACACAACATACTACTACATACACTATATACTACATACACATACTGCATAACTACTACATACACACAATACTACTAGCTACATACACTATATACTGCATACACTATTACTGCATACACAAATACTACATACACAACATACTACTGACAATACACAAACATATACTACATACACAACAACTACTACATACACTATATACTGCATACACAACATACTACTACATACACTATATACTACTGCAAACTACATATACTACATACTACATACACTAACTACTACATACACAACAATACTACTACATAGACTATATACTACATACACAACATACTACTACATACACTATATACTACATACACAACATACTACTACATACACTATATACTACATACACTATATACTGCATACACAACATACTACTACATAGACTATATACTACATACACAACATACTACTACATACATATACACATACATACTACATACACTATATACTCATACACAACATACTACTACATAGACTATATACTACATACACAACATACTACTACATACACTATATACTGCATACACAACATACTACTACATAGACTATATACTACATACACAACAATACTACTACATACACTACATACCTACATACACAACATACTACTACATAGACTATATACTACATACACAACATACTACTACATACACTATATACTACATACACAACATACTACTACATACACTATATACTACATACACAACATACTACTACATACACTATATACTACATACACAACAAACTACTACATACACTATATACTGCATACACAACATACTACTACATAGACTATATACTACATACACAACAAACTACTACATAGACTATATACTACATACACTATATACTGCATACACAACATACTACATACACAACAAACTACTACATAGACTATATACTACATACACAACATACTACTACATACACTATATACTACATACACAACAAACTACTACATACACTATATACTGCATACACAACATACTACTACATACACTATATACTACTGCAAACACAATACAGTACTGCATACACTACATACTACATACACTACATACTGCATACACAACATACTACTACATAGACTATATACTACATACACAACAAACTACTACATACACTATATACTACATACACAACATACTACTACATAGACTATATACTACATACACAACATACTACTACATACACTATATACTACATACACAACATACTACTACATAGACTATATACTACATACACAACATACTACTACATACACTATATACTACATACACAACATACTACTACATACACTATATACTACATACACTATATACTGCATACACAACATACTACTACATACACATATATACTACATAACTATATACTACATACACTATATACTGCATACACAACATACTACATACACAACAAACTACTACATAGACTATATACTACATACACAACATACTACTACATACACTATATACTGCAAACACTATATACTGCATACACAACATACTACATACACAACAAACTACTACATAGACTATATACTACATACACAACATACTACTACATACACTATATACTCATACACAACAAACTACTACATACACTATATACTACATACACAACATACTACTACATACACTATATACTACATACACAACATACTACTACATACACTATATACTACATACACAACATACTACTACATACACTATATATACATACACAAAAATACTGCATACACATACTACTACATACACAACAACTACTACATAACTATATACTACATACACAACATACTACTACATACACAACAAACTACTACAATACTATATACTACATACACAACATACTACTACATACACTATATACTACATACACAACATACTACTACATACACTATATACTACATACACTATATACTCATACACAACAACTACTACATACACTATATACTACATACACAACAAACTACTACATACACTATATACTACATACACTATACTACATAGACTATATACTCATACACAACATACTACTACATACACTATATACTACATACACAACAACTACTACATACACTATATACTACATACACAACATACTACTACATACACTATATACTCATACACAACAACTACTACATACACTATATACTACATACACAACATACTACTACATACACTATATACTACATACACAACAACTACTACATAACTATAGACTACATACACAACATACTACTACATACACTATATACTACATACACAACAACTACTACATAACTATATACTACATACACAACATACTACTACATAACTATATACTACATACACAACATACTACTACATACACTATATACTACATACACAACAAACTACTACATACACTATATACTACATACACAAACTACTACACACACTATATACTACATACACAACAAACTACTACATAACTATATACTACATACACAACATACTACTACAAACAAACTACTACATATATACTACATACACAACAAACTACTACATACACTATATACTACATACACTATATACTACATACACAACATACTACATAAAAATTACATACTACTACGTACACTATATACTACATACACAACAAACTACTACATACACTATATACTACATACACAACATACTACTACATAGACTATATACTACATACACAACATACTACTACATACACTATATACTACATACACAACAAACTACTACATACACTATATACTACATACACAACATACTACTACATACACTATATACTACATACACAACAAACTACTACATACACTATATACTACATACACAACATACTACTACATAGACTATATACTACATACACAACATACTACTACATACACTATATACTACATACACAACATACTACTACATACACTATATACTACATACACAACATACTACTACATACACTATATACTACATACACAACAACTACTACATAACTATATACTACATAACAACATACTACTACATACACTATATACTACATACACAACAAACTACTACATACACTATATACTACATACACAACATACTACTACATACACTATATACTACATACACAACATACTACTACATAACTATATACTACATACACAACAAACTACTACATACACTATATACTACATACACAACAATACTACTACATACACTATATACTACATACACAACATACTACTACATACACTATATACTACATACACAACATACTACTAAAAATACACTAGTATACTACATACACAACAAACTACTGCATACACTATATACTACATACACAACATACTACTACATACACTATATACTACATACACAACATACTACTACATAGACTATATACTACATACACAACAAACTACTACATACACTATATACTACATACACAACAAACTACTACATACACTATATACTACATACACAACATACTACTACATAGACTATATACTACATACACAACAAACTACTACATACACTATATACTACATACACAACATACTACTACATAGACTATATACTACATACACAACAAACTACTACATACACTATATACTACATACACAACATACTACTACATACACTATATACTACATACACAACAAACTACTACATACACTATATACTACATACACAACATACACTACATACATATATACTACGATACACAAAAATACTAATCATAATTACATACACTACTACACTATATAATACATACACAACATACTACTACATAGACTATATACTACATACACAACAAACTACTACATACACTATATACTACATACACAACAAACTACTACATACACTATATACTACATACACAACATACTACTACATAGACTATATACTACATACACAACATACTACTACATACACTATATACTACATACACAACATACTACTACATACACTATATACTACATACACAACAAACTACTACATACACTATATACTACATACACAACAAACTACTACATACACTATATACTACTACATACACTATATACTACTACATACACAACAAACTACTACATACACTATATACTACTACATACACAACATACGACTACATACATTATATACTACTGCATACACAACATACTAATGCATAGATTACATACTACTACGTACACTATATAATACATACACAACATACTACTACATACACTATATACTACATACACAACAAACTACTACATAGACTATATACTACATACACAACAAACTACTACATACACTATATACTACTACATACACAACATACAACTACATACACAACATACTACTACATACACTATATACTACATACACAACATACTACTGCACACAGAACATACTACTACATACACAATATACTACTACATATACTGTATACTACTGCATACACAACATACTAATGAATACACTATATACTACTGCATACACAACATACTACTACATACACAACATATTTCTACATACACAACATGCTACTTCATACACAATATACTACTGCATTACTTTTTACATAGTAGTATGTCCAAGTGTCCTTCAAGACAGGCACACTAGGTTACTTTACAATAGTAGCATGTCTTAATAGACCTGGAAAGAAGTGCACTAGATGGTACACTCACATGCCTAAGTGCACTTGGAACTCGGAAGTACACTAGGTAAATGTTCAATACAATTCAATTCAATTTTATTTGTATAGTCCTTTTAACAAAGAGCTTTACAGAACATCAAACATACAAACAGACAAACAGTCCTAGATGTTAAATGTTGATATACTCTATGACTAAGTAGACCTGGAAATAAGTACACTAGGTTAATGTTGATACACTCACATGACTAAGTGCACTTGGAACATGGAAATAAGTACACTAGTTTAATGTTGATATACTTGCATATATCTATCTATAGATTTATTGTTCCTCCATTTTTACTTCACATTTCATACCCCCTTTGGTCGAATTTAAAATGTAAGATATTAAAATTGCATTTAAATTGCAAGAATATTTTTCTTTATTTATATATATATATATATAGCATAAATTATTTAATATCAATACTAGATGGTCAGTGATGACTGCACTGGAGATTTTGATTATTTACCTGCATTTTTGTGACGTATATCGGCTTGTTCATGAGAATCCATGTCGCAGTCTCAAAACAGGGCGGGATAGTCATCGATCCTTCGTAGGTGATGAAACTCGCCGTCTCGGGGTACACCTCCTCGATGTTTAGCCCAGATAGTAAATAAGCATCATCTACAAATAATAATAATAATATTAAAAATACAATTAATAATGATAATATTAAAACTATCAGCTGTATTGTTGTTGTCTCTTTCTCACTCCTGCTTGTTAGGACTATTTTGTTTTTATTAAACCATTATACAAACCCAGTAATTTGGCTTGTCACTGTTCTTGTCACCGAGGCAGAAGCTGTGCCTGTGGCGCCGGCTTACTGGATGGCTGCTGAATTGTTTTGACATGTTTCACAATACCAGGCCTCCAGTAGATAATACGGTGTCGTGCTTGTGCAAAACATATTGGCACTCTCCTGTCTTGACAACAGATGAGTAATAAGCTGTGACTCGAGTCAGACTGAGAAAGGCAGCGCGTTACATTTCCCTCACATTGATTAGCGCGGTGCTAAATTAATTAAATCAAATACAAACAGTGTGTGAATCCAGGGCTGCTTTTGCACTGAACTCGGGTAGTTTTGGTGCCATAAATAATTCCGTTTGAGATCCGAAGTTGTGGCCTGAAAAATGCATGCCAGCACGCCGGACAGTGCGGCGAAGGCCTCGGGCGAGGGCAGACTGCTGGTTTGGAGGGGGTGCTTATGAATTCTGTCAAGGCCCAGACTTCTTTTGCGCTACTCAGAGCAGAGTTTCAGAGACGTCAATAGCCTACGTTCACGCACCACTGAGGCCCGAGAGGCTCGTGGCAGCCACCAGGAGTCAGTGTGCTCTTCTCTTACCTACTCCTTGCCTTGCACCCTTATTAGTTCAATTACAGAGCTCTTTTTTCAGCAGACTGATACCATGGAGCGTGTGTGAGAGTGTGTGTGTGTGTGTGTGTGTGTGTGTGTGTGTACAGTGTGTGAAATTTTCCTAAAAAATTTGAACTCTGAATTTAAAAAACTAATCAAAACACATATTTCACTTATTTTTCAGCTATTACATATACATGATTTCTCACAACTTCAAAAAATAACACACATATAGCTCTAGAATATTCTCTGGTCTGTCTTTCTCTCTCTTAATCTCGACCCCAGAAGGTACAGAAAGAAAGCAAAAACCTTTAACTGTCCTAAAACACCTCGACAAGCCATTACTTGTTCATTTTCCTATACAATATATCATAACAAGCTTATAACATGTTCATAACATGTTAATAGATGATATATTAATCATTAGGATCATACGGATTAAATCAAGTGGGGGTTTGCTGTTATAGGAAACTCCTCAACATCATGGTGGTGTGATGTGACCAGACTACAGCGATTTGAGAACCCTAAGAATATTTATTTCAAAACAATTCATTTCTATCCGATTATTGTTACATTTCTAGAACAAGCCAGTTCCTTTTATAGCTGAAATAAACGTTTTCTAAGCATTTGATTATTTAGTGTATGTAATCGTGAAGCTTTCTGCATGGAGATGTTTATGTAACACTTACGGAAGGAGTCTCCAGGGTCAGATGTAAAGTTTAGGACACTTTGTAATTGTTAAAGAAAAAGGGAAAAAAAAGAGAGCTGCTATAGTGTAAGCGAGAACAGGAACTAATTTGATAGGAAGTCCCACAGCATTAAATGTAACAATAACCGGATAAAAAGTATGATTCTTTAATAAATAAAATTGTTAATGTTGGAGAATTGTTGTGGTCTAAGAGGAATAAGGATGTGTTGTTGTTGTCGATTATTTTCCTCAAACAGCACACCCCCAGAGGGTTATTTATTTATATTTTTTACTAATTTTACATATTTTAAAGCAAACTGTACTGTATTAAAGTGCTGTAAAGTATCGAGGTAACTCTTTTCTAATTTGGTTGATTCCGATTTACAAAGGAATGAAATTAAACTGGGAAACTTCCTGCGGCCCCGTTAAGCAGTTTCCTGTAGAGGTTTTAGATCTTATTTAAAATCCGGCAAACAATTTTGTACCTCTTATTACAAGTGTGTCAAAGCACTCCGCCTGAGAGATGCGGCTTTGGATTTTCCATTACATCTAATAAAAGCGAGGCTGCAACGCTTGACGTCGGGCCTTCGTCTGGAGGCGTGCGCCTTTCACTTACTCTTATACGTTATTCTAGTGATGGTATCTCTGTTCAGCATCCGATTCAAAAAGGAATTCGAAGTCTCGGATATCTGGAATTAGAAAAGCAGAAGAGAAAAAGGTGTGTGTGGGGGGGGGGGGGGGGGGGAGCGGGAGTGGAAGACGGAGAAAGAGAAATAAGCATAAGATGATGTTAAGAGTTTTACAGCATTCACTTTAAGACAGTTTAAGCTTTCCGTGCAGCTTTCCTCCGCTCGCTTTTACCTACCGATAGAGCAGCGCTAATGTGTCTGAAGAGAGCTGCGAGGCTTTTACTGACTCCTTATTAGCCGCTAATTGAAACGACTTCAGGCACTTTGTCTGATTAGACAGAATGAAATGCGCTTCACTGATACAACTCGTCACTTTTTAGCTTCTCATTTGCAGAAGCGAAAGTCTTGAAACTGTTTCACAATGTTCACAGTGTTTCATTTCAGAGATGTGATATTTCACCCCCAAACACTCCCTTTTCCTAATAATTTGACCCTCCGCTTATAAAACATTCATAAGGCGTTATATCATGAAAAAAATTATTAAACATGTAATGTTTACAATAATTTATAACTATTCTATTTCATGTTATAGCAAATATATACTGAAAGCTGTATGCTATGCGTGCTTGACTTTAACAACTTGTTATGTATACAATTCATAATGCATCATAAACATTGCTATAAAGTGATTTGCATGATCATGAATAATTCTAACACTATATATAAATGTGTTATTACATGTCATGAATATATTTATTGCTCATTATAGATATATCACTATCTCACGTTCTATGACACGTTCTAGAAAGAATATAATTTATAGTATAATTAACTATTACACATTATAAGACATTATACACATTGCTGTATTTATTCATGTATTGTCCTTTTTGTTTTACTAATTTATTATTAAATTTATTATTTATTATTTAGATTTATTATGCATCTGTAACACATTATAATTCTACCAGCAACAAAACTCAGTTTCAGTTGCTCTAGTTTCATAATGCATTATAATGCAATTCAGTCCGTTTGCAATGCAGTATAAACATGTGGAGTGTAATAAATTTTCATAACATAATTAACAATGTCTTGTAAAAGTATTATAGTTATGAATGTATTCGCTGTTCATGTGTATAATTAACTATGAACATCTTTATGATACATTATAATGCATTAATAAGGCATTATACTCATCATTAGAATTAGGTGTTATCTTACAGCAACGCTTATGATGTATTATGGATTGTTACAGTATTGTATTGTAAGTAATATTTGTAGCTGATTATAATATTCATAGCACAGATATGAATAATGCATTATAAAGCAATTCAGTCCATATCAACTGTAATGCATTTTCATCAATGATTAACAATGAATAATGTCTTATAAATGTATTATAACATCATGAATGTATTTACAGCATTCTATTCCTCTGTATAATTAATGACAAACGTGTTTATGACACATTATAGTGCATTCGTATCATATTACACTCATTAGAATCTTTTAGGAAACATGTTTCAGCAATGTTTATTATGTATTATGAATTGTTAATATATGTTAATGCATTGTAAGTAATGTTTGTAACAGATTATAATACTAACAGCACATAAATTCATAATGCATTATAAAGCACTTCAGCCCATTCATTCATAATGCAGTATATCATATGTAATGCATTTTCATAAACAATTCATGACACATTATTATGCATTAATTATAAGGCATTATACTCATTATTAGAGTTATTAGGTGTTATCTTACAGCAATGTTTATTATGTATTATGGATTGTTACTATATTGTATTGTAAGTATTATAATGCACATTATAATGCATTCATAAGGCATTATACACATATCATAAAAAAATGTATTTTATGTTACATTGCAGTGACATTTAAAAATACTAATAGCTCAGAGGTTCCTAATGCATTAAAAAGCATTTCAGTCCATTCATAATGCAGTATAAGCATTGTTATGAAGTATATACATAATACATTTTCATCAATATAAGTATAATGCCTTATAAAAGTATTGTAACACATAGTAATTCATTATAATGCATTCACAGAAACACACATGGTTATAATTATCCCCGGAAATGCGCCGCAGTGATTATTAAGTATTATGAATTGTTTATAAACACAAATTACACTGTAGTTCTACACATAACTTTATAGCTTTGAACAGAAAGCCAGGCTCACAAATACTACTTATAAATGATTACAACGCCTAAAGCAGGCTACGGTATGTGAAACAAACGTAAAAGAAGTACAAAAACAAATCAAAAGACATGACATGCGCTGAACATAACTGAAGACGATTCATTTTCTACTCCATTTGAGTCTGTATGCATGACAGCGACTGCACATTTTAACGTCCTTGGCCTTTGTGATGGCGCGCTCGGTTGCCAGCTCATACCACTTACACTCAGGAGGGAGTCCTTCCTGGCAGCCGGGTGCCTTGACAGTGAACGCAGCATGAGGCAGGGCTGAGAAAGCGACCTGCAGGCTGACTCATGTAAGGAGGGGAATCAGCTCCTCAACCCTGCCTGCAGGGAAATGCCACCAAACTCACCGTGTGATTCCTTTACAATTATAGCAATGGTGAAGAAGAGGAAAAAAAGAAAACAACAACAACAAAAAACACACTGGATGTATAAAAAAAACAAACCCAGACACTAACGTTTGCTGTGAACGCGTTCCGAAATGTTTTACGAGGCATCCGAGGAAACATTCATCTAAAGTAAAAGTGCCATTAAGAAGAAAATGACAGTATGACTCATACATTTATAACCACGACAAACGACTGTAACATTTTCACGAACTGCCATCTGCTATCGTCACAAAGCTTTACTTTGGCGTTGTTCTTATCTTTAACTGCCCTGTAACAAATGATCATGTCTCACCATCTTGCTATTAGTGTTATGGATGTCTTGTAATGTATTAGCATTTAGCATGGATCTCGTAGAATGGACTGTAATTACATTTGGACCTCCTCCAGTGCATTAGTATTTAGTGTAGAGAACGCTACAACTCATCATGTAGTGTGTTTAGCGTGTATTGATACGGAGCAGGAATTTTACGGCGTTCATTATTGTCGGGAATGTTATAATGCATTATAATGGCAGGCTGATTTCATAACAGTGTCGTAATGTAAAGTCTTATACACTGTGTGCTGATGTCATATTTTAGTCTGTAGTCTTTTAATGTCTATTACTGTTCATATCTCTGACATAACTACTCTTATGCAGAGTTACAGTGCAGAGTTTTTTGAAAAACAGTATAAATACTTAATATTTTTGGATGAAATGATGAAAATGACTAAGATGAGTGCTTGGTCAACATATCCTTCAAACAGTGCTCACGTTTTCCTTTATAGGAGACCATATCAAATGTTTTTGGTAAAGGCAGGTTTTAGAGTTTAAAGGTAACAGGCTTGTTAAGAAACATCTGGCAACCTCGGATGCATAAAGTACATGTAGATGATTTTAATAATCTGATTATAATAAGAATAAAATTGAGGCATGGCCACAATTTCCAGTGACTGATGATGGAGACTGAAAACACAGTTTCAGCGGATCATGTGGTCCGCATGTTTCGATTTGGTACAGGTTTTACGCCGGATACACTTCCTGATGCAACCCTCCCATTTTATCTGGGCTTGGGACCGGCACTGAGAGGTAACTCTTTAGTGGCTGGGTTAGCTCTCTGCCCAGGAATTGAACCCAGGCCACAGCAATGAATGTGCGTGATCCTGCGGCTTGACCACCAGGAGGCCAGACCCATTAACTACCTCAATATATAATACATAATTAGATATGCACACCTATCTAAATACTGTATATAATATTACTGTTGAGATGCAGTGATGGAGGAAGCACTGATTATAAAGCTGATATGTAGCATGAAACATGAAAAAAGCAGCTGCTTGGAGTATATAGTAGTGTTCACTTCCTTGTTTTATCCTTCAACACACTGTAAAAACACTGAGAAAGCAAACATTATATATAATATTAAATGAATGAATGAATGAATGAATGGATGAATGAATGAATGAATTAATTAATTAATATTCGTATGTGGTAGATTAGTCATTAAGGTGTTGGACTACTGACCAAAGGATTGTTAAGAGTTTAAATCCCAGGTCCACCAAACAGCCACCACTAGGCCCCTAAGCAAGGCCCTTAACCCTCAGTTGCTCAGTTGTATGAAATAAATGTAAATAAATCCAGTGTCTTTGAGCATGATGTCATATCCTTCCATATTGCCGTATATATTTGCAGTGGTCTCGGAAGAAATGACATGTCCCATTAAGCAGGAACATGACCTGACTCTGAATATGAAGAACTATCCCTGTATAAATATTAACATTACATTTTGACATATTTCCCTGTGTAAATATAAATATATTGACATATACATATAATAACCCCGCCTCCTTCATACTGAGCTAAACACAGACACAAACAGAGCTGCACGTGAATGCTAGCAGTCACGTCCAGTTGACGGCGTTAAGCCCGAGATTGACACTGACAATCTAATTAGTTTAACCTGAACTTTCATTCCGGGCAAAAAAAAACATCGCTGGTCCAGTCCATCATGCCGGCTCTGCAGACATTTCTTTGAACTTCTATTTACGAGAGCGAGCGAAAGCTATTTCATAACCTCGTGCTCCTGGACTGACAGCAAGATAGCGAACAACTTGTTTAGCTGCAGCTGGATAATTGCATGGCTAATTGTTCCTGTGGTGTAGAGTTGTTGTTTTTTTCATGCTCACACATACTGACCTTCAGCCGTCGAAATAATTTATTTCACAAAAGGATTATTGACGTCCAGCCGTTTCCTGTGAAAGTGTTTTATTTTCCTTCAGCCATGCAGAGGCTACGTGTGCTATCATTCTGTTGAGATGAGTGTAGTGAAAACATGACATTCAAAAATGAAGCGTATGCATTCAATTTTACTCGATTTACACATATAGTGCTTACCTTCATGAATATAGACACTATCACCAAGCCGTTTGGACTCTTTGCAGCTTCTGTGTAATTAGTGTAGAGCTCGTGGTTGTAGTGGATCAGTTGTACCTGGTAGAAAAAAAAAACAAAAAACACTCTTATACAACCACAAGTACTCAGTCATATGGTCAAGCTAGCCCCACCCCCTTACCCCTTACTGCATTCACTCTGGGTTGGAAGTCATTTGTAATTTATATATAACATAAAATTTCTGTTTTTGCATGATTTACATAGACCATGCAAAAATGTTTAGTGAAACAAGCAGTGTTTTAAAATAGGAAAAAAAGAGGCGGAGCTACGTGAGCAATCCTATACATTAGTAGCTAGGAAGTCATTCGATTCTCTAAGTTTTTAAACAAACATGGCGTCTGAGCTTTGGGTGGACATTACTTATGATTTATTAAAGATGGAGTTCATGATTTTTATACTGAATTGTAGATTTTTGGGGGAAAAGTGGGCGGGATAAGCAGCACTTTATATAAAAAGAGGTGGAGCTACGTGAGCAATCCTATAACATTAGTAGCTAGGAAGACATGTGATTCTAATGTTTCTAAACAAACGTGGTGTCTGAGCTTTTGGTGAACATTCTGTATGATTTATTAACCAGGAAGTTCATGATTTCTATACTGAATTGTAAATTTTTGAGAAAAAAAAACTTAACTAAAATATTTTTATCACTGCCATGTTGCATGATATGACCCTAACCCTTATGCTAGCTTTATAAAGAAAAAACAAAACAAAACAGAATTTGTTAGCTCCAAAAACAGTCACAACTTCAAGACCTAACTTCTGTAACACATTTCATGAATTGTTTATGAAAAAAAAACAACCTGCAAACTCAATAAAGTCACCAGTCGTGAATAATTAGGATTGTGTTTTGCTCTTTGGGTTTTTGTTGCTCTGAACTGAAAGTGTTGATCAGGTTGAGATGCCAAGCCCCTGTCACGCCAGGTCTCGGCACTTCCCAATCACAGCCACGCAGCTGGCGCTTCTCCTCGTCTCAACACGCCTGTCAAGTTCAAATTTAAATTCATTGTGAAGCTTAGGTAATCTTCCCTCGGCGAATACCTCGAGCACGCAGCCTAGCCTCAACAAAGGTTTAAAGAGGAATTTGGGTGGAAGCGAGGCCACAATCTCACGCATTCTTCAAAAACCAAGAGGAATGGCTTTTTTTTTTTTTAATAAAAAAAGGAAATACAGGAATGTGTATTTGTTTGTTTGTTTGTGTGTGTGTGTGTGTGAGTTTATAGTTAACCGCTCATAAAGAGAGAGATGATGCTTTAAAATTTCAAATAACTTCTCAGCGAGTAATCATTTTTTATTTCTTTAAAAGTTTAGCAGCGAAAGTGCGGAATTGTAAAGAGAAAATCGATTCATGGCCGTTTTCTTCAAATCCATATAAACAAAGCAAGCAACAACGGGAAGATGCAAAAATGGAGGCAGGAAGTGACAAATCATCTACATGTTAATCGTTAAAGCTTACCTTTTAATATTTATGTTCAATATTCATTTCTTCCACTGAGCTCTGGGCTTGCTTCCCTGTCTCCCTACATATTTTCATTCATGCTCCTATTTTCTTACGCAATATTGAGGAAATTACAAATTAATATGAAACAATGAGCTGAAAGTGTAGCAGACGTGTGCTAGGTCAGATTATCCTTTAAACTACGTACAGAAAACCAGGCATTATTGTATTAATTTGACGAATTCATGACAATAATTTTGTGTCATAGCTTCATTGAATGAGACACACAATTAAATGTCAATTTAAACAAAAGAAAAAAAAAAAGAAAAAAAAAAGTGCTACGTTTTAGTCTTTTTTCGTTTCTCTAAAAATAAAACAAAATAAAATAAAATAAAATAAAATAAAATAAAATAAAAATAAAAGCAGGGGGGGCACGGTGGCTTAGTGGTTAGCAAGATCAAGAGCTAATGCAGATCTAGGTCAAGAACTTCACTTAATCTTCACATTAAACATCAGAATGAAGAAAAAGTCTGATCTCTGTGATGTAACCGTGACCTGGTTGTTGGTTCCAGATGCTCTGGTTTGAGATGCTTTTCTGCTCATCACATATCTAAAGAGTGATTATTATAGTGAGTTACTGTGTCCTTCCAAGCAGCTAGAACCGTTCTGCTCATCTCCTCTGTTGTATCTGTCTCATCACGAAGACATTCCCAGCCACAGAACTGTCTCTCACTCAGTGTTTTTCCCCCCTTACCAGTCTGTAAACTCTAAAAACTGTTGTGTGTGAAAGTCCCAGGAGATCAGCAGCTTCTGAAATACTCTGACAACATCCATGCCAGGGTTAAAGCCACAGAGATCAGACTTTTTCTTCATTCTGATGTTTGCTCTGAACAAACTCTTGTTCTATATACACTGTCCTGCAGCCACATGATTGGCTGATTCAACAACTGCATGAATGAGCAGGTATACAGGCTTTATTCCTAATAAAGTGCTCAGTCAGTGTAATATATATATATTAGTCCTTATTTTACACAAATGTTTCATTTTTGTCATTTTATGTTATACTGTATTACAAGGAAACACTATTTCCTTATACAGTCCGTATTTTCTAGCCCTGATATTTTTTTGTGTTTAAATGTCAGAGCTTGTATTCCATTCAATTCAATTTTATTTGTATAGAGCTTAGTAATGGAACGTAAGGCTTTACAGAAGAGTTAAAGTAGAATGAAGAATGACAGAGAGTTTATAGGAACCTTAAGAGGAACCAGACTCAAAAGGGAACCTCATCCTCATCTGGGTGACACCAGAGAGTGTGATTATAATTAACATCCTTTCTACAGCTGTATATACTCAAGTGGGGTTGTGTAACCGGGAGCTTTTGAGCAACTTCTAAGTTCATTATTAAATTAAAACTAATCTCTTCCTGTTGAAGCCATCAGATGTTTGATTTAAGGGTTGAGGTATCCTTGAGGTATCCATGGACAATCAACTTTTCCTCCCATGTTACTATTATGACATGCTCATTTTGGCCAATTTTATCCACTCTGGTGCTTGTTCAGTTGACAGATTGGAACGAGTCTCTGAGGTCACTCTGTTGACGTTTGGCATATAGGGAGGCCAGATTAATGCATGCGTGTTGTGACTATGTTTTCAACCTGCATAAGTTGCTGCAACCCCCATTGCTGTGCTCCTCCAGTGACTTCTGGTAGCTGCATCAGATTCAAAACACTGACGCTTGCCTAAAACACCAAGAATGGACCAGCAACATCTTACCTCAAAGCTCTTATTACTTCTCACACTGCACCTTGCTCCCTCAAATCAGTTAGCACTGCTGGACAGGTCCCACTATCTCTCAGGGTAAGAGGTAGGTATACATCTAGACTCTTCTCTGTTCTGGCCTCGAGGTGGTGGAATGAATTTCCCCTAGATGTCCAAACAGCCGAGTCACTGACTGTCTTCAAGCGACAGATGAAGACCTACCTCTTCCTGAAGCATTGTTGTGTCCCAACACAGGTTTTTAGGCTGATGGTATCCTAAGTCTGTCCCTGTTGAACCAGTGTTAATGTTTCATTATAAGCCCAAAGTATTTTCCCTACCCGGGATAATTTTTTTGTGTTTAAATGTCAGAGCTTGTATTCCATTCAATTCAATTTTATTTGTATAGAGCTTTTAATAATGGACACTGTCTCAAAGCAGCTTTACAGAAATATAAAAATGTAGAATAGAAATGACAAAGTTTATAGGAACCTTAAGAGGAACCAGACTCAAAAGGGAACCTCATCCTCATCTGGGTGACACCAGAGAGTGTGATTATAATTAACATCCTTTCTACAGCTGTATATACTCAAGTGGGGTTGTGTAACCGGGAGCTTTTGAGCAACTTCTAAGTTCATTATTAAATTAAAACTAATCTCTTCCTGTTGAAGCCATCAGATGTTTGATTTAAGGGTTGAGGTATCCTTGAGGTATCCATGGACAATCAACTTTTCCTCCCATGTTACTATTATGACATGCTCATTTTGGCCAATTTTATCCACTCTGGTGCTTGTTCAGTCTCTCTCTTCAGACTGGACTACTGCAGCTCTCTTCTGACAGGTCTACCTCTGAATGCAATTCGTCCACTGCAAATGATCCAAAATGCAGCTGTGTGACTTGTTTTCAACCTGCATAAGTTGCTGCAACCCCCATTGCTGTGCTCCTCCAGTGACTTCTGGTAGCTGCATCAGATTCAAAACACTGACGCTTGCCTAAAACACCAAGAATGGACCAGCAACATCTTACCTCAAAGCTCTTATTACTTCTCACACTGCACCTTGCTCCCTCAAATCAGTTAGCACTGCTGGACAGGTCCCACTATCTCTCAGGGTAAGAGGTAGGTATACATCTAGACTCTTCTCTGTTCTGGCCTCGAGGTGGTGGAATGAATTTCCCCTAGATGTCCAAACAGCCGAGTCACTGACTGTCTTCAAGCGACAGATGAAGACCTACCTCTTCCTGAAGCATTGTTGTGTCCCAACACAGGTTTTTAGGCTGATGGTATCCTAAGTCTGTGACCTGTTGAACCAGTGTTAATGTGTTCATTGATAGAGACTTCAAAGCACTTTTGTCCCTCACCCTGGATAAGAGCATCTGCTAAATGCCAGAAATGTAATTGTAAAAAAATTACAAACACATAAACTACACGTGATCTGAACAAACCCGAACCATCGATTTAAGGAGATGCATAATCAGATTTATGAGTAACTTTCTCAGTGTACACACTTGACATAACTTCTGGCCTTATTTCGCGACTCTGAACACATTGTGTTCTGACAGAAAAAAATAAAATACAATAAAAAATCTATTTCTGTTCACCCAGGAATCACGAGAAACAAAAGTGATTACAGAGTGCATGCTGATGTGATTAGATCTCTTAATTTTCTTTTCTGGAGGTGAAACCCAGTCACTCGCATCTCCCAGAGTCCCACACCAGCAAATTGCCTGAGCTGGAAAACAGGGCCAGGCCATGGCTCTGTACGCTGCCAAAAAGATCAGCAGATATGCAGTGTAGAGGAGCAGACAGCACAATAATGAGTTCTGGAGAGGAGCACACAACAGGAGTGAGGGTTACAAACACCCCCACACTCACACTCACACTCACATACACAATTATTGTGTTTGGCAAAGGTGCAAGAGAGGAACTCATCAAGAGTTATCCAAACTGAGGCTGAAGGAAACCTCTGAGGTCAACCTCACACCTGTCCAGCTCTTATGCCATGATTGCGCTGTCATTTGTGGCCTGATATTGTATATTTGTGTATGTGTGTGTGTGTAGGTGTTACCTACAATAAAAATAAATAAATAAATGAACAAACAATAACAACAACAACAGCAAAACAACAACAACAACAACAACAACAACAACAATAATAATAATAATAATAATAATAATGTCTGTCACATCAACTGTATATTAATATTTTAGATAAATAACATAGTAAAACCTCTTAATGCCTTAATTATTAAGCATTAAAATATTTAGTCATTTTATTTTTTATCTTAAAACACATAAAAACATAATAGAATATATAGAAAAGTTAAATAGAATAGAATATATAGAATATTTAGAAAAGTTAAAACAGGAAGTATCATCTAAAGATGCATGAAAGATTTCATTTATTTATTTGTTTGTTTGTTTATTTGTTTGTTTGTTTGTTTGACATAAAATTATTAAAACTGATCAATGTCTATCCCAGGCAAATATATACAAAATAATTATTTGTCAACATTATGATTATAATTATTAAATATCATTAAAAAATAACAAAAATTTTAATATTAAATATTATTAGATATTTAAATCATTGAAATATTTTAATTTATATACATTTAATTTAAATACATTAATTTAATTTAATTTAATTTAATTTAATTTAATTTAATTTAATTTAATTTAATTTAATTTAATTTAATTTTATTTTATTTTATTTTATTTTATTTTATAAATTCAACCCTGTTACTGCCCTTTAGGAATTTTTTTTCCATTATAGAATTTTGTTGACATTCAGCAGGAAGTTCAACATGAAGTTGCCTCAACATCCTGGAAAGATCTTAGGATCCAAAGATCTTACAAAATCTTATTAAGATATTGCTTAATAAAAGTACGACTCTGTTAAACATATCCTGGATGTTCTGAAAGTTCCTGGAATTTAACCACAACTAACAAACTCAATCCTGTTACTCATTTACAACATTTTCTTAGATTGATAAAATTGTGACACTTTTAAGTTAAGAAGGCTAAATGTTTCTGCATTCATGAACTCACATCTGTATGATATTAGCTGCTTGTTAGCAAGAGAGGGGTTTAGCGAATATTAGCAAAATGTGTTCTAAACCATCTACGTCTTTCTTTCATACTCTGACTTATCATTCCTCCATAGGGCAAGATCAGGCGTTTGTGCTACACTAGTGGACAGCCTGGACCACTTACAGGCTCGTCGACAAGCTTTTTATTGTCCGATTGCTAGCCCGGGACTTGATCCGAATGAAAAATGAAGACAGTAAGTCAATAGGAGGATGAGGTGTGGACAGAGCTAACAGGCCAAATAAAAAAAGCGCTGGTGTGGAACCATCGTCAAATAGCGGGAGGAATCAGAGCGTGCACTCATAAAGCAAATAAACTCAGGCTGAGATTAGACCGAGGAGTCCGGTTTGATCACGGCTGAGGGAGTGTTTGAATTAAGCTAACCTGCAGAGATGCTAATAGCCTGTCTGTCAGTCTGGTGGAGGAGAAAAGAAAAGAAAAAAAGGAAGATTAAATAAATAATAAATAAAAACACAACACTTCTAACTAAGTTCAGGGTTTAAAGTCGTACAAAAGGCTTAGTTCAGATTACACAGACTGAAGTGTGAAAAAGAAAAGAAGAAAAAAATAGAAAAGAAAAGCAAAGCTGTGTTTTGGCAATTGGCCAATTGCTCCGCACTTCGCCTTGATTTATCAAAATGTGAAAATGTCATTTTAATGAGAAACTTTGCGTCAGCGTGTAAGCACCGCCATGAAATGGAATGCAAATGTGTTATTTTGCTACCACCGATAATTAAAAGGCAATGAAAATATATTTATATTATGAGGAGGAAAAAAAAAGCTGAAACTGAAGTGTGGAAAATAATTCTAAATCCAGCGTGCGATTTGTTATGGTGTTAATTTATTACTAGGAAAAAAAAATACAAATAAATAAATTTTCACGTTTTTATCCATCTCATCCTAAGCGGTAAATATAGTGGCTTAAATTTGTTCCAAAGTGCATCGTGTGAATAAAAGTTTATTTAAAGTCCCGCATGCTCGGCAGCGTGTGAACCTTCAGCAGCGGTCAGCAGTCTGGGTTAAAGCCTTAACTCTGTGACGCCTTGTAGCACCTGCGGCTCACGGAGGCTGGATGATGCATCGCTTTGTACCTTGGTACGGTTGCGTTCTGGATTCTGATTGGTCAGGAGGTGATGATTTATTTTTGAGAGCAGTGCAGGTGCAAATCAAAGACTATTATTAATGAATTCAATATTTAACACAAAGTTGCTCCACATCTATCCGTCTCTCCATACTCAGGGAGCCTCGTCTCTCCATAGTCTCTGGGAGCCTGGGCTCTGTCCCAGGGACTCGGAGGAGAAAAGCGGAGAACCCTGAGGAAAGGGTGAGGAAAGGGAGGACATGCAAACTGCACACATACACGGACAGGGCAGAGGCGGGAATTGAACCCCAAGCCTAACAACAAGTCACTGATCCACAGAGCAGTAATATTGTGAAGCTAAAATTTATATTAAAGGAGATGTTTCTGTAACCTTTATAGGAGTCTCCAGTGTCAGCATTTTATAACAGTCAGGAGTCTGTCTATCTATCTATCTATCTATCTATCTATCTATCTATCTATCTATCTATCTATCTATCTATCTATCTGTCTGTCTGTCTGTCTGTCTGTCTGTCTGTCTGTCTATCTATCTGTCTGTCTGTCTGTCTGTCTGTCTGTCTGTCTATCTGTCTATCTATCTATCTATCTATCTATCTATCTATCTATCTATCTATCTATCTATCTATCTATCTATCGGCCTGTCTTTTCTTTCTATCTATCTATCTATCTATCTATCTATCTATCTATCTATCTATCTATCTATCTGTCTGTCTGTCTGTCTGTCTGTCTGTCTGTCTGTCTGTCTGTCTATCTATCTATCTATCTATCTATCTATTGGCCTGTCTTTTTTCTATCTATCTATCTATCTATCTATCTATCTATCTATCTATCTATCTATCTATCTATCTATCTATCTATCTATCTATCTATCTATCGGCCTGTCTTTTCTTTCTATCTATCTATCTATCTATCTATCTATCTATCTATCTATCTATCTATCTATCTATCTATCTATCCATCTATCTATCCATCCATCCATCTATCTATCTATCTATCTATCTATCTATCTATCTATCTATCTATCTATCTATCTATCTATCTATCTATCTATCTATCTATCTATCTATCTATCTATCTATCTATGTACCTGTTGGCCTGTCTTTTCTATCTATCTATCTATCTATCTATCTATCTATCTATCTATCTATCTATCTATCTATCTATCTATCTATCTGTCTGTCTGTCTGTCTGTCTGTCTGTCTGTCTGTCTGTCTGTCTGTCTGTCTGGCCGGCTGTCTTTCTTTCTTTCTTTCTTTCTTTCTTTCTTTCTTTCTTTCTTTCTTTCTTTCTTAACATCAGGAGAAAGACCCAGTGACAGTCTGGTAAACTGACCACTGATTCTAACAGCTTTAACAGGAACTAGCTTTTTTCCTCAGACCTTCCACAACATTATAAGTAACTGAACATGTATAAAATGCTTGATATGTCACTCTTTATCAGATAAATGTCATTTAATATATAAATTGTGATAACTGGAAATTCATGTACAATAAGAGGACAAAAAAAGTTCAGGACATGCCGAAATATTTTCACGCTTTATATTTTCCTCCACAGACTCTAGTGTGTATCGTGTGTATCGCTGCATGATCATGCAGTATTTCTATCTGCTAAGCAGCCTGATGATATTTCACTACCGTGTAACTAAACACATGCTGCACCTCTATATCTATAGCTTCCTTCTGAAAAAATAGGTAGATGCATGTTTCATTTTTCTTTTCTTTTCTTTCCTTTTTTTTTAAAGAACAGTCTGTACAAAAGAAATGAACTACAGACTTTTCCAGAAGTGGACTTCACTGGTGTTTCATTTTCAGCTTGAGCGTGAAGGTCTCGTGTCTAAATCTAAGGTGCTGGAGATTATTTGAAGCTGACTCGTGCCCCCTCTGTGAGACGCAAACAGGACTCAGAGGTGATGCGTTATTAGTGAAAAAATGTGAAAGATGAAAAAGGAAAAAAAGAAAGAATGAGAATGAAAAGCTTCCTACTGAGTAAAAAAAATAAATTGCATCATAAAACTGACATTAAAAGGTCATAACTGCATCAGAGAAGATACATTCATGACTTTGGATTTCTATAACATTAGGAACAATGGGGGTTATAACATATGACTCATGCTATAAGCTCATATCTACCGTCTGTTATTAAATGTTAAGTCAGACTTAGGAGTAATGTCATATAGAACTCATACGCTTTTTATAGAAATAGTGTATGAGTTCTATCATCATGAGCGCATATGGCATGTTTACGATGTGGTTATGTCAGTCTTATGATGAATAAGCAGCAAATAAAGTGATGTTCATAAGGCATAAATACTAAAGATTAACTTTTGTATGAAAAAAACTATTCTTTACAATAAACTATGAAAACATTCATAGTATGTTATAACACATTCATAAGGAATTGTTCCATTTGCTTATAAAAATGTACACTTTATAGCTGCCTTTATTATGCGTTATAAATTGGTAATTGTTAAATTCTAATGCTAGATTACACATAATGGGCTTATGTTAGCTAATAAGAAGATGTAATGCTTATATAAAGGTCATAAGCATGAATTTAAACTACATTTAACAATTTAGAAATGCATTAACAACAATGTTATGTAGCTGTAATGACATAATATATATAGTGCTTTATGAATGCATTATAACATCATTTGACTCTACTTGAATTGTATTAACAATTTATAAATCTAATATACAGATGGCTGTAAATGTAATGCCTCCTTATGGACAATTACACTGGTGTGAATAAAGCTTTATGAACTTGATATAACCTATCATTGTACATATGGTTTTCATTGACAGTGTCACCAAAAAAACCAGAAGCATTGAGATATTGGCTTCAGATGTAATGCCTCCTGATTACACCTGTGTGTATAAAGCTTTATGAATGCATTATAACATGACATTATACATATGCAGTTTACAAAAAGTGTTACCTCACTCACTCTGGGATTAACAGAGTATTGTGTTATGTGTATTGACTACAGATGTAATGCCTCCTGATGAAAAATTACACCAGTGTGTATAAAACCTTATAAATGCATTATAACACATCATTATACATATAGTCTTCATAGAAAGGGTTACCTCACTCACCACGGGATAAACAAAGTATTGTGTTATATGTGTTGGCTACAGTTATAATGCCTCCTGATGTATTACACTGGTGTGTATAATGCTTTGTAAACGCATTATAACACATTGGTATACATATGGTCTTTAGAAAAAGTATTGCCTCCTTCACTCCGGTATAAACTGAGTATTATGTTTATATATATTGGCAATAGATATAATGCCTGCTGATGAACAATTACACTAGTGTGTATAATGTTTAATGAACACATTATAAAACATTGGATTACATATGGTCTTAATAGAAATTGTTACCTCACTCACTCAGGGATAATCAAATTATTGTGTTATATAATAGCTATAGATGTGATGCCTCCTGATGAACAATTACACTGGTGTGTATAATGCTTTATGAACCCATTATAACATGTAACGAATGCATTCATAGGTCACTATGCACATTTTTAGAATAATAGAAAAAAGTAAAATAGAAGTAGAGAGTTGGGCTGATGTTATTGTTCATATTCAGGTGATCTGCTTGGAGTATTAATGTCAGCTCTGAAGGGAAGGTCAATACCTTGGTAAGAAGAAAGATGTTCTAGCGTCACACTGCGAGCGATAATGGCTCGGTAATGAAGAGTAAACAGACAGCGCTAAGCTTCGGTGGCCAGGTCACAGCTTGCAATACCCTGATAAACTGCCTCCACTTTGTTTTATTATTGTTTAAATATTGGCTGACTTCCACAAGAGGGAGGAGGGAAGAAATTATAATCATTAATTACGCTGGATGTGCCTGTCAGGCCCATGGTTATTTTGTTGCCGTTCTAATCGCCAGTCTTATTACTCCCAAAGAGAAATGTCACGCCGCTGCTGACTGGTGACTTCATCAAACGACGGAAGCTGCGGCATCGTGTCTTTCTGAAATTACACCGCCGGCTTAATTGAGACGTTTTATACAGAGCGTGTAGAAGAACGAGCGCTGCGGTTCAGGAGAAAAAATAAAACAGCCCGATATGTGAGGAATAAAACATGATGATGTACGCTCATGAGAAAATAATCAGCGAAGGGTTCGAGTGGGGTGACGTTACCTTGCTATTTGAAATTGATTATTTTCCTCTAACAGCACATCCTGAAGTGTTTCATCCTTCTTATCCTAAAGCAGTTTGCTAGCTAGTAACATTTTGATCAAGTATGTATTATTATTATATTAATGAACCATCAACACATTCATATGATGTTACAATGCCTTCATAAAGCATCGTTATTCATTCATTCATTGTCTACCGCTTATCCAAACTATTCTCGGGTCACGGGGAGCCTGTGCCTATCTCAGTCGTCATTGGGCATCAAGGCAGGATACACCCTGGACAGAGTGCCAACCCATCGAAGGGCACACACACACTCTCATTCACTCACACAATCACACACTACGGACAATTTAGAGATGCCAATCAACATACCATGCATGTCTTTGGACCGGGGGAGGAAACCAGAGTACCCGGAGGAACCCCCGAGGCACGGAGAGAACATGCAAACTCCACACACACACGGCGGAGGCAGTAATCGAACCTCCAACCCTGGAGGTGTGAGGCAAACGTGCTAACCACTAAGCCACCGTGCCCCCACATCATTATATATCTTATTATTAATAGCTGTCTTTATTATGCATTATAAACTAAGTTCAGCTTTGTACAAGGCATTATTAAACTTTTTTTTTTCATTTGTTTTTTTGGTTTATTTAAATGAGTGAGATTATCAGAAAATGATGTTATAAAAGGTTATAACTTGTTTGTACCTTGTAACTTATACATTATAACTGGTTTGTAACTTGTTAAAAGTTTTAAAACCTTGTCTTTTTTTTATAGAAATCATGAATGTGACATTTTTAAAATGATCATATTTGGGTTATAATGCCACATGACTAAATAATTTGCTCTCAAGGTCACATAATGCTCTAGAGCTGGATTTTTTGTTATTGGTGATTACAATGCTTTATAAACAAGGCTGATAGTGCAATCTGTTCATGTTCATAGTGCAGCCATATCAATCTATTATACTTACTGCTCACTCTAATTCATCTCATAAATAATTTTAATGAAGAGTGAAATGCCTTATGAATGCCTTATGAATGCTTTTTGAAAAATGAGATAGGCACAGGCTCCCCGTGACCCAAGAATAGATCAGATAAGCAGTAGACAATGAATGAATGAATGTTTTAAATCCATAACGTTTTCTATAAGAAACAATGAACATTCTCATATCATGTTACAATGCATTCATAATGACTTATATACATTGTTATAATTCTTTCTGAAATTGCATTACACGTAGATCTTTATAATGCAGAATCAATCATTAATGTAATACATTATTATAAGAAGTGTTTGCAACACATTATATCACCAAGCTCTTCCTTTTTTTGTATTCTCTACATAGTGCATTATGACAAGATATAACATGTTCTAACCATTACTTAGAACACATTCTTTTACAAGTTCGTAAATGAACACAAACAACGCTACAAACTGTAATGACTTTTCATTAATGATTATAACAATGTGTATGAATGCATTATAGCATGTTATGAACATATCCAAAAGTCATTACGTATATAGCCTTCATTAGCAAGAACCTGTAATTAGCAGCTGCTGTCATGCATCAACACCAGGGGACCAATCAGATTCGAGAAACACAACATTGTGGTATTAATACGATATGATTTATTAACACGGTATTACAATTGTATTACTGTGATAAACGAGCACCGTGAATCGCAGTATATATGAACACATTCTGCTAAGGAATAACCGCAACTCATGCAGCATAGTGCACTGTGTAAGGACCAATCATCTCCAGTCTGGCTTATTCCAACCTGATGCAATATTGTGCAAGATAAACTGGAAATCATACATCTTCCCTTAAGCATGCTTATTTAATATTATACATCCCGAGTAAACGTATGCTGAGAATATATAATAATATTACAATCTATTTCGGTATGCTGGAAGACCTAGAAGTTAATTTTTTTTAACCATAATTCTATACCGAGGTGATTTGTGTGCTGTCAGCTTCGCCTGTCAACATCAGGCGATCATGTTCCCGAGATAATGGCCTCCACAGATGCGCGTCTACAATACCATAGCGCTCATGCACACACTCGCGTCTCGGCTTACCTCCCCGGAGAAAGCCTGGCCGTTGAGGAGATGCTCCGAGCCCTGTCCATCTTCACTGCCAAAGTGTAACCTGATTTCCTCCAGTCGGTGGCTGTATGTCATGGGTCCACCCGAGATGTTCACCAAGTGCTCCTTGTCCAGGCGTAGCGAGACGTGGCGGCCGGTGTTGTACATGGTCCCTCCCACCTAGACAAAAAAGAATTGTCATTGTCATTGACTCATTCTGTAAGTGTCACTGTACTGTCAACCAAATCAAGTATGGTTACTATGGTAACCATATTAATCATACAGTTGATTTGAACCTTCTGCTGTACTCATAAACACTATCCTGTGCTTGTCCCAGGACTTATACACAAAGCTATTCAGAGTTAGTGACTTAATAATTGTCAAAATTTACTTCAGGAACATTTCTCGTTCAGATTATGCAAATTTTTTATTATTACAAACAACTGAGGTTGCCAGATATTTCCTGATAAAATGTCTTTGAGATATTTCAGTAGCATCTAAACCACCAACTTTTACTGCCTACGGTTAGTACATGCTTTGATGCCAGAAAAAAAAGGGATAGAAAAGACGGACTGAATATTATTCAACAGAAAAGGAATAGAAAATGATATATTAAAACAGACCAAATATATTTAAGAGAAGATATGTAAGAATAGAAAAAAAGATATATATAGCCAATATATACCGATCAGACATAACATTCTGAGCAGTGAGATGTGTTGATGTGTTAGAAGCAGGAAAAATGGATGAGTGTAAGGATTTGAGCGAGTTTGACGAAGGGCCAAATTGTGATGGCTAGACCCCTGGATCAGAACATCTCCAAAACTGCAGCTCTTGTGGGGTGTTCCCGGTCTGCAGTGGTCAGTATCTATCAAAAGTGGTCCAAGGAATGAACAGTGGTGAACCGGCGACAAGGTCATGGGCGGCCAAGGCTAACTGATGCATGTGGGGAGCGAAGGCTGGCCCGTGTGATCCGATCCAACAGACGTGCTACTGTTGTTCAAATTGCTGAAGAGGTTAATGCTGGTTCTGATAGAAAGGTGTCAGAATACACAGTGAATGACGGGTCAGGGCTGTTTTGGCAGCAAAAGGGGGACCAACACATTATTAGGCAGGCGGTCATAATGTTATGCCTGGTCGGTGTATAATCCTAACTGTAGTGATCACATTCAACAAAGTAAATATAACATTTAATTTATTTTTACACAAAGCACTTGCCTTTAAGACAGAAATAATAAGGGATAGAAAATATGGACTAACATTTTCCTGTGCTGTCTGATATGAATATATATATGAATATAATAATATATGAATAAAAAAAATAGACAATAATATTCAATAAATAAATAAAGACAAAAAATTTCAATTATTAAAGTATAATAAAATATAAACCAGCACTTGATCTTATTATATTGCATCATATATTTTTTATATTGTCTGAAATAATGAAGCCACAAGATAGTAAAAGAAGGCCAAATGAAACGATAATTTGATTTCTTTTGTTAATTCAATGCTCTCCTGTATAGAAATGTGCTGTATACAGCTAAAACAGTTAATTTTGTCCATTAAAATGCAACGTCTTTGATTAAGACTTGATATTTTCTATATCTAATATACACCTTGGATTTTTGTAAAGCTGCTTGTATGAAATGATATATACAAAAATAAATCAAATAAATAAAAAAACGGAATTGTATTAAGGCTGAAGGACAGAAGTACACATTTCGATCTGGCCTTATTAACAACATCTCATTCTTTGAGTCTTTGTTATAGTCCGAGCGTGCCGGCCGATTTAATCAGGTGAAGCTTGCGGCTGTAATTAAAGCATTGTGCTCCTTTATATGATATGATATGACGATACCGAATCATCAGTGCAACACACTTCAAGTGCAAAGGAGTGGAAGTGAAAGAAAAAGTGACTTGAAACCTCTTCAAAGCCTCAGACGGGCCAGACCAGTTTGCAATTGATTGACTTGCGAGGCTTTAAAGTGAAAGCGAGGCGTTACAAAGGCACCGAAGATAACGATCTTTATCACTATAAGTGTTTATTTATATTCTGGAATAGTTTCAAAGTGAGCCATTGATATTCCGAGCGTGACTCAGGAAAGGCTTCTGTAGCTTCTTATCTTTGCTTCTCGTTTTTTCCCCCTTCGTTCTTCATTCTTTTTGCTCCTTCCTTCTCCCTCCTCATCTCCTATCTCTCTCTCTCTCTCTCTCTCTCTCTCTCTCTCTCTCTCTCTCTCTCTCTCTCTCTATCGCTCTCTCTTTCTGTTGTTTTTTTTTTTTTTACCACTCGCCTCCAAATCATTTCCCCTCTTCAAATTCCCAGAGAAAGAGACACACATTGTAAATATTTTATAAAACCCCTGAAATAATCAATGGGGTGAAGCGGGGAGAGAGAGAGAGCATGGAAGCAAATGAGAGAGAGAGAGAAGGAGAGAGAGAGACCAAGAGTGCCAAAGGCGGAGAAGAAAAGAGCAATGTGCTGCAGCACTTAAAGGATTACTAGCGTGGAGCGAGAGAGTTACCTCAGGGTGTCGGACCTACCCTGGAAAAGGGCGAGGTATTTTTGTAAGTCGTCTTTTTTTTTTTTTTAATGAATATTCATGAGCATCTAAAAGCTCAAAGGTTCTCATTGTTTGTTTTTTG
>JAUCMX010000012.1:22210643-22298143 GCA_033459395.1 Hemibagrus guttatus | reverse complement strand
ATACCGCTTAGCTCTGAGACGAACACTGCATTTCAGCACAGAATGAAGGAAGAAATGAAACAATTCTGCTTGACTGGAGTCTCTTCAGCATGCAGTAAACATGACACGAGCCTCCACAGAGCACCAACACTGACTTATACACACTCTCATTCTCCACCAGACGATATCATATACACACCATGTGCATTACACCATCCACTCTATAGCTCTCTCTCTCTCTCTCTAAACAGGACGAGCTTGTATCATCTCATGGTGTAATTTGTATTAATGTATTTGAAATCATGAGAGTAAATGCTTTGCTGCACTTTAATTTCTTAACTTGACAGTTTTATGTATAACATCCCACACTGCCCCTGACAACAGCAGTAATTACAGCGGGGACTCGGCATGTTTACGATGCTCTCCACG
Source organism: Hemibagrus guttatus (assembly GCA_033459395.1). Taxonomy (NCBI): domain Eukaryota; kingdom Metazoa; phylum Chordata; class Actinopteri; order Siluriformes; family Bagridae; genus Hemibagrus; species Hemibagrus guttatus. The sequence goes on along the minus strand of JAUCMX010000012.1, from coordinate 22,297,735 downwards.
CCGGAGACGGAAAAACAACCGTCGTCTGTAACGGGGCTCGTGAAAACCTCACACTGTTCACAGATCTCATCACGCATTTGCTAATCGACGCATTTGGTGTAATGGGCAGAGATTATAAAGTGGTACTGAAACAGCTCGCAGACATGTGACATAATTGAGATCGTGATGCTGCACGGTTTTAATCCTGATCAGAGATAAAACACGATGATGCGTAATAGATTTATGAGACAGAACACGCAAAAACCGCTAGAACACAAACAGCTACATGGTGCCTTTTTTTTTGGCTCATAAGACTACACAGGCACTTCATAATCCGTGATGAACATTAATGAAGACTCATCTCACCTGTCATAAAGCTTTCAACATAATGACAGATTTTTTGTCATGTTTATCTTCCTTCCTTCCTTTCTTTCTTTCTTTCTTTCTTTCTTTCTTTCTTTCTTTCTTTCTTTCTTTCTTTCTTTCTTTTGCCTTTTCCTTCCTTCCTTCCTTCCTGTCTGATTTTTTCCTATCTGTTGCTTCCTTCTTGTTTGCCATTTCCTTTCTTCTTTCTGTCCTTCCTTCTGTCCTTCCTTCCTTCTTTTTCCCCACTGTAGAATGTCATAGTGACTCAATTTCTAGCTAAGTAGTTCGTAGTTTCTTACAGTTGGAGGAAGGAAGGAAGGAAGGAAGGAAGACAAACAGACAGGAAGGAAGGAAGGAATATTCAAAATAAAAAGAAATAAAGAAAGAAAGAAAGAAAGAAAGAAAGAAAGAAAGAAAGAAAGAAAGAAAGACTAAAACCTGTCTACAAATATTAAGCTGTATAATGTATCATATTTAATGTACTTCAATTTCCAGCAATTAGCAGTCACTCTGATCCCGAGTTCTGACCGGTTTATTTATTTATTTATTTATTTATTTTAAATTAGTCACTGCTCATTTTCCTTCGTCTTACACCACTAATGATGATGAGTGCCTGGATTGCAATAGAATATCATCTCTTACCTCTGTGTAATACTGAACCTAGTGAAATGAGCAGAGATATGAACATATTAGAGAAGCATATGGTCTGTGCAAAGAGATTGGGTTTATAGTCCCTGAACGTATTGAACGTCGTTGGAAGGAGAAAGCAGAACAATTTATCTCACCCATTCATCGTTTAAAGATCTCACCGGAGCGATGGCTTTTATCATTGCAACACTTTTATTTCATACATTTTAACATTTCCGAGTAGTTTCAGATCATCTCAATGACGGATGTAGAAATCGGAATAAAAGTTTCGGGAGAAAGTAAATGAGATCAAACTTACTGAGGACATCATGTCCAGAAATGATTGTAATGTTAATACAGATTGTGATGCATGAATACGATGAAGACGATGATGAAGACACAGACTTTTCTGATTAAAGAAGAAGGAAATAAAGGAGAAAGAGGAAAAGATGAACGAATGAGCCGATAGAGTTCTGTTCCCTGTGCATCAGTTCAAACAGAACTCGAAAAAGTTAGCAATATTTTTTCTTTCTTTCTTTCTTTCTTTCTTTCTTTCTTTCTTTCTTTCTTTCTTTCTTTCTTTCTTTCTTCTTTCTTTCTTAACATGTTTGTCTTCCTTCCTTCCTGCTTCTTTGTCTTCCTTCCTTCCTTCCTTCCGTCCTTCCTTCCTTCCTACCTAGTAAGACAAACAGACAGAAAGAAAGGAAGGAAGGAAGGAATGACGGAAGGAAGGAAGGAAGGAAGGAAGGAAGGAAGGAAGGAAGGAAGACAAAGAAGCAGGAAGGAAGGAAGACAAACATGTTAAGAAAGAAAGAAAGAAAGAAAGAAAGAAAGAAAGAAAGAAAGAAAGAAAGAAAGAAAGAAAGAAAGAAAGACAAAGAGAGGAGAAGGAAGGAATAAAGCAATGAAGGAAGGAAACACCCACATCCAGTCAGCTCTTATCTAAAATAAATTGCTTTGTTGCTATGAGCTGCTGTTTGTGTGAATGCAGCAAAAGGCTAACAAACCACATAAATAATACATGCATTATATATGATATACTGTGTATATGTTACGTAATGATTTATAATCATTTATACAGCGGTACAAAGCAGCATTAATGTGTTCTAAGTAAAGTGAGACTTATTTTTTAGATTATGTTCCACAATTACACACTGCAAAATAAAGTTAAATCTACGCCATGATTAATAGACAGAGTAATAAATAATGAATAAGACTCCTGTCACTATTCAGCATTATAAAGTGTTATAAACACTAAGGCATTACGTTCACACATTATATCTCTATACACTGTAATGCATTTTTCTTAATTATAGTTATCACTCGACTATAAATAACGGCAACAAATAAATGCTTATGACATGTTCTACACTTATTTCGAGTGAAATATCAATCCAACCTTCAAGGCAATTGAAGTTAGCAAAAAGTTTTCAAATTGTCATCCCTGCATGTGGTCCAGTGTTGATTACAACAGAAGGTCAAACGAACTTCCTGGCTGGGTTTCAGCCTTGAAGTATTATAAAAAAAATGATTTTAATACCGGCTCGAGCGTCCCGCTGAGTGCAATGAATGAAGGCTAAGTATAATGCGTTTGACTTAATGACAAGACGTGCTATTTTAGCTGATAGATGCGTGTTGATGAATAAAACATCAGCCTCACCTGTGAGATGGAAACACAGGCAAGAACGAGGACGTATCCTCCGACTTAAATTCATTCGGATGCTGGTGGCCGGTGTTCGTGTTTGAACAGTAAAATATAAAGAACAAAAACAGCACAAAGATGCAGACACGGCAAGCTGAACATAAAAGGAAGCGTTTCGCGTATCACCGTATTTCTCCGACGATCCGATATTGGAGGTGACGCATAGCTAAAGTGTTTGGGACGGACCTGATCGGTATGCAGAACGATTCCCGTTTGGAGAGATTTCTGTTCCACTCTGCCTCCTCCCTTCATTTAATTTCCTTTTATAGATCCGCTACTTTAAATTAGAGCAAGCCGAGAGGAGTTTTTTAGTTTTGCCCACGCATCATCACGCAGAAATGCAAATTGACCCCTGGGACTCGATTCAATTTCAAATTGATCCAGCTCCTGGAAATTGTCATTAATGCCAACGGTGGGACAGTTTTAATTGCTAACACACAGATTAGCATTGAGTTTTCTTCCCGGCCGTCATCGTGTGAAAGACGCGGCAGCGGAAATAACCAAAGAGCCTGACAATGTATCTTTAAGTCGGCAATTTTCTTAATTGCAGCTCTTCCAGGAAGAGCTTTACACAGAGCTGTGGTTTTAACAGGTCAAAGAGCAGAAAGAAACTCTACACGGGCTCGTTTTAGGTGAAAACAGCTAGATGATGGCAATTTACTTATGTCTGCTTAACAACAGAAGGAGAGGAAAAAAGTAGCAAGTAAGACATCGAGCATTATGTATATTTAACTAACCTGAGCTTCATGAGTTTCTTTCAACTCTTCTGTGTAGCTCCAAATGTAGCATTTTAACGCTGATCTTTCTGTACGTATTCAAGAAATTAAGCCTTGATAAAAAGTCCTTAAAACACATACGCCGGCGTAAGAAAAATTGCTCGGCACGGTGTAATTGACTCCCCAGTGGGAGAGAGGTAGGAGTTGTTACTGGTTTAAAAATAGGACACAGGAAGTCATAGACAACATGCAAGGAGCCAAAACTAAATTGAGAGACAATCAGGCGAGAGGTAAAAGGTGGCAACTATTCAAAACTTTCCGGAACTGTAGAAAGCTAGAAGAAGTTTTTATTTGTCATATATACACAGTGAAACACTTTTCTTTGCATATCCCAGCTTATTAGGAAGGTGGGGTCAGAGCACAGGGTCAGATACGATACAGAACCCTAGAGCTGAGAGGGTCCCACTCCAGAGCACCCAGTGTTCTGAATTTCCAGTGTGACCACTTCTTCTGAGTTTGAGTTTGACCGCTCTACCCCTGGTTGGAGTCTCGTCGCTTGGTGGTGCTCACTGCTGCTGTGGATAGATCTGCTTGGACAGCCTGTGACCCAGAGGACAGCCATGGATAGGACCACTCAGAGTATATCACTCCAACTTTGAACTGCCATTGCATCAGTCAAGGAATTACTGCTAAGTCTATAATGAACTCAGAAACTACAGTGACCTATTAGTTCCTCAGGAGCTCTTGGTTGAACAACTGCATGCAAATAAAAATGTTTGAAGAAAGGACATTATTTAAATTTACATTATTTGCTGTCCAGTGCTACTTAAATGAGGATGAGGTTCCCTCCTGAGCCTGGTTCCTCTCAAGGTTTCCTCCTCATATCATCTCAGGGAGTTTTTCTTCAACACCATCCTTTTTTAATTTTTAAATTAAATTATTAAACTATTTTATCCCTATTTTATCCCTAATGAGCAACCTTGTGGCGACGGTGGCAAGGAAAAACTTCATCCTCATTTGGGTAACACTGGACTGTAAATAATGTAAATGTAAATAATATCCTATCTACAACAGCAACCAAGGGCCCATGAGGAACTATTAGGGCAGTGTAGTTTCTGAGTTCATTATAGACACTACACGTACATTATAGACAGATGTAATGGCAGATCTGTAACTGATATAGTCCCAAAGTGGCTCTGTCCATGGCTGTCTCCTGGTCACAGGCTGTCCACACAGATCCATTCACAGCATCAGTGAGCATCACCAAGCAACAAGACTCTGACTAGGGGTAGAGTTAGTGGTCACACTGGAACTCAGAACACTGGAAGCTCAGGAGTGAGACATATAGCTCAACAGAGAGAGAGAGAGAGAGAGAGAGAGAGAGAGAGAGAGAGAGAGAGAGAGATATTAAGCTACTAAGTATGCTTGTGATCATGTGATGTTTAAAGACAATGTAGATTATGTGTAAAGTGCAGGCAGGGACTCCGGCAGAACTAGCTATGACAGCATAACTGAAAGGGAGAGCCAGAAGGTGACAGACATGAAGGCTTCCCGCGACACAAAGCGTCCAACCACTTCACAGACAGCAAACCTGAGCGACTTGCGAGAGTGGTAAAGCGACAGCATCCAAACATCCCAGTACACCAAACACTCTATGCCCATGAACCTTCCAGATCTGCTCTTTACCTAAGAAAAACTATACATTGAAAGCTAAACAAATGTGTCTTCAGCCTAGACTTAAACATTGAGACTGTGTCTGAATCCCCAACACTAATTGGAAGGCTGTTCCCTATTATCTTACTCGGCTTTGTAAGATAAAGCTCTGCCCCCTACTGTAGCCTTTGCTACTTGAGGTACTACCAAATAACCTGCACCCTCTGATCGGAGTAGACGTGGCGGATCATAAACAACCAAAAGATGGCTCAGGTACTGTGGCGCGAGACCATTTAGTGCTTTATAGGTCAGTAACAGTATTTTATAATCAATGCGAAACTTGACTGGGCGCCAATGTAGTGTGTCTAAGATAGGAATGGTGTGAATTCATGGTTTATATTGTCTGGGTGAGTGTTCTATCTTGTTACTGACCTTGTGTTGCTGCTGTAACAAGAATTTCCCTCATGGAATCAAAAAATCTATCTATCTATCTATCTATCTATCTATCTATCTATCTATCTATCTATCTATCTATCTATCTATCTATCTATCTATCTATCCATCCATCCGTCCATTGGTCAGTCGGTCTGGCCGTTTGTCCATCCATCCATAAACCTATCCATCCATCCATCCGTCCATCCATCCGTCCGTCCGTCCATCCGTCCATCCGTCCATCCATCCGTCCATCCATCCATCCAACCGTCCATCCGTCCATCCGTCCATTGGTTGGTTGGTCGGTCCACCCATCCATCCATCCATCTATTCATCCACCTATCTATCTATTCATTCATTTATCCATCCACCTACCCATGCACCCACCTATCTATCTATCTATCTATCTATCTATCTATCTATCTATCTATCTATCTATCTATGTATCTATCTATCAATCTATCTATCTATCTATCTATCTATCTATCTATCTATCTATCTATCTATTGTCCATTGGTCTTTCAGAGGAGTCCAAACAGAGCAAGAATCAATCAAACCTCTTGTGCTTAAAAAAAAAAAAATATATATATATATATATATATATATATATATATATATATATATAATATAATGACTATTATTATTATTATTATTATTATTATATAATTAATAATACAATCAATTTAATTTAGGTAACCATCCGTCCATCCATCCGTCCATCCATCCATCTACCTATCGTTCTATCTATCTATCGTCCATGACCTAGTAAACCAGTACCAATATGTTCATTCATAGAAACTTCTAAGCACATTGATTCTATAAAATCTTTTAACAGCATTCGAAAAACAGGCAAGAATTGGCAAACAAGCTGTTAAATGGAACCTATAGTGGTGTGGGGTGGAACTGTCAAGAGAAATTTCACAAAGAATTAAAAACACACACAAAAAAAAATATATAAAATTAATAAATAATTAAATAAGTAAATAAATAAATAAATAAATAAATAAATAAATAAATAAATAAATAAATAAATGTCAATGCTATACTTTATTGCTCTCTTGGAATTTTCATGAGCAATTTTAACCTTTTTGTTTTTGCACTTGCACTTGTCCTAGCGATATATGTATATGCAAAATAAAACACTTCTCAAGCTCATCTTGCTTTCTCGTTTACTTCCTAAGGTCGAGTCATGGTGCACACCATCATGCTAACATTTGTTTATCTCTTCTCGCTCTTGCACAGTACATGCATGCACATTTATTCAAATGGCCTACTGCCAGCCGATGGAGTGCCAGGGAAATGATTGCTTCATCTCTCCTACAGGTGGTATGACATAAATTAAAATAAAGACGACTTCTGGAGGTGGAACAAGAAGAGGAAGGAAAAATCGAGACACGACTTGCAGAGGGAAGTTTTTTTATATTTGGTTACATAACCAGTTCTGAAAGATAGAAAGAAAAAAATGGGTTTTTCAATGTAACGTGATGTAGACTGAGCAGCTAGATCTGCTTTCCAATTTGCTTTCAGAGGAATCCAAACAGAGCAAGAATCAATCAAACCTCTTGTGCTTAAAAAAAAAAAAAATATATATATATATATACACAGTGGGGCAAAAAAGTATTTAGTCAGCCACCAATTGTGCAAGTTCTCCCACTTAAAAAGATGAGAGAGGCCTGTAATTTTCATCATAGGTACACTTCAACTATGAGAGACAGGATGAGAAAAAAAAATCTAGAAAATCACATTGTCTGATTTTTAAAGAATTTATTTGCAAGTTATGGTGGAAAATAAGTATTTGGTCAATAACAAAAGTTCATCTCAATACTTTGTTATATACCCTTTGTTGGCAATGACAGAGGTCAAACGTTTTCTGTAAGTCGCCACAAGGTTTTTACACACTGTTGCTGGTAGTTTGGCCCATTCCTCCATGAAGATCTCCTCTAGAGCAGTGATGTTTTGGGGCTGTCGCTGGGCAACACGGATTTTCAACTCCCTCCAAAGATTTCTGTGGGGTTGAGATCTGGAGACTGGCTAGGCCACTCCAGGACCTTGAAATGCTTCTTACGAAGCCACTCCTTCATTGCCCGGGCGGTGTGTTTGGGATCATTGTCATGCTGAAAGACCCAGCCACGTTTCATCTTCAATGCCCTTGCTGATGGAAGGAGGTTTTTACTCAAAATCTCACGATACATTCATTCTTTCCTTTACACGGATCAGTCGTCCCGGTCCCTTTGCAGAAAAACAGTCCCAAAGCATGATGTTTCCACCCCCATGCTTCACAGTAGGTATGGTGTTCTTTGGATGCAACTCAGCATTCTTTCTTCTCCAAACACGACAAGTTGAGTTTTTACCAAAAAGTTCTATTTTGGTTTCATCTGACCATATGACATTCTCCCAATCCTCTTCTGGATCATCCAAATGCTCTCTAGCAAACTTCAGACGGGCCCGGACATGTACTGGCTTAAGCAGGGGGACACGTCTGGCATTGCAGGATTTGAGTCCCTGGCGGCGTAGTGTGTTACTGATGGTAGCCTTTGTTACTTTGGTCCCAGCTCTCTGCAGGTCATTCACTAGGTCCCCCCGTGTGGTTCTGGGATTTTTGCTCACCGTTCTTGTGATCATTTTGACCCCACGGGGTGAGATCTTGCGTGGAGCCCCAGATCGAGGGAGATTATCAGTGGTCTTGTATGTCTTCCATTTTCTAATAATTGCTCCCACAGTTGATTTCTTCACACCAAGCTGCTTACCTATTGCAGATTCAGTCTTCCCAGCCTGGTGCAGGTCTACAATTTTGTTTCTGGTGTCCTTTGACAGCTCTTTGGTCTTGGCCATAGTGGAGTTTGGAGTCTGACTGTTTGAGGTTGTGGACAGGTGTCTTTTATACTGATAACGAGTTCAAACAGGTGCCATTAATACAGGTAATGAGTGGAGGACAGAGGAGCCTCTTAAAGAAGAAGTTACAGGTCTGTGAGAGCCAGAAATCTTGCTTTTTTGTAGGTGACCAAATACTTATTTTCCACCATAATTTGCAAATAAATTCTTTAAAAATCAGACAATGTGATTTTCTGGATTTTTTTTCTCATTCTGTCTCTCTTAGTTGAAGTGTACCTATGATGAAAATTACAGGCCTCTCTCATCTTTTTAAGTGGGAGAACTTGCACAATTGGTGGCTGACTAAATACTTTTTTGCCCCACTGTATATATGGGGGGGCACGGTGGCTTGGTGGTTAGCATGTTTGCCTCACACCTCCAGGGTTGGGGGTTCAATTACTGCCTCCGTCATGTGTGTGGAGTTTGCATGTTCTCCCCGTGCCTCGGGGGTTTCCTCCGGGTACTCCGGTTTCCTCCCCCGGTCCAAAGACATGCATTGTAGGTTGATTGGCATCTCTAAATTGTCCGTAGTGTGTGATTGTGTGAGTGAATGAGTGTGTGTGTGTGCCCTGCGATGGGTTGGCACTCCGTCCAGGGTGTATCCTGCCTTGATGCCCAAAGACGCCTGAGATAGGCACAGGCTCCCCGTGACCCGAGAGTAGATCGGATAAGCGGTAGACAATGAATGAATGATATATATATATATATATATATATATATATATATATATATATATAATGACTATTATTATTATTATTATTATTATTATTATTATTATTATATAATTAATAATACAATCAAATTAACTTGGGTAACCACTGTGCTCATATCTGTTGTAAGATTTATTTATTCATTTAATTATTTATTATGGGTATGAAAGTCATGCACCTGCTTAACCCATATTTATTTATTTATTTATCTATTCATTTATTTATCCAATTATTCATTAATAAATACATAATTAATTAATTAATTAATTAAATAAATAATTTATTTATTGATTATAATTTTTTTACTATAATTTTTTTGAATTCAGACTCTTAACTTTCTGGTAAAAAGACAGAACTCAAAACTTGTGATCAGAAGTTTCCTTATTTACTCCTCAGATTTACTACTTTGTCATTAAAGCACATCTAAAATGAGAAATGAATAAACAAGAAACAGTAAAACATCACAGAGTTATTAGGAATGATGTCGTTCTATGGTAAGAGCTGTCAGATAGACCTTTAGAATTCAAGGTCGTGATGACTAGATCATTTCTTCAGTTCATTATGCACTAATGCATAAGACTTTAAAAGGGGTCTCTGACCCGTTCTCATAAGCAAAAGAAAAACTGAAAAAGAAATTGAACAGAATTGAAATAAATCTTTTCAGCCGCTGATGGATGTCACGGAACAGGACCCATGAGCCATTTTACTCACTCTACACAGCATGTCACATGACCACAGGCACCTGAATCACACTCTTGTCTAATTAGCAAAAAAAGTCACATATTTTCTAGCACATGTTGTTGGATTTTAGTTGTTTCTGAACTGTACATCGTGTGTATGTTGTTGTCTAGTCTTGATGTTTCTAGCACATGCTTAATAGTCTCTGTGTTGCTTTATTTTCACTGTAAATAAACATATTCCTGCAGTCAAATACCTGTAATAACTCAAGTTCCTCACCATGACAAGCTAGAGTAATGAATAGAATTGAAGTTAGATAAATAAGTTAGAGCATAAAGATGCAAATTCAACATAGACATTTGTTTATGTAGATAAACAACAGGCAGTTTATAGGCTATTTTTTTAGATAAGCAGGATGGAGATTCATATTTACCATACAAAAATGACTTTTTTTTATTTAAATAGGATGCAGCTTATTAATGTAAATTGATCATAAACATGCTTTATACAGATAAGTCAAATAGAGAATTATATTATAATATTATAATTATAGAATTTAATCATAGAATTATAGATCCCTAGTCAACATGAAAACAACAATGTGACATTTTTACAACATATAGAGTTTAGAATTCTTTTTTTTTTTTTTTTTTTTAATAAACAGAATAGAGCTTATAGAGACAAATTTAACATAACAAAATGAATAAATGGCCTGGGGCTTACACACTTAAATTAAGTGTATGTAAGCAGGAGTTTTTAAGTCATGAAAATAAAAAAATCCTACATTTTTAAAATATATATGAAATTAGATTCTACACAATTCTACACTCATTAAATACAAAAACAAATGAAGCTTATAGTCAAATTGAATTCAGCTAAAAGTGAGTTTTTCATGATAAATGAGATGCGGCTTCAAATCCATTCAAAGTTATCATAAAAATGCTTTATACAGATAAGTGGAATGGAATTATAGAATAGTATAATATTATATATTACATGTATTATATGTATCAAACGTAGACTAAAGACATATCTCTTTAGCTGTTACAGTGGGCAAGTTCCCATGTATGACCACTAGGGGGCTTTCAGCAGGGGTTGTCCCGTCATGTTTGTTTTTGTTTATGTCTGCCATGTGTTCGTTCTAGCCCCGCCTTTTCCTAATGTGTTCCTGCCTCTGTTCACCTGATCCCAATGTTCCCTGTGATTACTTACCCTATTTATAGTGGTGTCTGGCGCTTTCTTTTTGCTAGTCCTTGTTTGAAGTGATGTGAGTAGTGTTGTGTGTTTGCGCTGTTATATGTTCTTTTGTTAATAAGCCCCCTGTCAATGTCTACCCTTGTGTTGAGTCTGTTCCATCTTGCCGGACACTACCGGCTGTAACATTAGCAAGGTATGTATACATTTAATACATCCCATAACTGTGTGCTCCAATACATCTGATTAAATGCACATTATCATTTAGTGCCTGCTAATCTTATGAATAGCAGCTATGCTAATTATGTTCCATTTGTTTCCCTTCTTCTACCCACCCCTGAGACATATAGAGATTGTGCTAGCTCCAGTGGCATCCAGAGATGGACCAGCTCCAGTCTGAAGATTTTTTTTTTTTTGAATGAAAAAAAAAAACAGGAGGGAACTATAAAGAATTCTTTGTTTAGATAAACAAGCTGGTGCTTATAGATTTAAAATCAATATAAAAATATTAATTTGATGGTGCCACTAATTGTACTTTTTTGTAGATGGCACTTATAGAATCAATAGCAGCAAAATTAAAAAAAAATATTGTCTAAAGAAATGAGAAGAGAAATGAAATACAACCATGAAGCAGGAAAGAACATATGACTGACAGCTAAAATAAACAGAAGAACTCCAGGAGACCTAACATTGCTTTTTGCATGCGAGGGGAAATGATCTGCTTTTCATTTTTGATGAATGAGCGTGACCCGACTGACTGGAGGTGTCTACAAAACCCAAATGAGATTCGAAGCGACGGCTTTAGATAGCAGGAATAAGCGGAAACTCTTATATGCACGTGATTAGTAAGCGTGCATTGAAGTGAAAGGCTGTGCTGCATCTGCATCGACTGTTTAAACGACTTCTCCATACCATCTGTTCCTCCAACACCCCGCCATGCCGAAGCTGAATCCAGCACCTGGATGCCACCTCGCTACAGGTGACAAATTAACACTACACCAACCCCCCACTTCTATACACAGCCAGTCAGAGCTGAAGGCAGGAAGATAGGTGTCCGATTGAGCAGCATGGAGCCGGTCAGGTGTCTCGGGGAGCTGCAGAGCAAAGCCTGGCTCTGCTTAAGTCAGTGAAACATCCATATTAAGATGCAGAAGCTGAGGTAAGCTGGTGGAAAACTCATGTCTTGCAACATATCATGGTGAGACCAGGAAGCAAGAACTGGTTTCTTACATGGCTGTACTGTTAGATTTTATGTTGGGGGACTGTAGGGGGACAAATTGGGTTTCACATGGACATTCATGTGCTCAGATGTGACGGAAAAGACTTTTTCCATGGTGGATTATCATCCCTGAACATGTCACATCAATTGATGAACAACCAAGAGCCTTCTAGAACAGTTTTCACCCTTAGAAATGTCAAATTTCATAAATATACATGTGTTCAATGTGCAGCTGTCCTCCATATCCTCCTGAGATCCCAATCCAACTTAATCACTAGCATTAGGTTGCTAGCTAACTGCTAATAAACTAGTGGCATTTGTCACAGATCTCTACAACTTGTCTTGATTGTTTTTGTTGCTAATTTTGTTTATTTTTAATAGACAGCTAATTTTGACTAAATTCATGTATGACAATCCTGAGGCAGAAGGAATAAAATCCTTATGCAGCTTTATTGAAACACACAGCAAACAAATTCCAAATGTAATCCAATCTTGAGAAAACAGTCTAGCAAAAAAATCGGCAAACAAGCCCAAATCTCAAGGCAAGTATCGGAAAAATTATATAGCTAACTGCTAATAAGCTCGTGGCATTTCAGAGATCTCCAACTTGCTACTTGTTACTTTTATTTTGAATAGCAAGCTAATTTTGACTAGATTTGTACAAGATATCATGGCTAACAAACTTGTTTTTGTTCTTGACTAGACTGGCTAGCTATACAGCTTAGCAGGATAATTGTTTGCTAGTAAATTAGCAGCCATTTGTCAGAGTGAGATTTTAGGAAAGCTTGCTAGATGTTTGATAGTTAATGGACTAGCTAACTTCTAACTAACTAGTTAGCTTTTAGTAAAAAATATATTCAACAGTAGAGAACACTAACAAAATATTACAGTAGTCAAAAAAAGGCAATAAAACCATGATTTTGTTCTTGACTAAATTAGAAAAGGTAGCTAGCTATACACCCAGCAAGCTAGTTAATAGCCTACATTCATCACAGATTTAATTACCTGCAATCAATCCTGTCAAACACTAACAATTCTAGTGAACAAATGTTTTGTTTATTACAAGAATTAGCTAGCAAGACAGTTAAAAAGAAAGCAGGGTGATTGATTGCTAGTAAAGTAGCCCACATCTGCCAAAGAAGTGGAGATTTATTATCATTAGCTAAATAATCATGTTATCTTTACTAACTCTCTATTAACTAGCTCAATGCTAGTAAATGCATTTTCATAGATTTGTTTCATATCATCAGGAATGACATTTTCTGCCAAAATATAACAATAACATACAACAACCATGCTTAGCAAACATTAGCTAAGCTAGCTAGCCAGATGGCTAGCATGAAAATAACCATGTTTTCTGCAGCTGGACAGTAGGGTTTTATTCAAATATGTTTTGCTCAGCAGTGTAGATGAGATTCAGGAGATAATCAGGAATAATTATGGTAGCATGTCATCCTGTAATCTTGTACATTTAATTTAGCGAGTATTTAAGATATCTAAAAATATTTATGCATAGACATAAAATGTGTACTTTTTCTATTTCTTTATAAACTGAAACACATTCAAATGAACTAGTGTCAAATTATTAGAGTATAAACAATCTATGTATGCTCTGTTAAGTATAGTTAAGTTATATTATAAAGTTATAGTTAACTATTAACTTTTATTAACTTTTATAACTTTGAATCAAATTGATAAGAAACCATGTCTTTAATCTTAACTTTTTCTCATCTGTTTTCCATACAATCATATAAACTGCTATAGTTAGCCTGAGGTATTTTCAGAAGCATGTGCTAAGCATCCTCAATAATGCCAAGAGATTCAGAGAGTGTTGCCAATCCTGTAGGAATTAGACAAAAGCATAGAAGAATCTTATATAAAATCCAGGCACAAGCAACACTTAGGTTTCAGGCACTTATTCAAGAGCTGAACAAAATATAGATTGAATCGTCGTGAAGCCCGAGCCAAGAGTTTTACTTTGTTTTTCTCAAGACTGCTGATGAGTCAGAGACGACCCGTATTCACCTGGCTGAAGTCCGTTTTTCTAGCTATGAAAATGATTTCATAACATTTTATTCCCACTGAGGTACAGGTAAGAGACACTTTAAACACAGGTAACATTTCCTTCATTTTATTTATATATATATATATAATCAAAAACATTTATAGTGAATAGAAGAAAACGTCTACACACCCTTGTTCAAATGGCAGGTTTTTGTGATGTCATAAATGAAACCAAAATTAACAAATAGTCCTGAGGCAGAAGGAATAAAATCCTTATTCAGTTTTAATGAAACACAGCAAACAAAAGTTTCTAAAAAACTTGGCAGGCTACTTATTTGCTAGTAAACTTGCGGTAAACTAGCAATTTTAGGAAAGCTAGCTTGCTGTTTGCCAGTTAACGGACTAGCTAACTTCTAACTAATGAATAGCTAGCATTTAGAAAAAATCAAGCTTGGATTTGTATAAATATTTCCACATAGGTATTTATTTAATAGTAGAGAACACCAGTAAAATATTATAGTAGTCAACAAAAGGCAACAAAACCATGATTTTGTTCTTGACTTAATCAGCAAAGCTAGCTAGCTACACAGCTAATAGCCAACGTTCATCACAGATCCATACAAATGTGATTTCCCACTTTAGCCAGCTAGCAAAAATCAGCAAACAAATCCAAATCGCAAGGAAAGAATCAGAAAAATAAGAAAATCAGGTGACAGCTCCCTATGGTGGGTCAGAGAGGGTGGTGCATGTTGAGATGTTCATTCATTCATTGTCTACCGCTTATCCGATCTATTCTCGGGTCACAGGGAGCCTGTGCCTATCTCAGGTGTCACTGGGCATCAAGGCAGGATACACCCTGGACGGAGTGCCAACCCATCGCAGGGCACACACACGCAACAGACAATTTAGAGAGTCCACTCAACCTACAATGCATGTCTTTGGACAAGGGGAGGAAACTGGAGTACCCAGAGAAAACCCGCAAGGCACGGGGAGAACATGCAAACTCCACACACACGACGGAGGCGGGAATCGAACCCCCAACCCTGGAAGTGTGAGGCAAACGTGCTAAAAACCCCCAAGCCACCGTGCCCCCCTGTTGAGATGGTACAAGTATATAATAAAATAAGTATTTTTTTAGCTTCAATTTTATATAATGACCAACAAAATGTAAATAAACAGCAAATAGATGTGTTTTAGAAAAAAGAAAAAGAAAACTTCTGTAACCTGGTTTCAATAAGTATACACACCCCTTAACTAATATTTAGTTAATGAAAAAGAAAAAACACTTTTTAGGTAAGAATCTACCAACTTAGCACATTGGATTGCCAATTTTATTCCATTCTTTGAGTAAAAAAGGTCCAGATCTATCCCATTGTGCACAACCCAGGTTTCCACAAGTTTTCATCTCGCCTCTGATTGAGCCATTCCAAAACATTGATCTTCTTCTTCTAAAGCTGTTCCTTTGGATTGGATTTGTGCTTTGGGTCATTATGGTGCTGTGAGGTGAAATGTTTCTTCATCTTGAGCAGAAGCCTGCAGATTTTGTTTCAAAATAGAAAGAATTTGAAGATATCCATGATCGTCACGATCCTGACTGGAGTCCCAGCTGAAAAGAATGCTTCACTGTCGGTATGGTGGTCCTGGGGTTATAAGCTGTCAGGTTTCTGCACCAAACAAATCCCAAAAGTTGATCTTGGGATCATTAGATTATTACGGTGGCTGAGAAGTGCAAAACACAATGACAACATCAGAAAACAAAATAACAAATCAGAAAAGAAATATATCTAGAGTGGAAGATATCTCTTTATTCTATAAGAATTCCATTCACAAACTATACCTACCTTTTCCAGGTTGTCTAAATTGTCTTTGTGTTTTCGGATTTGTTGTTTTGTTCTTGGATTTGTTATTTTGTTTTCAGGTTCATTTTGTTTTCAAGATTTGGTTATTTTGTTTTTGGATTTGTTATTTTGTATTCTGGTTTATTTTATTTTCAGATGTTGTTTTGTATTCTGGTTTATTTTGTTTTCGGGTTTGTTTATTTTTTCTGGATTTTTTTTGTTTTCAGGGTTTTTTATTTTGTATTCTGGTTTATTTTGTTTTTGAATTTATTTATTTTTTGGTTTTTTAGTTTTATTTTTATTTTCAGGGTTTTTTATTTTGTATTCTGGTTTATTTTATTTTCAAACGTTATTTTGTATTCTGGATTATTTTGTTTTCGGATTTGTTATTTTGTTTTTTGGTTTATTTTGTTTTCGGATTTGTTATTTTGTATTCTGGTTTATTTTGTTTTTGAATGTTGTTTAGTTTTTTTGGATTATTTAGTTTTCGGATTTGTTATTTTGTTTTCAGATGTTATTTTGTATTCTGGTTTATTTTGTTTTCGATTATTATTTAGTTTTCTGGATTATTTAATTTTCGGATTTGTTATTTTGTTTTCGGATTTGTTATTTTGTATTCTGCATTATTTTGTTTTCAGATTTGTTATTTTGTTTTTGGATTTGTTATTTTGTATTCTGGTTTATTTTATTTTCAGATGTTGTTTTGTATTCTGGTTTATTTTGTTTTCGAATGTTTATTTTTCTGGATTATTTTGTTTTCGGATTTGTTATTTTGTATTCTGGTTTATTTTGTTTTTGAATGTTATTTATTTTTCTGGATTATTTAGTTTTCGTATTTGTTATTTTGTTTTCGGATTTGTTATTTTGTATTCTGGTTTATTTTGTTTTCAAACGTTATTTTGTATTCTGGATTATTTTGTTTTCGGATTTGTTATTTTGTTTTTTGGTTTATTTTGTTTTCGGATTTGTTATTTTGTATTCTGGTTTATTTTGTTTTTGAATGTTGTTTAGTTTTCTGGATTATTTAGTTTTCGGATTTGTTATTTTGTTTTCAGATGTTATTTTGTATTCTGGTTTATTTTGTTTTCGATTATTATTTAGTTTTCTGGATTATTTAATTTTCGGATTTGTTATTTTGTTTTCGAATGTTATTTTGTATTCTGCATTATTTTGTTTTCGGATTTGTTATTTTGTTTTCAGATGTTATTTTGTATTCTGGTTTATTTTGTTTTCGAATGTTATTTAGTTTTCTGGTTTATTTTGTTTTCGGATTTGTTATTTTGTTTTCTGGTTTATTTTGTTTTCGGATTTGTTATTTTGTATTCTGGATTATTTTGTTTTCGGATGTTATTTTGTATTCTGGTTTATTTTGTTTTCGATTATTATTTAGTTTTCTGGATTATTTAGTTTTCGGATTTGTTATTTTGTTTTCAGATTTTATGTTGTATTCTGGTTTATTTTGTTTTCGAATGTTATTTAGTTTTCTGGTTTATTTTGTTTTCGGATTTGTTACTTTGTATTCTGGTTTATTTTGTTTTCGGATTTGTTATTTTGTTTTCTGGTTTATTTTGTTTTCGGATTTGTTATTTTGTATTCTGGTTTATTTTGTTTTCGGATTTGTTATTTTGTATTCTGGTTTATTTTGTTTTCGGATTTGTTATTTTGTATTCTGGTTTATTTTGTTTTCGGATTTGTTATTTTGTTTTCTGGTTTATTTTGTTTTCGGATTTGTTATTTTGTTTTCAGATGTTTTTGTTTTCGGATTTGTTTTGTATTCTGGTTTATTTTGTTTTCAAATGTTATTTTGTTTTCTGGTTCATTTTGTTTTTCGATTTGTTATTTAGTTTTACATGTCTTGGCCAGCATAGATTATGATATGTGCAGCCACATGTTTGTTGTTTGCCAAAATTGGATGTTTTTTCTTGTGTGAGAGATTGTTGTCACATGCAGTTCTTCCTGCACACACATATTTCCTGAAGCTTCTTTAATGTTGCTGGAGTTTCTCGGCAGCCTCCTTGGTAAGTTTTTGTCTTTTATCTTTTTGTTCAGGGAAGTCCAGTTCTCGGTAATACCACTGTGGTTCCCTGTTTTGATGATGGCCTTCATGCTGTTCCTTAGTACATCTGATGTTTTGTGAATATTTTATACCCCCCTACTGATCAATACCCTACAAGAGTGAGATGCTTTGTGAGCTCTTTCTGGATTATGGCTTCAGAAGTCGAATGAAACCTAAATGAAACAACAGGAACTGATGATGATTTCGGAAGTTTTTGTGGGTTAATCAGACACTTTATTGGTGATTTGTGTATGAGAATTACTTTTGAACAGGAGCTTGAATGCGATTGGTTCACTTGTGTAACTTCTCTTGGCAGTATGTAATATTAAAGGTAGAAAAAGAGCTGAAGAAGGGTATGTAGACTATTTTTTTTATCCATTGTTTATGTATATTCCAGATTTTTAAAAAGTTTTTAAAAATCTACAGCACTAAAGCCCACTATGAAATAATGAAATATATTTCACAAGACAGATGTTCAACACCAAGTTACATTATCTAATGTTTCAAAAATCATGAGAAGAAAAAAAATCTCTGTCTCTTCATTTTTATTTTATTTTATTTTATTTTATTTTATGATATTTACTGTCACTGTTTGGAAATAATAAAAACAAACCTGCTACCAAATTATAGACTAGCTGTAAATTATTTATTTTAAAAACACATTGTAATTAAGTACTTCGAATATTCTAAATAACCAAGTTAACATGAGCGCTAATTGTTGTGTATTTTCGCCTTAAATATTCAACACTATTACTCATCTGAGAGCAAAACAACCTTGTAGAAATGAGGTTGCTTTCTTGGGACATAATGAAAATATTTTATAAATGTTGAAATTTATGCTTTTTTTTAGCTTAAAAAAAGTTGAGAAATGATTTAAAAAACTTTAAAGTTTAAACCCATTTTCTAAACTCATCAGCTCAATCGAGGTCTTTTGAACGGACAAACCCGACATGATGTAATGCCTTTAAGCGGAAACGTAATGCCGTGTAATGCCAAGAAGCCATCATGCAGCACGATTATTTACACATTTCCCACATCAAACGCTGTGGATATGAAACAGAGCGGCATCAGACGCCATCTTTTCAACCACAGAGCCTCCAGCGAAGGTCATTTCTCTCTCTCTTTGTGTGTACAAACTTATTTCAAAGTGCATCTGGAACTTTGGAGTGACGTAGCTGCACAAAACAAATCTGTTCCCAAGAAAGGAAGCGTAAAAAAAAAACAAAAAAACGTAATTTATCCGAGTTCAATGTTCATTATCTGATTCACAGCTTGTTTTTTTCCAGCTCGGCAGCCTGTACTCAATTCTGGTGCTTTCTTGTGAAATCAATGTCTCTCTTGCTCGCATGACTCATGCGTCCTGACGTCTTTACACCGAGACTTTCTCTATCGGGTTGAAAAGCTCTTGTGGTGCATAGGTTTATTTTTTTACTAGTGTGTGTGTGCTTGGTTTGAACGAAATATAACGAGATGACTCTGGATTTTACTGTGCCAAGAAACACAGTCGACGTCCTTTTGACTGACATGGGTGTGCTGCAGCTATCATGGCTGAAATGATCAGCGGTGAGCCTATGATTGAGAGAAAATAATGATGGCTTTAACTGGCTGAGCGATCGATACTGGAGATGATGTTGGAGTAATCGCTGGAGTCTGAGAATGGACGTCTCGTGTACATAAGACATCAGGGCTGGGATTTGGGGTCAATCAGGGGGAAAGAATATCTATCTGCATCTTCAATCAAAATAATTAGATATAAGAACATCATTATGTTTTTTTTTCTTTCTAAAAAATGTCATGAGGCCATTAGATGCAAGACCTTTATCCTAAATTCTACTATTCTACTAAGCAGGAAGTGATGTATATTATTTATGGGCCTTATCAATATACACTCAGTGTCCACTTTAATAGGAACACCTGTACACCTAAATATGCAGTTATTTAATCATCTGGTGGCAGCACAGTGTAAACAGACATACAGATACACAACAAGAGCTTCAGAAGAAATGTACTGCATACATCGATCAGACATAACATTATGACCGCCTGCCTAATAATGTGTTGGTCCCCCTTATGCTGCCAAAACAGCCCTGACCCATCATGCACTGTGTATTCTGACACCTTTCTATCAGAACCAGCATTAACTTCTTCAGCAATTTGAGCAACAGTAGCTCGTCTGTTGGATCGGATCACACGGGCCAGCCGTTGTTCCCCACGTGAATCATTGAGCCTTGGCCGCCCATGACCCTGTCTCCGTCACCACTGTTCCTTCCTTGGACCACTTTTGATAGATACTGACCACTGCAGACCGGGAACACCCCACAAGAGCTGCAGTTTTGGAGATGCTCTGATCCAGTGATCTAGCCATCACAATTTGGCCCTTCGTCAAACTCGCTCAAATCCTTACGCTTGTCCATTTTTCCTGCTTCTAACACATCAACTGTGAGGACAAAATGTTCACTTGCTGTCTAATATATCCCACCCACTAACAGGTGCCATGATGAGGAGATCATCAGTCTTATTCACTTCACCTGTCACTGCTAATAATGTTATACCTGATCGGTGTATATTGGTTATTGTGTATTGTGTATGGTACACTGTGTATTTTGTACTATATATTGCATAGTGTGCATTATATATAATGTGTTGTTGCATATTGTGTACTGTGGACTGTACATTGTGTTGTATAGTGTGTATTGTGTATTGTACTGTATACGTTAAATGTTGGATATTATGTATGGTATACTTATTATGTGAATAGTATACTGTATACTGTGTAGTGAGTATTGTGTGTTGTATGTTGTGTAGTGAGTATTGTGTGTTGTGTACTGTGCATTGAGTATTGTGTGTTGTATCTTGTCTAATGTGAATATTGTACCTGTGGAAGTGTAATTGTGTATCTTGTGATTTCTATACTTGTATTATACACAACACGGCTACACAAATCACACCTCCGATTGTCATCATGTGTACAGTTGTGTTTATGGTGCACAGTGATCTGCTTTAAGTATGAGTTTAAGAGAAAGCTGTGTGAATAATCCACTTCCTCTGACATTACCACTGGTTCTTACCTGAAAACTAAATGGAGCATGGAACTTCAACGGATCGTTAAACACATCTCAGTAATCCGAATCGGATCCAGGAAAAAGCTCCTGACAAAATTCACATTCTCTTTCACATTTTTCCATTTTCCAATTTAGGGTTCAGAGAGATCGAGAGACAGACGCAGGGTTTCCTGTTGGTGTTAGCGAGAAATGACGGGTATAAGTCTTCTAATAATATCCGCACTGGTCATGCTTCAGCGGAGAATGTTTTGCCACTGCGTATGTGCGACGTGACGGTGTGTGTGTGTGTGTGTGTGTGTGTGTGTGTGTGTGTGTGTGTGTGTGTGTGTGTGTGTGTGTGTGTGTGTGTATGTATGCCATGCTACTGAGCTGCAGTACCGCTTAGTCATGGACGATGAAGTATCAGAGATGGTGTGTGTGTGTGTGTGTGTGTGTGTGTGTCATCAGTAAAGCTATTAGAACTGGAAGGATTACAGACTCAGCGAATTCAGCCTGTGAGTGAATTTTGCATTGCTGGAATAATCATAATTGTAATAATCAGAGCAAATTTAGTTTTATCCATCTTCCACCGTTCTTATTAGTCGGCAGATTATAAAAAAAATAAAAAAATAAAAAATAAACCATGATCCAACACATCCTATATATTTACAGTGCATATCATACTCTTCACAACTTCCTAAACTAACAATCTGCAAGGTGTGTGTGGAGTATTATTTTATTGTATTTTGATTTGTTAAGGTGAATCATTTCTAATAATTCAATGCACTCTCATGTACACTGTGAAGGATAAGCTGCCCAAGCACCCATTTGCTTCAAGCTCATGATTTAATCCATAAATATTTACTCCATAAGATGAACTTCGATTGAATTGAAGTCCTCTATGAATTTCTATTTGGTCTCAGATGGAATTCTGTAGTTTCTTTTGAATGTGTTTATTGTGATGTGAAGACAAGTATATTGAGTGTATTTGGGACATAAGGATTAAAGATAAAACATACAGTAGAAAGGAGAAAATACAGGGGAAGGAGAAAAGGATCGTAAATCATCCCGATCAAGCAGGTGACGAAACGTTTTCAACTTTTTTTTTTTAACATCGTGGCACTCTAGAAGAATATTTTAGCTCAACTCTCAATCTGAAGGCTGCTCCGCTGCATGCTGTATGCACTTTGAGCTTGGGCCGTCTCGATCTTTGTGAAATAAAACATCAGTGGCCTCCTTCGGGTATACGAGCATTGGGGCTAACGGGGCTTTGAACCGGTTACAGTCTTTTTCATTAGTCAAGAATCAATCCACCCACAAACCAATTCCCCAAGAGTGCACTGAACCACAACAACGCTTAAGCAGCTGAGACGTGTTTAACGTGCAGGACTGAGGAGAAAAAACATTAAGCTGCAGCCTACAGCATGGCATCCTGTTAAATCCGGGAAGAAGGTGTGCTACATTTTCCAACAGGTTTAAAGAAAAAAAATAAATAAATAGAAAATTCTGACAAATTTTTCACAGCATCATGTACACTAGAAAACTTTGTCCATTTTCATGTTAATTAATAAAGAAGAATAATATATTAAAATAATTTAGTATTTGGATGTGTTTGAGTAAATCTCGAGCATACACTTAACGCAAGAGGAACCCTGTGGAATTTTAGATTCAATTATTAGGAAGTGAAGAATTCTATTTAATTAACCCTTGAGAAAGCTTGTGGCAGTTTAAGTTCTGTCTTTAAGAAGTGAAGAATCCTAACTATTCATAGAACCCTTGAAGAACCTGGTGGGATTTAGGTTTAGTCTTTACAAAGGGAAGAACACTTACCGATCCAAAGAGTCCTTTAGTAGTGGGGTGAGAATTTGGATTCTTAGATTTCGATCTTTAGCACTGAAGAATCCTTAACTATTAGAAGAACCCTTGATGAACACTATGATAGATTCTCTCTATTGGAATCAAGAACCCTTAACTTTCAGAAGAAACCTTGAGGAACCCTATGGGATTTTAGATTCTCTCTTATGGAATGAAGAACCCTTAACTATCAAGAGAAACCTTGAGGAACCCTATGGGATTTTAGATTCTCTCTTATGAAATGAAGAACACTTAACTATCAGAAGAACCCTTGAGGAACCCTATGGGATTTTAGATTCCCTCTTATGAAATGAAGAACACTTAACTATCAGAAGAACCCTTGAGGAACCCTATGGGATTTTAGATTCTCTCTTATGAAATGAAGAACACTTAACTATCAGAAGAACCCTTGAGGAACCCTATGGGATTTTAGATTCCCTCTTATGAAATGAAGAACACTTAACTATCAGAAGAACCCTTGAGGAACCCTATGGGATTTTAGATTCTCTCTTATGAAATGAAGAACACTTAACTATCAGAAGGACCCTTGAGGAACCCTAGGGGAGGTTAGATTCTCTTTTTTGGAATGAAGAACCTTTAATTATCAAAAGAGCCCTTGACGAACCCCATTGGAGGTTAGATTCTGTCTTTAGATTTGAAGAATCCTTAACTATGAGAAGAACCCTTGATGGACTTTGCAGGATTATAGGTTCTATATTGAGCATTGAAAAACCCTTAACTAGTAAACACAGTGGTGGTTTAAGTTCTATATTTAGCAATGCAAAGCTCATAAACATCATAATTATGCTTGAGGAACAATTTAAGAGTTTCGGTTCTTTGTTTAGTAATGAAAAACTTTGTACTCGGACTAGAGGATGGTTGTATGGTTCCACATAGTAAATATTGAGAATTTGATTATTTTCCAATAGAAGCATCAGCCAACTGTTTAATTCTTTTAATATCACAGCCATTTACTAATAATTACTATTCTGTTTAATTTATTACAGAATGAAAGGCCATACATTTTTATCCATTTACAGTTACAATTAATGCAGCTCCTGCCATCGCTGATGTTAGACAGCAGCTATAAAGAGATGTTTCCTCTTTATTTTGTTTCACTTGAAGTTAATCAGATAAATCAAAAAAAGAAAGAAAGAAAGAAGGAAAGAAGGAAAGAAGGAAAGGAAGCAAGGAAGGAAGCAAGTGAGCAAGCAATGAAGGAAGGAAGGAAGGAAGGGGAACACATTTTACTTCCTGTGTACTTTGTTGCTATAGAAACAGTAACGTATTTGAACGAGTGCACTACTGTCAGAGAAAAAGAATCAACATCTACGGACCAATCAGAATCCAGCATTCAGTAGCTCTCTTAGGATCTGTTTAAAGACATTATACCATAAAGGTCTGGATTTATTCCAAGCTCTTATGCATCTTTCTGCCTTCACACACACACACACACACACACACACACTCACGCACACAAAATGAGGAGCAGAAAGCAGGCTACAATATGGCTAGCATTCCTTTTCCAGAGAAGGTGAAAGATTAACTAGCTGCCTTACTTTTCCTTCTCTGTGTCATGTTCTCGGGAGATAGCGAGCTGCTGTTTCAGATGGATAAGCTACGCTTTATTCAATCTCAAATGCCACAGGCAGCATGAGCAGCTGAAAAGCTTGGCTGGGTGCACTCCATGGGAGAGCAGCGAGAGTCACAGAAAGAGTCTCGTTATTCTGAATTAAAGGAAGAAAAGATTGGCAGAGGAAACGCAGGCACACACCGGCTGCTTCAGTGCCTCTTTTTTGTTAAGAAAGAAAGAAAGAAAGAAAGAAAGAAAGAAAGAAAGAAAAAAAGAAAGAAAGAAAGAAAGGAGGGAAGTAGGGAAGGAAATAAGTAAAGGCAAAATACGAAAGAAAGAAAGAAAGAAAGAAAGAAAGAAAGAAAGAAAGAAAGAAAGAAAGAAAGAAAGAAATGGAATGTATATGGTATGTGTGTGATTGCGAGTGTGTGTACGGAACCCAGCAGGATCCACATGTTGTTTGCACACATCCCGATGTGCTAAACACACAGTGTTACACTTCAGAGGGAGCAGAAGGCCTCGGTGGCAGCTTGCACGGTGGCAGGAGGCCAAAACGAACATAAAGCCAGCTTTGGCTGCTGCCCACTGATTTCTCCTCCGCTCACGCCTGAGTCAGTGCCAAGTGCAAGCCAGCTGTTCCTGTCCACTCACCGTCTCCCCCAGCTGTGTGCATGCCGAGTCGTGTTTGAGAGGCAGCGATGTCGGGATGCCTTTCGGTTCCGCCTCTCAGACACGACTCACCGGAGACGCCGAGCTGTCACGCGCTACATATGGAGACCCTCTGAGTCAAGAGCTGTTTAAACTCTCATTACAGAGCACCAATTCGGCCGAGAGAGCAGAGTCGTGCTGACATCAGGCTTCTTGTGTGATGTGATCTGATGAAACATCGACATTTAAAACCAATGGACTGTGTACAGTAGAGTGCAAAAGATTGCACACCTTCATTTTAGTAAGAAGTTGCTTTCAGCTGCTCCCTGTTCGGGGTCGCCACAGCGGACCGACTGGTCTGCACAACAACTTGGCACAGATTTTACGCCGGATGCCCTTCCTGCCACAACCCTCCCATTTTTCCGGGCTTGGGACCGGCACTGCATCCAGTGGCTGAGGTTGAGGCATTGGCTGGGAATCGAACCCGGGCCTTCCGCATGATAGGCGAACAACCTACCACTGAGCCACCAATGCCTCACCTTCATTTTAGTAAATAGGTGCGAATCTTTAGCGGATCGATTCTTGAGTCGTGATTCGTTAATGATTCGAAATTGATGTGATTCATTTCAGAGATTCAGGATTTGGTAAGAAATATTGGTGACACTTTGACATGAATAATGTTACTTGCTGCAATTTAAGAAAAAGAAAGAAAGAAAGAAAGAAAGAAAGAAAGAAAGAAAGAAAGAACACATGAATAATTCATTGCGGTAGATCGAGTGTTAAATAGAGGTAGGGGTTTTCAGTGGATATGGGGGGTGTAAACTTTTGCACTCGACTGTACTGATCGAAAATCCTTTGTATTGGAAGCAGCTTAAAGCCGCATTAATGACCTTATATGATTAAAGGTGTTTAAAACGCTGCTTAAAAGGTGCTTATGAATCCCATCAGCTGAGTCTTTATACTTTCTCAAAGGAAGAAAAAAAGAACCACGTCATCCCTCCGAAGAGCCGTTCTGCACTGGGGAGGATTAGGGATTAGCTGCTGAGTCAGGATTAAACTCCAGTCTGATTACAGTCTCCTTTTCTGATATTATACCCGAGAGGAAAGAAAAAAAAGCTGGATGCTTTTAATCCATACAAACAATCCTAAAAACACGCTGGTAAAGTTATTATGTGTAAAATGTGTCCTGTGTGTGTGTGTGTGTGTGTGTGTGTGTGTTACATAGGTTTCAGTTGTCCAATTTTACACTTAGTGGTGAGTGACGGCACTTCCTGTCGTCTCTGACTTCTAATAATATCCAGAGCAGCAGTGCTCCAGTGACTACGAGTAATCTGCCACTGTGTGAACGTGTGTGTGTGTGTGTGTGTGTGTGTGTGAGAGCTATATGCTCGGAATAATCCCAGTGATGCATACAGGTTTCAGCTATGTGAAGCAAGAAATTAGGACATTATACAAAAATAAAAGGTTGCACTCAAGCTGCTTGTGATGAAATTTTAGTTTTTTTCCTACTTCTAAATTCTTTTTTTATTTTTTATTTTTTGCTTTGCCAGTTAGCATTACTTCAAAACTTCAGTTTGACCCTTTAATATATTTTCAGCATCGTGGTGCATTTACTGTGTGAGTATAAACAAAAGCGGAGTTGTTTTTATTCATTCATTTAGTTATTTATTTAGTTATTTATTTAATAAATTTATTTAAGAAATTATTTATAATCATTTATAATAAAATAATTATTACATTATATTATTATTACTATATTGTATATTATATTTATTTATTTTATTATTTTTTTTAATTTCACTTTAAAAATAAAATGTACTATTTTTAATTATTTACTTATTAATTATTTAACTTTTTAATCTATAGTTTGTGTTACATTTTTTGTAACAATAAATAAATAAATAAACCATCTAATGAACTAATTAAATAAATAATTAATTAATTTAAATTAAATAATTTAAAAAAAGAGAGACTTTTATTCTTCCCATGATCGTCTCCAATGACAAATGATGGACTTCCTGATAAATATGCAACTTGTGAGATAGAAGAATTTATCTAAACGTTTTGCTAAGTTTCAGTCGGATTACAATAGACATTAAAGGCACAATAGCTGCCTTTTTTTTTATTGCTTACGTTTATACAAAGAACCATGAAGGTATTTAGAACATGATAAAAAAAGAGAGAAACAGCAGGAAAAAAAAAAAAAACAGGAAAATTGCAGTGACTCCAGTATCACATCACAATAACGCTTATTGCTAGCTCTACATCGAAAATGATATCTTTGCATTCAGGTATAATTACTGTTTTTTTCCCATGAACATAAAACAAAAATTACATTCTGTACGTTTGCCCCTGCTGTTATCTTAACGACACGTCCGCTTCACAATCGAATGAATTGCTGAAAAATCCACATGCACGTCAGCGGTCTAATTTTCAGCTAAAATAGTCCAAGAAACATTTCTGTTGTTTCCTCTGAGCTGAAAGGAAGGAAGTGCTTTAATCCAGCAGGGTTTTTTTTTCCAGTTTCAGGTGTTTGTTCCCGTCCCTGATCTGATTGAGAGGCAGTGGTGCATTCTGGGAATGCACGGGAGCAGGATTACAGGTGAGAGAGAAAAGCTATTTTCAAGCTTGCAGGAAACATAACGACGTGGCGTGACACAGGCCGTGACGGGAGCGTGCTAAAAACATGGACTCTGATAGCGTGTGAGGGGATTTAAGGGTGTAAGCGAGTGCTTAATGAGCACAGGAGACGCAGACACACTCCAAAACACTGTGGGAGAGCGCTTTGCTGATTAGAGCAGGAGCAAAGCAGCACACAGGAGGAGAGAGAATACAGCTCTGGCCTCCAGCTCGCTAGCGGATAATAAAAGCAGCGTGACGGTGAGACTCTTCAAGCAGATGTGAGCATTACTGTTCATCATATTCCATGTAGATTACATCCATAACATGTTTTACTAATAAAGTGATAAACAGAAAATAAATCACAAGTCGCAAGCATTATATTATCTGTAACTTAGCAAAAACCTAGCAAGACTTTAAGCTCCGCCCACTCTGCCATCACATCAGGGTGAAAGGATATATAGTACGTGTGTCAACTTTTTAGGCTTTTAATGTTTAATTTCATATTTTAAACATCATAAACCACATGTACTCCAGTGAAAATGCATAAAATCCATGAAATTTTTATTTAATTTCATTTTTTCCCCCTTAAAATCTGCTTTTTGCCAAAAATCTGCGAAAAATCTAATTTTTTAGGTCCTGAATTGTATAGAATAATTAGAATATTATTATTATTATTATTATTATTATTATTATTATTATTATTATTATTATTATTATTATTATGTGTTATAAGGATTAATTTAAAAATATTAATATCCCCCAGAGTTTAACACCAATAACCCTTTTCTCTGAACACACACACACTTTCTTTCTTCCTACACACACACACACACAATCCTGATTGATGATTCCTTAGAACATATTTCAGCTATTTAAAAGAACAGAAATGTGTGTGTAATGGATCAAAGTGAGCTCTGAAAATAATTGTGTTTTGTACAACATAGGAACAGAATGTAATGTCTATTTATTTATTTATTTTTATTTAGCATATTAGCAGTCTTAGCTGAATAGTTGTTAAGGGAAAAAGTAAAGAAAGTGCACACAAGTCATTAAACTTAATCCGACAAAAGCTACTGCAGGAATTTACCAGCTTAACAGCTGAACTCTTTTGTTTTTTTTTGTCTGGAGTTTGTTTGAAGGCTGATAAGGCAGCAGAACCTGAATGTAATTCGTTATTGTTGCAATGCAGGATACAGGAACTTGAAATACAATTGATTTCTATCCGAATACAGAACAGCGTGTGTTACTAAACACACAACTAAGCTACACTTTTACTTAGAACAAATGAGAGTAATAATAAGTTATAATAAGTTATAAAAGGTAGACTTTCAATCAGCAGTAGCCTAGTGGTTAAGGTGTTGTACTTCTGATCAGAAGGTTGTGAGTTTGAATCCCAGCTCCACTAAAGCTGCAACTGCTGGGCCCTTGAGCAAGACCCTTAACCCTCAACTCTAGAGCTCTAGATATGGGGGTCTGCCAAATGCTGTAAATGTAAATTCATCAGATAACAAATGAGAACCTGAAACACAAATGATTTCCAGTCAAATACAGAAATGAGGTTCTCAACATCAGGTGTTGCTAAGCTACATGCTTATTAATAATAATAATAAGCTAACAGGAATCTTCTAAACAAAATGGAGAGAATGAACTAAAAAAACTGTGAAGAAGTATTTAGGATCTGTAGATTTTCTGTAGCAGTTATCCTGCACGGGGTCACAGGGAACCTGGAGGCTATCCCAGGGGTAAAAGGTGACACACACACACACACACACCAAACAATTTAGAATAAATTTACATTTCTGACATTTGCCAGATGCCCTAATCCAGAGAGAGCAACTTACATTTTATCTCATTTTATACAGTTGAGGGTTAAGGGACTTGCTCAAGGGCCCAGCAGTGATAGCTTGATGGACCTGGGATTCATACTCACAACCTTCTGATCAGTAGTCCAACACCTTAACCACCTTAACCTAGAACTGCCAATCAGCATATATCACATCTTTGGACTGGGGGAGGAAACCAGAGAACCCTGAGGAAACCCCAAATCACAGCGAGAACATGCAAACTCCAAGTAGAAAAAGAGGCACAGTAACTTTCCGAGCAAAAGCAAAACCATTTAAATTCCCAGAATGCAATGCAGCTACATGACTGCAGAGGCTCACACGCGATCTGCTGATGTACAGATAAACAATCTGCACAGACTAAAAGATTAAAGCTCTGCTGCATCACTCTCTTCAGGCACAAATGAATCGAGGGCCAAATCCCATTGTGGCACTCTCAGCCGAACGGCATTGTGGGTAATGCTGGAAATTGTTAGCCGTTAGTTAGAAAGTAAACAATAAAAGATATAAAATCGTCAGAATTTCGTTACACGTTAATTATAAAGATTTCTATGCAAGAAGCTGAAGGTGAATTTCTTTTGAGTCTCTTTGTTTGCTTTCTTGTTTCGTTCTGCGCCATGTATATAGAGCTATATCACATAATTATCGTTTAGAAGCCATCGTTAGAGCAATTCTATGGCCTCTTGATCTCAACGTCCTCGTTAGATTCACTTCCTCGGCTTCTTTACGAGACGACGTGGACACCCTGCTCTGCAGTTCAGCACTAACGCAGACGAAGGGAATGAAAGAGGAAGAAAGCGATGGGTCTAATGGGATTTTTAATATCTTTACTCTTGAACACATGACTCCATTTTCAAACACACACACACACACACACACACACACACACAGAGGATTGTTTATGAAATGATCCATTTGCGCAATAACTGCTGTTGATTTTTTTTAGACAAACTTTAGGTTTTATTTTATTTTTTGGCTTTATTTTATTAATTCTTTAAGCATGTAATTCTAGATAAAAAACACACACAGGTTAATATTTAGTGCACCATAAAGAAGCAATAAGAAGCTGGTAAAAGGAGGCTGTGCTTCCCGACTGCTCATGAGGCAGCTCCTTTTTTCATTTCAGCTCTTGCCTTCAGGACTTCTATTAAATCCCTGTGACAGCAAACAAACTAACCAGATTTCCAGAATTTAATCCGATCCGAAAGCCAAACTCCATCTTGATAACATTTGAAAAGACGGGCCCCTGAGAGCCGTAACCTAGACGGGGAAAGAAATCGAAACACAACCGAGACACCGCTAAACCCTGCACACCGGACTGGAACTCGGCATGGAATGCTCGAGCGAGCCGTGTAAGAGTCAGAATAGAACAGAACGCTGAACAGAATTTCTTTTAGTGACAGAAACGTGAGAGAGCGTAAATATAGTCGTTTCTCAAATTTCGTTTAAAAGTGATAGACAGGCAACAAAAAAGTTCCATCTGCTCCATTATACACTCCATACAACTAATCAGCATAGCATAAACTTGTGGCCTAAGAATGCGCCAGGAAGTCCTTATATAGTCGCAAGGCCTTTCACCTTTCGAGCACAGTATTATGTTACCGTTATTACATTCATCCTCTCTAAAAGTACTGTAAGTATGTGATCACAGTAATAACAACTGTCTGTGTTCGCTACATAAAAATTCCACTTCCTAGTTGGAAACGTTGAATAAAGAAGTGTTAGTGACATCATCACTGACACAATGAGAGATACTTTTCAGGAATATATCTTGTGGAGTAAAAGTTTGTCAAGATTAAAAAGACGGAAGGACACCGATTTGACCGTAGGCACCTTAAACGAATGTGAGCGAGCAAGCTTGCAATTTATTAGCCGGCTAATGAACTGAATATCGGCATGGCTGTGATTGGCGACAGCTAACAGGCAACTAATTTAGTGATGTAATCACACTCTAGCTTGTGTGAGATCAGAAACAGATAACCAAGACTATGATGGAAAACCTAGCTAGCTTTCTGCAAAAGCAAATATTTCACAGGTTTTTTGCTTAGAGGAGGCTAGCAAAACTTTGGTTTAAAGCACATCTCTATCACAGTGCAATGAAAACCAATGGACTTCCTTTAGCATTCTATTTATTTCCTGATCAATTCCTTTTGCAAACCACAGCCATTTCTCTGAGGCTGTTCTGCAAGGTTCCACCTGCATCTTGCGGTCTGTCAGGCTGTTCTGGGCTAATAGTTTATAAAGACCTATAACAGCTGAAGGAAAATCTGTTTTCTGCTCTTTGGCTTCGTCTGGGCTACAGCGGTCATTTCATCCACCTCCTCATTCTCTCTCTCTCTCTCTCTCTCTCTCTCTCTCTCTCTCTTTCTCTCTCTCTATCTCTCTCTGTCTCTCTCTCTGTGCTGTGTTTAGCTTGCAGGTGTTTCTGGAGATTCGATGTGTGTTCTTTTGCTGTAGAGAACTGCTTATCCCCCAGGCGGAGTTTGTTTTCTACAATCATTCTCCTTGTCGTTCGGCGTTATTAGAACAAAGCGAACGTTTCCGCTGATCGAAAGCCGCAGTTTTTTAAAATGGCCGGAGCGTGTGTTGATAAGCTAACAGCAATATAAACCAAGCCGGAAAGCTTGTGGCAAGTCGAAAGCATTATGAGGAAAGAGATTGAGCCATAGCTTAAAAACAGAGAGCTAATGAATACAGATTTATTTATTATCAGCGTGTCAGGAGGCAGTGAGAAACAGGAGTGAGGTGATGCCGAGGGCCCGAGTGGTCGAGATGGTGCACTAAGGTGAAGCTCTGTAGCTTGAAGCTTAGGTTGTTTTCCTGTAATGGTGTCCAAGATGGTGAAATCAAAACTAGCTTTTCAGGTTTTTAAGGAAAATTTGTTTGGGAAATATATATTTTATTTTTTTAATATAGGAAATCCTGTAGCTTACTAGTCTTAATCCAATTAAATGCTCTCTAAAACATATATGTCCTGCCCCCAGTGTCTTGCTCTACAGTAGCAGCTTGTTACATTTTTTCTGAGCGTCTTACGGTACAATGTTCACTGTATGGACAGATGGATGGATGGATGGACGGATGGACAGATGGATGGACAGATGGATAGATGGATTAATGGATGGATGGACAGATGGATGGATGGATGAAAGGGTGGAGGGATGGACGGACAGATAGAGCATCTTACAGTACAATGTTCACTGTAGAAGATGAGTGAATGGATGAATGGATAGATGGATAGACAGATAGATGGATGCATGGACAGATGGATGGATGGACAGATGGTCGGACAGATGGACAGACTGTAGTATGGGTGGATGGATAACGGACAGAAAGATAGATGGACTGATGGATGGATAGATGGATGGATGGATGGATGGATGGATGGACAGATGGACAGATGGATGAATGGGTAAATGGATGAATGGATAGACTGATAGACAGACAGATAGATGGATGGACAGATGGTTGGATGGTTGAATGGATGGACTGATGGACTGATGGACTGATGGACGGATGGAGGGTTTTACTATGCTAGAGTTACTCCATAGCGGAATTCCCCTTCCTCAGACTTCCCATAAGCACTAAGAAACATCACTGAAACTTCTCCATCCTCAAGAGTCAATATTATTAAAGTATCTACCAGTCAAATGTGTCAGATGTTGAACTTGTGGTAACTTCATCACCATCTGCTCCATGAACATTCGATTCCAGTTCAAAGGTCTACAGCATATACGCCACAGTAAAAATCCTCTATAGCTGAAAAATCAGTCAAGCATTTAACACGCTGTAGCTCTGACTTCCTGCTTCAAAAAAGAAATACAATCTACATGACGAATCAAATCAAATCATTACCAGTAGACTTTGTTTAGAGAACAGGTTTAACTGTAACAAAGTGTCAAGGAAATGAAACAGAAATGAGACTCCTTATTAAATATCATAAAATATCAGCTTTAAGGCTTAGCAAATTGTGCTACTTATCCTTCACTGACATTGACGTAGACATTTCAAAAATGTCTCTACTGTCTATAATAGATACAGTATAATACACGAGAAATATGGCTGTCCTTTATGTCTGTGAGAGCAGCGAGGGAAAAAAAATAAAACGATCAAATATTCCCGAGCCATTCCTGTCAGAATCCATCACTCAGCTTTGTTCTTTTCTGCTGATATCTCCACTTTCCTCATAATAGCCGACATAGTTATGACATTAATCCGTTATCACATTAATGTCCTTCCCTGCATAAATTATCCTCTTTGACTGCGTGTGAAGGTTGAGTATGGATTTTTTCCTCTCTTATTTATTCTTTCTCTAATTGCAATTTCACAGAGAGTGCACATGACATTTAGCCACCTTGCGCAAGTGGACAGAGATTACTGAGACAATTAGCGAGACTGCGGTACGTCGCATCAGGCCTCGCTTTCTGACATCAACAAAACGTTAACATGCTCCACGTGTTTCGTGTATATTCATCTCATATTCCTCTAAACCTGTGTGTTTTTACTCAGTCAGAGATGGAGGAGGTTTGGGAAGAAGGCTTTTGCACTTTATTGGGGAGCAGAAGCCAAGTTTCTGCTTTTAATTCCCAGGAGAGGCCTTGAGACATAGGGATGAGATAGAGAAAGAGAGAGAGAGAGAGAGAGAGAGAGAGAGAGAGAGAGAGAGAGAGATGGAAAACTAGCTCTAATTGTGTACTGGAATTTATGGACCAAATGCCATACAAAGAATCTAATAACAAAAAAAGTACAAGTTCAAATAACTAAAACATGGAATACTTATTATTATTATTATTATTATTATTATTATTATTATTATTATTATTATTATTATTTATTTATTTATTTATTTATTTATTTTCTAGACCAGATGTCACACAAGTGGAAGAAATAAAAAAATAAATATAAAAATGTTAACCAATGGCTAGAATATTTACAATTTACATTTGAACTATTTATTTATTTATTTATTTATTTATTTATTTATTTATTTATTATTTATTTATTTGATTTATTTATTTGATTTGATTTCAAGTGTAAGAAATAAAAAACAAATGTTAACCAAACATACATAGACTACTTACACTTCATACATTTAAAATGTATTATTATTATTGTTATTATTGTTGTTATTATTATTATTATTATTATTATTATTATTATTATTATTATTATTATGTCACACAAAGAACCAAAGGAGAAGATAAATAAATAAATAAATAATAGACCAAAAGTACATAGAGTATTTGCAATATACAATTTTATTATTATTATTATTATTATTATTATTATTATTATTATTATTATTATTATTATTATACATTGCAGGTGGACTCATTCATTGCAGGTGAGTTAGATAGCTAATCTGTTACTTTTCTTGTTTAACAACTGAAAAAATGCACTGAAAATATGGAGCTCGTATTGGCTTTGGTTTGAAAAGGACATGCCATAGAAACAGCAACGTCATTTCCTGCACTCAAGAATATTCCTTTGAAACATTCTACTAAAAATCATGAACATCGGCCAGAAGGTCAGCTAACAAGCTACTGCGAGATGCCATGGCTTTAAAAACAAACAGCAGATCTCACACTTCCTTTTGTACACCATCAAGGCTTCAATATGCCAAATGTTTCCAAATGTTTCATAAATCATGGTATAATTTTTTATTAAGCTTGTTTATCATAAGTATACCACCTAAAACATTCCTAGCTGTTTGAATGCCTTTGAAAGCTGCAAAAGATGTAAAGCCCAAAACATAGAAAAAAAGCTGTATCTACAAGCAAGTCATTTTTATGATGATGAAAAAATGTAGCTGTGAATCAGTGCTAAATTTGCACTACGGGTTAGTGTGTGCAGTTCTGATAGATCCGACAGGCCCTCTCCATCACTCCCAAACCCTGATTGGAGCGAGGTACTGGTAGGTTGCCAAGGATGTGTAGACAGAATGGACAAAGTGCCTGTGAGAGATGAGCTCTGGAAGCATGGAGGGGCAGTTTATCTGAGCGTGTCAGTGAGCATGAGACAGCCACAATATTGCTTCCCTTACTGGATTTGTTACGCTATACGCCTCGGCCCCTGCTTCTCAAGCCTTAATGAACACTGCTGTCTGCGGTTGTGAAGACTCGATGCCGCTATCCCGAGGAGGTCGAAAGCAATGGCACTAGAGTAAACGACTATATTAGCGTGATCATTAATCTGCCTTTAATTACCTGCATCAAATAACTCAAGCATCCCTAATTAATCGCTGCGAATTTCATTTGGACACAATGCCTCTTTTACCATTCAATGGTACTCCGCTTCCTTTCCTTCTCGCAAGCGACAAGGTTCTGGGTTGTTAGCGCCACTCGATAGCAGAACACCGCCATATTAGAAGCGCCATAGATCTTAAAAACACAATTACACCATTGGCAAATTGGAAAATTGAGGACGGAGGCCACACAGAGACGGAACAATTGAATTCCCCATCGACGCTGCAAAAGCAGCTGTTCTGGCTCATTTCAGTGCCCGTGGATTTCCTGACCCCTTGTTTTTGTCTAAGTATTCATCAAGCCTCCAAACATTTATCTACCTGCCGGGGAACTCATCTGATTGCCACATAGAGACAGAGCACACCAAGGGAGCGTGTTACAAAAGAAAAAAAGTTATCTATTTTTTTGCGAAAGCATATGGAGCTTTCAACTTGTCATCTTTCTCCATCCTGGCAATTCTGGCTAGGGAGGGAATGCAGCTGCTTGGCAAACCCACCTGGAAACTTCAAAAAGACACCCAGCTGCTTTGAGTACAAAAAAACCTAGCAAAGCCTGAGCTGACAAAACATCCAAACATGTGCGAGGAGTTATTCCTAGTGACTGCTTCCAGCTCAGGCTTAAAATATTTCAAACACACTGTTCTTTGAAATATTGAATAGTAATCGCCGCTTGTTGGAATGTCCACTGAAGTCCGTTCTTGCAATTGAAGTCCATTTTTGCCAGAAACATAGAGAATAGTCAAACATTGTCTTTTCTCTATAAATTTTCCTGTACCCACTGTCTCATATCCTCATATGGCTAACTTACTTGTTTAGCTAACATAACAGTTAGCAAACAAAGCATAACAAAGATACTTATAGGTTGCCTAATGTCCATCTCCACTTACTTTCCACCTCACAGAAACATGTAAGCAGGTGGACGGGCTATAATTAACTGGCCCTATCTGTGAATTAATGTGAATATGTTGACTGGCATACCATTCTGGGTCTATTTCTGCCTTATTGTCCAGTGTTCCCAGGATAGGCTATGGATCCACCATGACTGTACCCATGACCCTGAATGTGACCATCACTCTAAACATGACCCAAATCATTACCCTTTGCACAACCCTGACCATCACCCTCACCATGACTCTAACAATGACCCTGACACTAATCATGACCCTGAACATCACCCTAACTATCAATCTAACCATGGCAATGACCATCACCTCAATCCTGACCCTATGATTAACCCTGACCATCACCCTTACTATGACCCTAATCATGACCTGACACTAATTATGACCCTGACCAACACCCTAACGAGGAACCTAACCATTACCCTGATCATCACCCTAACCATGGCCCTGAATATGAACCTGACATTCACCACCCCAACCATGAACATAACCATGACCCTAACCAAAACACTGACCATGACCCTGACCCTAATCATAACCCTAACCATCACCACCCCAACCATGAACATAACCATGACCCTCACCATGACCCTGACCTTATTCATAACCCTGACTATTACCACCCCAACCATGAACATAACCATGACCCTCACCATGAAACTGACCATCACTACCCTGATCATGACCCTGACCCTAACTATGACCCTCACTTTCTTCTCACTAGTTCAACATCATAAATTATATCATATATTATAATAATACTGAAATGTTCCATATATTAATTCTATATCAGCAAGAAAGGAATAAAACACAATTGGTTTCTACTTTCATAGCAAATTCATCAACAACTTGGTGGTGTGATGCGGCCAATACAGCACAAGAGAACATCTTGTATTGTCGAATCCCTCTTCTAACACAGTAATTCACTGACACTAACGATTCATGCTATAAATTGATTGAACAGGAGATAAAATAAGCTTGACTATGCTTTGGATGTTTTTAAAACAATATTTAAAAAAAAAACAACAACAAAAAACATTAACTGGGAATAATGTTGTTAATGGATATGAGAGCAGGGAGCATGTGACTCTTTTTAATGACTCTATTGGGAACTCAGGACTCTAGCACCTCCTCAATAAACATTTTGGAAATGCAGATTCACTGATCATTAATGCCACATTACTGCATCTGACTCTCTCAGGCATTCCCGCAGGGCTACCAAAATGCTTTTACAGAGAGGACCATCTCCTGCCTCCTGGGTGGATCATTTTCCATGCTATGAACATGCTGTGTCTCCCAACCACCACAATCCCATCCCATCCCATTCCATCTCATTTCATCATATTCCACCCCCCACCCCCCACCCCCCACCCCCCTTTCCTAAACCACCATCTGGACAAACTGGGCACTTTCACAGCTCTCCAAGCTGAACCACAGGATTAGGCAAGCCTGTTGGATGGAGAGACTGGGAATGGTGAGGCTCAGGGTTCTTGGCAAGTATCTATTCCAAGAAGTTGCTCTGAAGAGGGCAGACCAAGCAAAATGGTGGCCAGTTGGAGCCCTGCTGAATCTTACATGAAGCTGTCGATTCACAGCTGTGTGGTGGCAATTTCCCCAGCTTTCTCTAAAGAGTCATGCTGAGAATGCTGAGGAGGGGGTCCACAATGGGACTATCATCCACTGTAATCCATCACATTTCTCCCAGCGAGTGGTGCCACCATGGACACCCACCAGCTTGCTTTAACACAATCTTGCTACTGATGATGGATTCATTTCACTAGAACACTCCTTTTTTCCCCCATCAACGCAGTCATGTTCATTAAATCCTTTTAATTTAGTCAGAGTGTAATTAAAGTCAGAGCTGAGAGTGTCATATATTGTAATGGACAAGGCAAGGACAATGGAGCAAAATTGTCTGAAGCCTCCCTCGCTCTCTCTCTCTCTCTTTCTCTCTCTCTCGGCTTTGTGGATTCCATCTGAGCAGGCTCCGGTGTTGCTTTTCATCGACAGATTTGTGGTGTCTCCCTAGTATCGATTTCTCCCTTCTTTTCATCACCTTCACTTTACAGTAAGTGAGTTGTGGGGCTCTTTGTGTCCCAGCCCTTTGCTGCTTGGCTTTGGACATGTAAAAGGGCAAAGAGACAGATCTCAGGGTCGTGTTACGGAACACGTTTTAAAGCGTACGGATCATGTTAGTGGAAAGGATGGCCTGGGTTTGCTCTCATCGCACATTACAAGTGCATTCCTAACTTTTAATGGCTTCTGAACTTTGGCCAGAACAGAACGATGTCTCAGGCTTTAAAACATGTCTATTTTAAGGGATTACTGCTATCAGCACTCGGAGGCAATTTGTCTGGAGACGCACGTCTTTTCAGCGAGACGGAAATGCACGTTGGAACGGTCTGCTTTCCATAACTTTGACAAATTACATCATTACCACACCTGGCTGTGGATGAAAAGTGCAGCATGGATTAATTCAGTCAAATCCCATCAACTACAGAGGACAAAATATGTCCATATTCGGTATTGATATAGAAACACTATCTGACCGCATATTCCCTACACGGTTTATCTACAAACTCCTTAATTTGTTTGAACCTTGAATGTGTTTTGTGATAAATGCATTTCACAGCCTGATTTCATGAGAGAAATTTGTGTAAATTTAAGTGAAGGCAATTTGACTTAATTTCAATCTCATCCAAAGATTGCATAAGAAAATGTACAGACACTTCCCTCTAGCCTTAAGCTGACTTTTGTTGTTTTACATTTTCTTTCTATTCCATGTGTATTATTATTTTTATACTACAGCAATTCTTGTTTTTAAAATTTTCTAACAAATGACATTGTAGTCCTTATACATTTACAGTTACCTTTAATGATGTGGAAAGTAATAACTTCCTGTCTCTCTGTCTCTCTCTCTCTCTCTCTCTCTCTCTCTCTCTCTCTCTTACTTTTTCATGAGAAACAGCAAATTGCAAAATCCTCTGCTCTTAAGACCGTCCCATTGTGAAAATCAAACAAAACAACCAACCGATCATAGAACAAAAAATTTAACCTACCACCTAACCAACAAAAAGAACACTCAACAAACCAACCAAACAAACAAATCAATCAACCAACCAGCCAACAAAACAACTATCCTACCAACCAACTAGCCAACAACACACTCAACAACTCAACCAACCAAACAACCAACCAACCAATCAACTATCCAACCAACTAAACAAACAACCAAAAACCGACCAAGAAACAAGCTTTGAACAAGCTTTGAAACCACCTAACCAACAAACACTCAAAAAACAAACCGAACAAAGAACAAACAAAGTGTTCACACTATTTCCAAATGTTAACAGCACATTAAGAATTTTATAGAATCCTATTAAACGATTATTATTAGACTTGAGTGTATATCACACAAGTCCCAGTGGATGAGCTGTATGGTAGATAATTGCCACAGTACTTTCTAAAATATTCAAACAAATATATACATTAACGTAAACCCATGATCCAGAATCAGAAACCATGTCAGAGCTGCAGAGAACTGCACAGAGCTTGTGTTTATACTGTATGTAGAACTGTACTATACTATATGACTACTACCAGCTTCATCCAGGTGCATAAGCTTTGTGTATCTGAGATCTATCTCTGGGAGTGTCAGACATTCCTCCTTAGCAGAGCCTCTGATGATATATGAAGCAAGCTATACCAACACACCAGTCCCACAACACAGAACGGATTGATGGCTTGCATTGATAAACCATCCAGGCTGATGTATAAACACAGCCCTGTCAACACGTCCAGAGCATCAATTCTTCTCTAGCTTCTGCTAGTTTGAATGGCAGTTAGTCCAGACTGCCAGGCTCCTCCATCAATAGTAATGCGGTGCTCCAACGTGTGCCTGTCAGCAGACATTTAGTCGTAGAGTGGCACTAATAACATGCCATAAACAATGAAAAAAGTTGGACTTGATAACCCTGCGCAAGGTTACAGATTGCCGGGAAGACATGTCGACTGAAAGAGAGAAAAAGAAAGAGAAGGAGAAGGAAAAGACTCGGCATCTTCACTAGTGACACTGAAGTTTCATCATCCAGCCCTGTAAGGCTCTTTGATGTGAATGGAAATATATGTGCTGGAAGGGAATAATACAATCCGAATCAATATTCTCTTTAAGCACTGCCATGCATCAAAGTCTGGCTACCTCTTACCCTGGCTCTCCCACAGGCCGAGGTCAAGATTCAGCTCTGAAGATGGCATTGATGCCATATTGTGTAGAGTCTGGATCGTGCAGAAATCGGCTTCCCGCTAAACACGGCTAAAACTGAAATATTACAGGGAAAGAAATGACTCATGCCGTGAAAGCCTCACATGTTTTATTATTTTTTATTCATTTATTTCTTTTTTTATTCCAGCACATTCTTTTGAGCGAGGCTGACAGGATGTGCTTGATGCTTGCGTCCTTGGACTGAAGGCCAGATACAAAGCCGGTGCGTAGGTTTGCTTGCAGTGCATCTGGATCAGCTCCATTATCCGTGAGGTTGCAGAGTTCACTTGTCTCATTAATTACTATCCATTTTGCAATCACAATCTCCTCCTCTGCTCTTCTTCTCTCAGACAGAAGACTGAAATGAGTATTTCTCTTGCTTCTTTTAAGGTGTACGCTCAGACGAAGACTATCGACTAGCAGCTGAAGGTTCAGACATACACCTGCCATGAATAATAGGCATTTTAGTCAACGTGCATCCGATCTTTAAGAATAAGGGTGACGTGCAGAGTTGCAGCAACTATAGGGGGATAAAGTTGATGAGCCATACAATGAAGCTATGGGAAAGAGTAGTGGAAGCTAGGTTAAGGAAGGTAGTGGAAATTTGTGAGCAGCAGTATGGGTTCATGCCCAGAAAGAGCACAACAGATGCAATTTTTGTTCTGAGAATTTTGATGGAGAAGTATAGGGATGGTCAGAGGGAGTTGCACTGTGTGTTTGTAGACTTGGAGCGTATGACAGGGTGCCAAGAGAAGAGCTGTGGTACTGTATGAGGAAGTCAGGAGTAGCAGAGAAGTATGTCAGAGTGGTGCAGGACATGTATGAGAGGAGCAGGACAGTGGTGAGGTGTGCTGTAGGTCAGACAGAGGAGTTCAAAGTGGAGGTGGGACTGCATCAGGGATCGGCTCTGAGGCCCTTCCTGTTTGCTATAGTGATGGACCAGTTGTCAGAGGATGTCAGACAGGAGTCTCCTTGGACAATGATGTTTGCAGATGACATTGTGATCTGTAGTGAGAGCAGGGAGCAGGTGGAGGAAAACCTGGAGAGGTGGAGGTTTGCGCTGGAGAGAAGAGGAATGAAAGTCAGTCGTAGTAAGACTGAGTACATGTGTGTGAATGAAAGGGAGGGAAGTGGAACAGTAAGGTTACAGGGTGAAGAGGTGAAGAAGGTAGAGGAGTTTAAGTACTTGGGGTCAACAGTCCAGAGTAATGGAGAGTGTGGGAAAGAGGTAAAGAAGCGAGTGCAGGCAGGTTGGAATGGGTGGAGAAAGGTGTCGGGAGTTCTGTGTGATAGGAAAATATCAGCAAGAATCAGGGGGAAGGTGTACAGGACAGTGGTGAGACCGGCCATGCTGTATGGTTTAGAGACAGTGTCACTGAGGAAGAGACAGGAGTCAGAGCTAGAGGTAGCAGAGCTGAAGATGTTGAGATTCTCTTTGGGAGTGACAAGATTGGACAGGATTAGGAACGAGTACATCAGAGGGACAGCTCATGTTGGATGTTTGGGGGACAAAGTTAGGGAGGCCAGATTAAGATGGTTTGGACATGTTCAGAGGAGGGAGAGTGAGTATATTGGTAGGAGAATGTTGGACATGGAGCTGCCAGGCAGGAGGCAAAGAGGAAGGCCAAAGAGGAGGTATATGGATGTAATTAATGAGGATATGAAGCTAGTGGGTGCAAGTGTTGAGGATGCAGAAGATAGGGATAGGTGGAGAGAGATGATTCGCTGTGGCGACCCCTGAAGGGAAAAGCTGAAAGAAGAAGAAGAAGAAGTCAACGTGCATAATGATTGTTGTGGTTGGTGGTAGGATAATGTGTTGAGTGCCAGGTCTTAATCCTCTTCACTAGCAGTGAGATTCTGTGAAATGAGATTTAAGACAAATAGACCATAAAGCCATGTGTGGCAGGTAATATGTAATGATTCTCACCTTAGCACCAAACTACTTTGGTGTGATTTTTTGCGCTTTCAGTGATTTCCGTGAGACAGATAGAGCGAGAATGTGTCTAGCAGAGCTTGCACCACACACAAATACATGTAGTGTGAAACTGAACCTTGAACTTGAGTGAGCTGAAAACCACAAGCTGGTGATGGCACCCTATTGGGTTTCATTTAAAGTTTTCCTTTGGACACATAAAACACAGAAGAAAATCATCAAGTTACCTGCGAGGTCAACCCACCTGTTAGCCACACCCCAACTATCCCCAAACTCCTCATTTTTACAGTAGCTGCATCCCAAATCACATTCTTACACACTACATCATTTTGTAGTATAAATACAATACATATAGCGTAAGTTTTTACACTAAAATCTCCAAGAAGAAGAAGAATGAAAAAAATGAAAGAAATGAAAGAAAGAAGATGCACTTATTCAACTGAAAAAAAAAAGTGGAATGTTGGACACTTCATGAACTCAACACTCACAGTTTTGCTTTCATAGCAGAAAAGGGGCGGGGCTACCAGGCACTGATGTTGGACGAGAAAAAAATGTCCAGATGATTGATGACACTCTGCTGTATTCTGCTAAAACTAGCGGTGTTGTGTTTTATATGACTTTGAAGTCATCCAGAATCGACTGGGAAGGAGCTTATAGTTTCAGATAGATAAAAATAATAAAAAATAAATAGTTCCATTTGAGATGATACGACCCTTCTAAAATCCATACACTAGATGTTAAAATACACAGCTCATAGTGTAGAGTTGTGACTATTATTTTACTAATCCATTATTTGTAAACCTACCGATTTCCAAATATCACCAGATGGATTCCCAGATGCCACGTTTCTCTCTGAATATTTTTTGGAAGCCCAGGAAAACTCCTTTCCTTGATATACTGTTATATCTGACAACCAAATGTCGTTGTTATTCTTTCAAGTGCTCCCTGTTCAGCATCACCACAACGGACCATTTGGTCAGCATGTTTTGGCACAGGTTTTACGCTGGATGCCCTTTCTGGAGCAGCCGTCCCATTTTATCCGGGCTTGGGACCGGCACTGAGAGTTAACTCTTTATTGGCTGGGTTAGCTTCCTGCCTGGGAATTGAACCCGGGCCATGGCAACAAGAGAGCATGGGATCCTGCCCCTGGACCACCATGAGACCTGTATCTGATAAAATTAGCTTCTTTTTTAAATGATTGATTTTAATAAATAAATAAATCGGTTAGAATGACTCACATTTTAGAATCTTGCACTAGTTCATGTTATATAAAGACTAGAGATGTAACCAAATACAGACACACTGGATACAGAAAGTACATGAATACAGAAAACTAGCCAGAAAGCACATGGCTGAGTCAAGATGAAAGCGATCCTGCAGAACACCACAGTCCAGAGACGTTTCACTTTCATGTGGATTTAAGTGAGTGGTTTGATATGAAGCTTGCGGAACAAAGAAAGTAGAACTTCATTGCTGCGTGATGCATTTATTCATCTGTTTACTCATCCTTAGTAACTGCCTGGTCAGGGGCAAGGTGCTTTCAATTAGACCACAAGTTTGTTTATGTTTAGGGGAATAAAACT
The DNA here is from genome assembly GCA_033459395.1 of Hemibagrus guttatus. Classification (NCBI taxonomy): domain Eukaryota; kingdom Metazoa; phylum Chordata; class Actinopteri; order Siluriformes; family Bagridae; genus Hemibagrus; species Hemibagrus guttatus. The sequence continues at coordinate 22,253,191 of JAUCMX010000012.1, read as the reverse complement.
GAATAAATATCATAAATACAAACAAAAATCTAAATATTTGGAACCCTAACTAACGTAACTAGCATTACATAGCATTACATTTCAAATCTAGAAAGGACCAGTTTAATGTTGGTGTTTGAACAATGAACCATTTTACAACCAATAAGCACATTTTTTTTGTATTTATTTATTTAGTAGTTAAATATTTATGTATAGATTTCTATTTATTTATTTAGTAGAGAATTTACGTACCGACTTCTATTAATTTATTTAGTAGTTAGGTATTTATGTACAGATTTGTATTTATCTATTTATTTATTTATTTATTTATTTATTTAGTAGCTAAGTATTACATACAGATTTCTATTATTTATTTATTTATTTATTTATTTATTTATTTATTTATTTATTTATTTATTTAGTAGCTAAGTATTTACATACAAATTTCTGTTTATTTATTTAGTGAAGTATTTATGTCCAGATTTGAATTTATTTATTTTGTATTTAAGTATTTAAACACAGATTTGTATTTATTTTTTAATAATGTATTTAGGTACACATTTGTATTTAATTGTTTAGTATTTAAGTATTTACATACAGATTTGTATTTATTTACTTAGTAAAGCAATTACATTCAGAATTGTATTTATTTATTTAGTATTTGAGTAGTTAGGTACAGATTTGTATTTATTTATTTAGTAGTTACATACTTACGTACAGATTTGTATTTATCTATTAATTAGTAAGTATTTACATACAGATTTGTAATTATTTATTTAGTAAAGTATTTACATACAGATTTATATTTTTTCATTTAGTAGTTGCATATTTATGTACATATTTGTATTTATTTATTAATTAGTTAAGTATTTACATACAGATTTGTATTTATTTATTTAGTAAAGTGTTTACATACAGATTTATATTTTTTTATTTAGTAGTTACATACTTACGTATAGATTTGTATTTATTTATTTAGTAAAGAATTTACGTACCGACTTCTATTAATTTATTTAGTAGTTAGGTATTTATGTACAGATTTGTATTTATTTATTTATTTAGTAGCTAAGTATTATGTACAGATTTCTATTTATTTATTTATTTATTTATTTATTTATTTATTGAGTAGCTAAGTATTTACATAAAGATTTCTGTTTATTTATTTAGTGAAATATTTAGGTACAGATTTGTATTTATTTATTTAGTAGTTACATATTTACGTACAAATTTGTATTTATTTATTAATTAGTTAAGTGTTTATATACAGGTTTGTATTTATTTATTTAGTAAAGTATTTACATAGAGTTATATTTATTTATTTATTTAGTAGTTACATATTTACATACAAATTTGTATTTATTTATTAATTAGTTAAGTATTTACATACAGGTTTGTATTTATTTATTTAGTAAAGTATTTACATACAGATTTATATTTATTTATTTAGTTGTTACATACTTATGTATAGATTTGTATTTATCTATTAATTAGTTAAGTATTTACAAACAGATTTGTATTTATTTATTTAGTAGTTACATACTTATGTATAGATTTGTATTTATCTATTAATTAGTTAAGTATTTACATACAGATTTATATTTTTTTATTTAGTAGTTAATATTTACGTATAGATTTGTATTTATTTATTTAGTAAAAAATTTACGTACCGATTTCTATTTATTTATTTAGTAGTTAGGTATTTATGTACAGATTTGTATTTATTTAATTTAATTTATTTATTTATTTATTTAGTAGCTAAGTATTTACATACAGATTTCTATTTATTTATTTATTTAGTAGCTAAGTATTTACATACAGATTTCTGTTTATTTATTTAGTGAAGTATTTATGTACAGATTTGTATTTATTTATTTAGTAAAGTATATTAATACAAATTTGTATTTATTTTTTAAAGTAATGTATTTATGTACAGATTTGTATTTAATTATTTATTTATTTAAGTATTTACATACAGATTTGTATTTATTTATTTATTTATTATTAAAGTATTTCCATACAGATTTGTATTTATTTATTTAGTAAAGTATTTACATTCAAAATTTGTATTTATTTATTTAGTATTTAAGTATTTAGGTACAGATTTGTATTTATTTATTTAGTAAAGAATTTACGTACCAACTTCTATTAATTTATTTAGTAGTTAGGTATTTATGTACAGATTTGTATTTATTTATTTATTTATTTATTTAGTAGCTAAGTATTTACATACAGATTTCTGTTTTATTTATTTAGTGAAGTATTTAGGTACAGATTTGTATTTATTTATTTAGTAGTTTACATATTTACGTATAGATTTGTATTTATTTATTTTAGTTAAGTATTTACGTACAGATTTGTATTTATTTATTTAGTAAAGTATTTACATACAGATTTTTTTTATTTATTTATTTATTTAGTTACAATACTTACGTATAGATTTGTATTTATTTATTTTAGTTAAGTATTTACATACAGATTTGTATTTATTTATTTAGTAGTTACATACTTGCGTATAGATTTGTATTTATTTATTTAGTAAAGTATTTACATACAGATTTGTATTTTTTTATTTAGTAGTTAATATTTATGTACAGATTTGTATTTATTTATTAAGTAGTTAAGTATTTACGTACAGATTTCAATTTATTTATTAAGTAGTTTAGTATTTACATACAGATTTGTATTTATTTATTCAGTAGTTACATACTTGCGTATAGATTTGTATTTATTTATTTAGTAAAGTATTTACATACAGATTTGTATTTATTTATTTAGTAAAGTATTTACATACAGATTTGTATTTATTTATTCAGTAGTTACATACTTGCGTATAGATTTGTATTTATTTATTTAGTAAAGTATTTACATACAGATTTGTATTTATTTATTCAGTAGTTACATACTTGCGTATAGATTTGTATTTATTTATTTAGTAAAGTATTTACATACAGATTTGTATTTATTTATTTAGTAAAGTATTTACATACAGATTTGTATTTATTTATTCAGTAGTTACATACTTGCGTATAGATTTGTATTTATTTATTTAGTAAAGTATTTACATACAGATTTGTATTTATTTATTTAGTAAAGTATTTACATACAGATTTGTATTTTTTTTATTTAGTAGTTACATATTTATGTATAGATTTGTATTTATTTATTAAGTAGTTAAGTATTTACATACAGATTTGTATTTATTTATTCAGTAGTTAAGTATTTACATACAGATTTGTATTTATTTATTAAGTAGTTAAGTATTTACGTACAGATTTTATAGTAATTTGCTAGGTATTTTCATGCTAATCTTGCTACAAATCTTATCTATTTATTTATTTATTTATTTATTTATTTATTTATTTACTTTGCTTCTGTAAGCACAAGAGCTGCCAATATCTAATCTGCATCATCATTACCATAATGACAAGCTCATCAGCTGCAAGCTGACATCCTGCAAACTGGAGGAAATGTCTTTATGTCAGATAAACCAGTGGGAGACGTTTTTAAAAGAGGAACATCGACTCTACATGCTCTATTTCAAAGCAACATTTTTTTTATGTTTCTTAACATAAACAAATAACTACTAATCTCCCTTTCTACATAATAGATACCAGACTACTAATCTCATGACCTGGAGGATTTCAGGTTTTGCGATTGCAGAAATTAACGCAAAATAAAGCAAACTCTACAGCAACATCAACATTTTTATCGGTTTAGAGTTACTTTTAATGTTGTAGATCATCCAAGTAAAAGTTATCACTTACACTTTAGCAGCTATAAACCAGCTACTGCCCCCCCATCTGTCTCTCTCTCTGTTCCTCTCTCTCTCTCTCTCTCTCTCTCTCTCTCTCTCTCTCTCTCTCTCTCTCTCTCTCTCTCTCTCCGTCTCTCTCTTGCTCTCTCTGTCTCTTAGCAGCTATAAACCAGCTACTGCTATCTGTCTCTCTCTCTCTCTCTCTCTCTCTCTCTCTCTCTCTCTCTCTCTCTCTCTCTCTCTCTCTCTCTGAGCAGCTATAAACCAGCTCCTGCCCCTATCTGTCTCTCTCTCTCTCTCTCTCTCTCTCTCTCTCTCTCTCTCTCTCTCTCTCTCTCTCTCTCTCTCTCTCTCTCTCTCTCCTCCCCATCTCTCCATCTCTCCCTTGCTCTCTCTGTTTCTTAGCAGCTATAAACCAGCTATTGCCCCCCCATCTGTCTCTCTCTCTGTCTCTCTCTCTCTCCCTCTCTTGCTCTCACTGTCTCTGTCTCTCTCCATCTCTCTCTTGCTCTCTCTCTCTCTTCATCTCTCTCTTGCTCTCTCTGTCTTTGTCTCTGTCTCTGTCTCTCTCTCTCTTTCTCTCTTTCTCATGAACTTGCTAAAAAATTTGCCATAAAAACTCATTCTCATTGCTTTAGTGTCTCTTTACTGCAAATTTGCTGCTTTCCTGTAACAAAGCTTTGAAATTGGAGACTCCTTCTATGAATGATAACAAAACGTCTCCTTAGAGACCGGATCAAGAGTTACACGTCTTTTAGACACATAGAGCCTGCTCCACTATACATCGCTATAGCTCCAATATCGGTAGCTATAGCGATGAACGAGCTCATTCCTATAGACCTGGGATTTGACTTGTAGCCTAGAAAATAAAATTCTGGCTAATCAGCATTGAGAACTCGACAGTGCTGTGGCTTACATGTATGATATAAGTTATGTACAATATTTCACAGAGATATAAAGCATTTACAGTGTACAAATTCTATTAAAACTATTGATGTACTAATGATTTTTAATCTAGCCATGGGGGTCACAGTCCAGTGACTTCTGTGCCGGTCCCACGCCCGGATAAATAGAGAGGGTTGCGTCAGGAAGGGCATCCGGCGTAAAACATTGCCAAATTTAACCATGTGAATGGTCAGTACGAATGTCATACCGGATCGGTCGAGGCCCGGGTTAACAACGACCGCCATCAGCGCCGTTGACCTACAGGGCGCCGGTGGAAATTGGGCTACTGTTGGTGGAAGAAGTAGAGGAGGGAGGAGAGTGCACAGACAGAGAGAGAAGAGGAAAGGTAAGAGTGTAGGACTGAGAATAGGAACTCTGAATGTTGGTACTATGACAGGGAAAGGTAGAGAGCTGGCTGATATGATGGAGAGAAGGAAGGTGGATATACTGTGTGTACAGGAGACCAGGTGGAAAGGGAGCAAGGCTCGGAGTATAGGAGCAGGATTCAAGCTGTTTTATTATGGTGTGGATAGTAAGAGAAATGGGGTAGGTGTGGTCCTGAAGGAGGAGTTTGTGAGGAATGTTCTGGAGGTGAAGAGAGTATCAGACAGGGTGATGAGTCTGAAGTTAGAGATTGAAGGGGTGATGTTGAATGTTGTTAGTGGTTATGCCCCACAGGTAGGTTGTGAGTTAGAGGAGAAAGAGAGATTCTGGAGTGAATTAGATGAGGTGATGAAGAGTATTCCCACGGGTGAGAGAGTGGTGATAGGAGCGGATTTTAATGGACATGTTGGTGAGGGGAACACAGGGGATGAGGAGGTGATGGGCAAGTTTGGAGTTAAGGAAAGGAACCTAGAAGGACAGATGGTAGTGGACTTTGCTAAGAGGATGGACATGGCTGTGGTTAACACTTATTTTCAGAAGAGGGAGGAGCATAGAGTGACTTACAAGAGTGGAGGTAGGAGAACACAGGTAGACTACATCCTATGTAGAAGAGGCAATCTGAAAGAGATTAGTGACTGTAAAGTGGTAGTGGGAGAGAGTGTAGCCAGACAGCATAGGATGGTGGTGTGTAGGATGACTTTGTTGGCCGGTAAGACAAAGAGGTCAAAGATAGAGAAGAAAACCAAGTGGTGGAAGCTGAAAAAGGAAGAATGTTGTGAGGAATTTAGACAGAAATTGAGGCAGGCTCTGGGTGGTCAGGTAGTGCTGCCAGATGATTGGGAACCTACAGCAGAAGTGACCAGGGAGACAGGGAGAAAGGTGCTGGGTGTGTCATCTGGAAGGAGGAAAGAAGATAAGGAGACTTGGTGGTGGAATGAGGAAGTTCAGGATAGTATCCAGAGGAAGAGGTTAGCCAAGAAGAAGTGGGACATGGACAGGACTGAAGAGAATAGACAGGAATACAAGGCGTTACAGCGCAGAGTGAAGAGGGAGGTGTCTAAGGCCAAGCAGAAGGCATGTGACGAGTTGTACACTAGGTTAGACACTAGAGAAGGAGAGAAGGACTTGTACAGGTTAGCTAGGCAGAGGGATCGAGATTGGAAGGATGTGCAGCAAGTTAGAGTTATTAAGGATAGAGATGGAAGGGTGCTCACAAGTGAGGAGAGTGTACAGAGGAGATGGAAGGAGTACTTTGAGGAGCTGATGAATGAGAAAAATGAGAGGGAAAAAAGAGTAGAAGGGGTGAACTCTGTGGAACAGAAAGTAGATAAGATTAGAAAGGATGAAGTCAGGAAGGCTTTGAAGAAGATGAAAAGTGGAAAGGCAGTTGGTCCTGACGACATCCCAGTGGAGGTCTGGAAGTGTCTAGGAGAGTCAGCTGTGGAATTTTTGACTAGATTGTTCAACAGAGTTTTAGAGAGTGAGAAGATGCCTGAGGAATGGAGAAGAAGTGTGTTAGTGCCGATCTTTAAGAATAAGGGTAACGTGCAGAGTTGCAGCAACTATAGGGGGATAAAGTTGATGAGCCATACAATGAAGCTATGGGAAAGAGTAGTGGAAGCTAGGTTAAGGAAGGTAGTGGAAATTTGTGAGCAGCAGTATGGCTTCATGCCCAGAAAGAGCACAACGGATGCAATTTTTGCTCTGAGAATTTTGATGGAGAAGTATAGGGATGGTCAGAGGGAGTTGCACTGTGTGTTTGTAGACTTGGAGAAAGCGTATGACAGGGTGCCAAGAGAAGAGCTGTGGTACTGTATGAGGAAGTCAGGACCTGTATGAGAGGAGCAGGACAGTGGTGAGGTGTGCTGTAGGTCAGACAGAGGAGTTCAATGTGGAGGTGGGACTGCATCAGGGATCGGCTCTGAGCCCCTTCTTGTTTGCTATAGTGATGGACCAGTTGTCAGAGGAGGTCAGACAGGAGTCTCCTTGGACAATGATGTTTGCAGATGACATTGTGATCTGTAGTGAGAGCAGGGAGCAGGTGGAGGAAAACCTGGAGAGGTGGAGGTTTGCACTGGAGAGAAGAGGAATGAAAGTCAGTCGTAGTAAGACTGAGTACATATGTGTGAATGAAAGGGAGGGAAGTGGAACAGTAAGGTTACAGGGTGAAGAGGTGAAGAAGGTACAGGAGTTTAAGCACTTGGGGTCAACAGTCCAGAGTAATGGAGAGTGTGGGAAAGAGGTAAAGAAGCGAGTGCAGGCAGGTTGGAATGGGTGGAGAAAGGTGTCGGGAGTTCTGTGTGATAGGAAAATATCAGCGAGAATCAAGGGGAAGGTGTACAGGACAGTGGTGAGACCGGCCTTGCTGTATGGTTTAGAGACAGTGTCACTGAGGAAGAGACAGGAGTTAGCAGAGGTAGCAGAGCTGAAGATGTTGAGGTTGTCTTTGGGAGTGACAAGATTGGACAGGATTAGGAAAGAGTTCATCAGAGAGACAGCTCATGTTGGACGTTTGGGGGACAAAGTTAGGGAGGCCAGATTAAGATGGTTTGGACATGTTCAGAAGAGGGAGAGTGAGTATATTGGTAGGAGAATGTTGGACATGGAGCTGCCAGGCAGGAGGCAAAGAGGAAGGCCAAAGAGGAGGTATATGGATGGAATAAATGAGGATATGAAGCTAGTGGGTGCAAGTGTTGAGGATGCAGAAGATAGGGATAGGTGGAGAGAGATGATTCGCTGTGGCGACCCCTGAAGGGAAAAGCCGAAAGAAGAAGAAGAAGAAGAAGATGTACTAATGATTTTAACATATAGCTGCTTTAAAAAAACCACACATGATCAATATTTGCACTTCATGAAGCTGTTTTCTCTCTCTCAGCATCTATAAGAGACCAGATTTGCTCCAGATTTCTTTTGAATACTGCAGCCAGGTAATGAGTCCAAGCCCCTGGACCACCCCCTCCCCTCCATCCCATCACCCCCCACACCACCACCACCATCAGAAAACAAAAGGCTTCAGTAGACAAAAATGTCATTCCGTGTCCTCTTCAGTCAGAGTGAGGTGATTACCCTGCTGATAAAGCAGAGGTCAAACCTGAAAGTCTTTCACAGGAAAACTGCTTTTATTTGCCGGCTACAATGTGTGTGTGTGTGTGTGTATATGTGTGTGTGTGCGCAGGTGTATGATGAAATGCTAAGATTTACTATAGACAGAAATCTGACTTTCTCAGAAAGGTTTTTAGTATTTTGTTTTTTACTGCTTTTATTAATTTTTGTTTTTTTATCTTTCTTTCTTTCTTTCTTTCTTTCTTTCTTTCTTTCTTTCTTTCTTTCTTTCTTTCTTTCTTTTCTCTTGTTTGATTGCTTATTTATTTATTGTGCTTGATATTTATAACAATAAGTAATATGCTATTTAATATCAAGCAAACATATTTAAATAGAGTAGGATTTATTTGTTTATATATTTACTTTTTGTTTGTTTTTGTCTGTTTGTTTTTCTTTCTTTCTTTCTTTCTTTCTTTCTTTCTTTCTTTCTTTCTTTCTTTCTTTCTTTCGTTCTTTCTTTCGTTCTTTCTTTCTTTCTTTCCGAGATCTGGCCATGAGAGGGAGCTCTCGCCCGTCTTTTGAGGCGCTTCCGTGTTGCCGCACGGGCATAAATACGGAGCACACTTCTGGCTCTGTGCAAAGTAGCATCACATGTTGACCTACCAAGCGTTTGCCTCGTGCTATTTTCTGATTTACCTTTTGTGGATTACCTGGACTGTTTCTCATTTTTGTCTTTTTGCCTCGTCTCTGATATTCCCGTTTTTTGGTTTACTGACTCTGGACTGTTTTTTGACCTTCCCATTGTCTCTGCCCTTCGGATTATTCTGCCTGTTGTTTGCTTTCCCGGTTACAAACTTTCTGCCTGCCCCCGACTATGATTCTCTCCTCCTCCCCCTTCTCCAGTCCTGTGCATGTCTCCGGCTGCCTCTGGCGGACTACCGTCACAGAATACTTCGCCACCTACGGATCCAGCGGAGCTATGAGAGATTATCATACGGCAAGGCGCGCTAATCCGCTCTTATCAAGATCAGGTGGAGGAGCTTCAGAGCCAACTCCGCAGCACGAGCACCGCCGCACCCCCACAGGATCTGCCAGCAGCGTGCGGTGAGTCACCCAGACTAGCTATGCCTGAAAAGTATGATGGTTCTGCTTATCGCTGTCGCGGCTTCGTGAGGCAGTGTGAGGTCTTTTTCGCGCATCAACCAGGGGTTTATCGCGAGGAAGGGACTTGATGTGCGTTTCTATTGTCGTTGCTGACAGGAAAAGCCTTGGACTGGGCCTCTGCAGTGTGGGACGCGGACACTCAGATCCATACGTCGTTTGCTTACTTCACGGGAATGATTCGGGAGGTATTCAAGTATCCCACGGGGGGTAAGGACATTTCACTCCAGCTGATGGAGTTACGCCAGGGATCTGATTTGGCTGCAGATTATGCCATCAAGTTCCGCACCCTGGCGGCACAGTCTGGGATGATCGAAGTGGCATGTCGAATTGGCATGTCGAGAGGATGCTACCTCACTGACACAGTTCGTAGCCATGGCCATATGCCTGGACAACCTTCTGCGCCAGCATTGGGTGAGGGCACGCCCACCTGTCTCGGCTCGCCCTTGTGTGCATCCGGACTACCCTAGGCCTCGGGAGGAGGTCCCCGAACCCATGCAGCTAGGGAGATCTCGGTTGACGGAACAGGAGCACCAGCGACGAGCCCAGATGAGGCTCTGCTACTACTGCGGGGCCTCAGGACACCTGATTCACCAGTGCCCTGAGAGGCCCTCATCAGCTCAGGTGGATGAGAACTCTTTGTTCTTTAGCCTTACGGTACCGGTGTCACTGTGCTTCTCTGATCGATGTGTTCCTGTCTCAGCCCTAATAGACTCCGGAGCCGCCGTTAACCTGATCGACGGGGCCTTGGTGGAGGAGCTCGGGATCCCTACCATCCCCTGTATACTATCTCTGAGGATAACGGCCATTGACAGTCAGCCCATTGGAGGGGGCTATCTCACTCGGCAGACCGAGCTGCTGGTTTTCCAGGTGGGGCTGTTTCATCTGGAACGTCTGGCTTTTTATGTTACCTCCTTGTTACGACCCCAAGATGGCCTAGGGGCTGACTCGGGGCCAGCAACGGGTGGATTACCGGGCAGATAGTGGGTGAAAGAGACCAACCGGGTATAAACTGTGATGCACTATAATCTGACACAGAGCTAAGAAAGGAAAAATGTTTCTTAACACAACTCGTAGTGTTTATCTCCGTTTACTGTGCTGTACAACAGAAAAACACACACGTATGTACAATATTTACAAGCTTCCAAAAAACGAACAGACCCAAAACGGGGTTGGACAATGGCGGTGCTAATGAAAAGAAAACCAAGTAAAACAAAAAGCCACTGCCCTAACTCCGCGTTATAATAAACAAGTATATCTGCAAACAAAAGTGAAACCAAAAACCTACCTACGCTGCGCTTCCCTCACAAACTTAAATACAGGGGGTGGCACCGCCCCTTTCCTAAGGTGTCTATACAACTAACACTCCTACGTGTTGCACAGTGTATGAGCGCGCTCTTTCTTACCTGTCCGAGCCCCGTCAACACAAGATGACACCAATACACATCCGTACAAAAACTTCAATAAGCGATCAGCTAGAACACAAAACAAACGAGCGATTGTACACGGCATTGGAAAATGCGCTTCCCTGGCATGGTGCCAGCCTCTCTCTTTTATTGTCTTTACTTCTTCCGGCCGCTCTTCCGGGGTGGTGTCCGTGCGACTTGGCTCCTCCCCTCAATGGCAGGAACTGGGCAAGCGGCCAATCGCATACGTTTCCCCAGTCGGTCACGCTGTAAAAACAAAACCGTCCAAAAACACCAAAATACGTGCCGTGGCACGTAACACTCCTCACCCGCGAACCCTGTGATCCTGGGCTTTCCGTGGTTGTGGCAGCATGACCCCCAAATCTCCTGGCACACGGGGGAGCTGGTCCGCTGGTCAGCTACAAGTCTCAAGGAATGTCTTCTCGAGCTGGTGTCACGGCCATGCATGGCTTCTGTGGAGGAGGATTCAGCCTCCAGACACGTTCCACACATCTATGAGGACTTCCGGGAGGTGTTCAGTGAAGAGAGGGCCGCTTGCCTGCCATTGCATCGAGCCTGGGACTGCGCCATCGACCTGCTGCCTAATACCTCCCCTTCCAGGGGTCGGGTTTACCCCCTCTCTCTGCCAGAAGCAAAAGCCATGGAGGAGTACATTGAGGAGGCTCTGGCTGTCGGCCACACTCGGCCTTCCACGTCCCCAGCCGCGCCGGGGTTTTTCTTTGTGGGAAAGAAGGACGGGGGCCTTTGCCCATGCATAGACTATCGGGGACTTGATGCGATCACCGTTCGTTATCCCTACCCTTTGTCCTTGGTACCTGCAGCTCTGGAGCAGCTGAGGGGGGCAAAGTACTTTACTAAGTTGGACTTACGTAGTGCCTATAATCTGGTCCGCATCCGTGAGGGGGATGAGTGGAAGACCGTGTTTCATACTACCCATGGTCATTATGAGTACCTCGTTATGCCCTTCGGCTTTACCAATGCCCCAGCGGTGTTCCAGTCCCTCATCAACGAGGTGTTCCAGGACATCCTGGGGAAATGGGTGATTGCGTACATCGACGACATCCTGGTGTATTCTACCTCCTTGGAGGAGCACGTGCGTCATGTTCTCTCCAGACTACAGCGGCATCATCTCTACATAAAGAGTTCCATCAGACCACGATGATGTTCCTAGGATATGTGATCATGCAGCAGGGGGTCGAGATGGATGTCACCAAGGTACAGGCGGTCACTGAGTGGCCCGGTCCCACCACTGTGAAGGAGCTGCAGCGGTTCCTGGGGTTTGCCAACTTCTACTGGCGTTTCATCCGCAATTATAGCTCCGTGGTGGGACCATTGACCTCTTTACTGAAAGGAAAACCCAGGAGATTGGCCTGAACAGACCAGGCCCAGGCAGCCTTCCTGCAAGTCAAGGATTGCTTCACCACGGCCCCATTCTGCGTCACCCTGACCCTGACCTCCCCTTCGTGGTGGAGGTAGATGCTTCTAGCAGTGGTATTGGGGCCATGCTTTCCCAGCGACATGGCGTACCAGGAAAGCTTCACCTGTGTGCCTTCTATTCCTGGAAACTGATGGCAGCGGAGGCCAACTACGACGTAGGGAACCGGGAGCTGCTTTCTATCAAGGCAGCGCTGGAGGAGTGGCAGCACTGGCTGGAGGGGGCATGTCATCCGTTCCTGGTCCTCACGGACCATTGTAACCTGGAGTACCTCCACGGCGCTAAATGGCTGAATCCTCGTCAGGCCAGGTGGGCACTGTTCTTCACCCGTTTCCAGTTCTCAGGGGACTTATCGCCCCGGGTCCAAAAACAGCAAGGTGGATGCTTTATCCAGGCAGTTCGAGGTCCAAAGCAAGCCCGTTCAACCTGATCTCATCCTGCCTGCGGCCGCCATTCTAGCGCCAGTCCGGTGGAGCCTCATGGAGCAGATTCGGTGAGCCCATGCCGACGAGCCGCCCCCTGCTAACTGCCCTGCTACCAAGGTCTTCATGCCACTTCAGTTCCGCCAGCAGGTGTTGCAATGGGTGCACAAGGCCCCCAGCTCCGGCCACCCAGGGATCTGCCGGTCGACCCAACTCACTCGACGCAGGTTCTGGTGGCCATCACTGGGGACAGATGTTCAGGCATGCCCGACGTGTGCTCAGTCTCGGGTCAGCCGCCAGCTTCCGGAGGGGTTGCTGGAGCCTCTACCGACTCCCCGATGCCCCTGGTCCCACCTGTCTGTGGATTTTCTTACCGACTTAACCGACTCGGGAGGATTTACTACGGTGATGGTCGTGGTGGACCAGTTCTCGAAGAGGTGTAAGTTGATCCCCCTTAAGGGGTCAACCACAGCCATGCAGACTGCAGAGGCCATGTTCCAGCATGTGTTCCGGAACTTCGGCCTACCCAAGGACATTGTGTCAGACCGGGGACCTGAGATCTGGCCATGAGAGGGAGCCCTCGCCCATCTTTTGAGGCGCTTCTGTGTTGCCACACGGGCATAAATACGGAGTGCACTTCCGGCTCTGTGCGAAGTAGCGTCACATGTTGACCTACCAAGCGTTTGCCTCGTGCTATTTTCTGATTTACCTTTTGTGGATTACCTGGACTGTTTCTCGTTTTCGTCTTTTTGCCTCTTTCTCTGATATTCCCGTTTTTTGGTTTACTGACTTTGGACTGTTTTTTGACCTCCCCGTTGTCTCTGCCCTTTGGATTATTCTGCCTGTTGTTTGCTTTCCCGGTTATGGACTTTCTGCCTGCCCCCAACTACGATTCTCTCCTCCTCCCTCTTCTCCAGCCCTGCTCATGGATCCGGCTGCTACCGCCTCCGGCGGACTACTGTCACACATTCTCTCATTAAGTTCGTGCAAAACAACCTGTTATTTTTGAGAACAATAGCAACACACCTTCAGGAAGTAAACAATCAAAAGTGAGGATGTGACATAACACTTGCGTAATTTCACACTAACTCCACCCAATCAGATCGCTCTAAACTGTTCAAAAATTTATTTACACTCTCTGACACAATGTACAGCTGTGATTCACACGAACACAAGAAAAACTTCCTTTCTGACTCTATTATCCCACTTTCAACATTTGAATATAAAAAAAAACAGTGCTGCAGATTAGGAATGTAACCACATGTGACTTCATTATTTGGAGTGAACAGATAGTGCATACTAATATGAATATGAATACAGATAAGAACAATAGAATGTTTTCTTCTTCTTCTTCTTCTTCTTCTTCTTCTTCTTAAGAAAGCTTGCCAAAAGCTATTACACTCAGAATATCTGCGTGCATCATGTTCCCACAGGACGGGTGATGTGAGGTCACACATGTGAGGTTCGTACTTTTATGACAAACTTGTAGATAAGGTTGCCAGGTTTCATCAAATTTACCCCCCAACTCAAAAACCACACAAAAAATTAGAAAAATTCAGGAACAGGAAAAGATAAACACAACTTCCAGGCTTTTTCTCAAAATAACAGTGGTGTCTATTTGTATACACACACACACACACACACACACACACTATGCTACTAAAAGTTAGTGCACCCCTGACCATTACACTCGTATGTAATTCTTTTCTAAACTGTTGCCGCAAAATTGTCTAGAGATGCATGATTTCCCCTTTACTGTCTAAAGTTCGCTTAATGCTAAACAGATAGATATCCACTATTTGAACATTTTGAATAGATTTAAAGATATGAATAGATTAATAGATATAAAATGTTGTACTTACACAATATATAACGAAATTATTCATGTTTTTTTTTCTCTCATTATTGAGAAGGAACTTATTAATGAATTTAATGAAAAAAAATCTAATAGGAAAATAAAATATCCGTATGAAAATATGACATAGTATAAAGCATTTCACCAAAAAAAAAAATAAATAAATAAATAAATAAATAAATAAATAAATAAAAATAAATAAATAATGTCACCAAAAATAAAAAATCGAAATCACACACTACAATTTGACAATTTAATATATATATTAATTAAAATTAATCTATTTTTATTTAAAGGTGTAGATTTTTGTAATTCATAAAATATATAATAAAATTATAAATGTGTATTACAAATGGCATATTTCAGAATTTTAAATAGTATTTATTTGGTTATTTATTTACTTTCTTCCTTTTAGAGACAGTGTCACTGAGGAAGAGACAGGAGTCAGAGCTAGAGATAGCAGAGCTGAAGATGTTGAGGTTCTCTTTGGGAGTGACAAGGTTGGACAGGATTAGGAACGAGTACATCAGAGGGACAGCTCATGTTGGACGTTTGGGGGACAAAGTTAGGGAGGCCAGATTAAGATGGTTTGGACATGTTCAGAGGAGGGAGAGTGAGTATATTGGTAGGAGAATGTTGGACATGGAGCTGCCAGGCAGGAGGCAAAGAGGAAGGCCAAAGAGGAGGTATATGGATGGAATTAATGAGGATATGAAGCTAGTGGGTGCAAGTGTTGAGGATGCAGAAGATAGGGATATGTGGATTCGCTGTGGCGACCCCTGAAGGGAAAACTTAATATAACTTTATACACAACAAAAATTCATGTACTGTATTTACATTGGATTAAATAAAATATTTTCAAAATAATGTCATATAGAAATAATTTAATGAGCTCATTTGCTATGAAACAAATAAAAAAACAACAACGACAACAAACAAAAACTTTCTTACATTGTTTCAAGTGAAAAATGTGAAAGAAATGATTTGTTTGTTTGTTTGGTTTGTTTGTTTGTTTGTTTTTTTCTGTTTGCGACAGCTACAAGCCGGAGTTAAACCGAACACGCCTGGATGCTCGGCTGGATTATTGCCCCTGCACTTACACGGAGTCTGAGATAAAAGCTTTTAAGGAGCTCGGCGGATGCACTTTGCGGCTCATATTGCTGCAATTCATCACGCTGCAGTTCGTACACAGAGCAATGCGAAAGGTTTACATTACGCTCTCGTGTGGGAGACGAGGAAGATGAGAGAGACGGAGAGACATGGTGAGAAACAGCACTTACAAGCAGTGATAAATAGCAAACAATAGACAGGAAAAGCCCGGGGCGCTGGCCGCGGACGCTCACGTGCGCTCCTGTTTCACAGAGCGTCTGATGCACTGAGAGAGAGATGAATCGTATACTTAGTTGATAAGAGGAGCAGAAGAAGCTAAATCTATTATTTATATTTGGACCACAGACATTATTTGATTGTGTTGCGTTACAGGTAAGAGGAGCTGTGCGGGTGTCTGACATCAAGGTCGTGTACACCTCTGATCACTAATGCAGCTCATACACACACACACATACACACACACACACACACATACACTGGACTGATACACACACATACACTGGGCTCCTACACGCTCATACACACACACTGAGCTCATACAGACATATACAGGGTTTATACACACACACACACACACACACACACACACACACACACACTGAGATCATACACACAAACTCATACACACTGGGCTCCCACACATACACTGGGTTAATATACAAACACACACTGGGCTCCTACACACACACACTCGGGCTCACACAGACACACACATACACATACACACACAGGGTTCACACACACACACACACACACACACACTGAGCTCGTACACACACATTGAGCTCATACACAGATACTGGGATCCTACACACACATGCACACGCACACACACACACAAACACACACACACACACACACTGAGCTCATACAAACATACACACATACTGGATTCACACACACACACACACACACACACATTCTGGGTTCATACACACACACTAAAGTTCTCATATCTTCATCATTCGGAGACAAAACATGAAAGAGAAAATAATCACCAAACATGATTATTGTAGGTAAGAAGGAAGAAAGTATGGAGGAAGAGAAGATCAAAGCACACACATACACACACACACACACACACACACACACACACACACACACACACACAGTGGCCTCTGGCATTTCTCTCTCTGCCTCTGTCTAGAAGAGGTGAAGGACATTTTGCTGGTGACATCTGGGCTTTGTTTAGCTGCACTTTGAAGCAAACTTCATGTCCTACTTTAGCATCACGCTGGATTTCTTGGGCCACATCTGCATTTGTTTGAAGACATTTATGTCTGTGTGTTTACGAACCCGCTTTGCACAGATATTCTGAGAACACTATGAAAGCACTCACTACAAAGACTGAACAGGAAGTTAAAGGATTTCTGCTCGGTTTCAAGTGTGTTCTTGTCGACGCTGCCACGTGCCAGCCTGCTTGCATGCTCTCTGCTTTTTTACTGTGAGATTAATGAAGGAGAGAGGAAGTGTGTGTCTGGTACATCTCACCTTGACCACTTATAAACCTCCAGAAAGGAAAACAAAGCAGGAGGGGAAGGGAGAGGAGGAGGAGGAGGAAGAGGAGGAGGGAAAGGAAGAGGAGGAAGAGGAGGAGAAGGAAGAGGAGGAGGAGGAGGAGGAGAAGGAAGAGGAGGAGGAGGAGGAGGTGGAGGTGGAAGAGGAGAAAGAGAAGGAAGAGGAGGAGGAGGAGAAGGAATAGGAGAAGGAAGAGGAAGAAGAGAAGGGGGAGAAGGAAGAGGAGGAGGAGAAAGAGCAGGAGGGAAAGGAAGAGGACTAAGAGGAGGAGAAGGAGGAGGAGGAGGAGAAGGAAGAGGAGAAGGAGGAGGAAGAGAAGAAGGAAGAGAGGAAGTGTGTGTCTGGTACATCTCACCTTGACCACTTATAAACCTCCAGAAAGGAAAACAAAGCAGGAGGGGAAGGGAGAGGAGGAGGAGGAGGAGGAGGAGGAGGAAGAGGAGGAGGGAAAGGAAGAGGAGGAAGAGGAGGAGAAGGAAGAGGAGGAGGAGGAGGAGAAGGAAGAGGAGGAGGAGGAGGAGGTGGAGGTGGAAGAGGAGAAAGAGAGAAAGAGGAAGAGGAGGAGGAGGAGAAGGAATAGGAGGAGGAAGAGGAAGAAGAGAAGGGGGAGAAGGAAGAGGAGGAGGAGAAAGAGCAGGAGGGAAAGGAAGAGGAGGAGGAGGAGGAGAAGGAAGAGGAGAAAGAGGAGGAAGAGAAGAAGGAGGAGAAGGAAGAGGAGGAGGAAGAGGTGAAGGAAGGGGAGGAGAAGGAAGAGGAGGAGGAAGAAGAGGAGGAGAAGGAACAGGATAAGAAGGAGAAGGAAGAGGAAGAGGAGGAGGAAGAGAAAGAGGAGGAGGAGGAGGAGAAGGAAGAGGAGGAGGAGAAGGAAGAGAATGATGAGGAGGAAGAGGAGGAGGAGGAAAAGGAGGAGGAGAACGAAGAGGAGGAGAATTCCAGCCCAAACCCAGATTCGGAGAACACGAGTCAGGTGATAACTGTCTGGACGGAAAAGTGAGAGGTTGAGCTCAGTCAGGAGTGACAGAGTGTGAGAAAGGGGAGGCTCGCGCTGTCCATTCCTCTGGGCAATCGATTGCTAACAGAGCACCTTGTGGTAAAAAGGGAATTAATAACCCTCAGAGGCGTCCAAACACTGGCTGGCTCGCTGACTCTCAAGAGCTCGCCTCTGACCTCGCTGAGGGAGATTAGCAAAAGTACGGCTTATGTCTTCTGTTCCAAAGTCAGACTGAGCGCACGGCGCGACACGACGCCACGCGGCTAATCCAGAGCCTGGGGATTTGTCCGTCCTGACAATGCGCACGACTCTGCACACGCCCGCTTGTTCTCTTCTCCTGGGGGTCTTTAGAAAAGAAGGAAGGTGGTAAGAATGTGTGAAATGGACACGTAGAACTGGGATTACAAGCGCCTGAACAAAAGATGCCATTTAACAAAGGGGAGTTCATAAGGCTACATATGACCTACATAACATTTCATATTTTTTTTAGACAACTGATATAAACCTTTATTAAACATCTATAAGCCCTTATAAAGTCTACTGTTGTCGCTGCAAATTTATAACTAATTTATGACATACCAGAATGACCTGTTATGACGTGCTAATAGAGTGTTATTACTGTTAATAAGCAGAACAATATTATTGGAAGGAGGTTTCAATTTTAGAGTAACGGAAAATTCCGGAAAATTATCAGAAGTTCAAAATAAAAAATAGATAGATAGATAGATAGATAGATAGATAGATAGATAGATAGATAGATAGATAGATAGATAGATAGATAGATATATAGATAGATAGATAGATAGATAGATAGATAGATCAATACATTTGAAGACACATTTGTACTCATTTATTTCTCGTGCATTCTTTAAGTAATATCTGCATAAGTAATGAGCATCTCCATGACACAGAACACTGGAGAATGAGGGGATGACAGAATGAGAGAATGACAGAACGAGACATGCTTAAGACGTTAGAGAGAAAGGCAGCCATACGGAATGGCAGAGCTCGGATAATAGGATGCGGCTGATTTCTTTTTTTTTTTTTTTTTGCCTTGGTAGCCTGATGAGGAAGTGAGACACATCTCATGCATCTCCAGTCAGGCTCAGCGGTTCAGGTGTCAGCAGACAGAGAGGAGAAAAAAAGCCTCACTGTAAAACAGCAGCATGGAAATTCAATTTGGAAATAAATTTTGCAGGATTTTTGCCATGCAGGAAGAAAGGAGGAGGAAGAGGAGGAGGAGGAGAGCTGTACGCAACACTGAGTACACTCAGGAATGATCTCTGATAACCTCGTAATCTCAGTTAGAACCCATTCTGACACTCATTATTGGCACTCCTCATAAAATAAAAATAAATAAATAAATAAATATATATATATATATATATACATATAATTTTTGTTTTAATGTAATACTTTATTTATTTAGTTTAATTTAATATAATTATTATTAATAATAATAGTATATGTTTCCCAAAAAAATCTTTTTTTTTAATTAATTCTTAATAAAACCTATGCCAGAGAAAAAGAAGAGAGTATCCTTCTATAAGAATATAGAAAGATCCAATCTACTTTCATTTTAAAGATTTTATTTTATATATTTATGTATGTATTTATTTATGTGTTTATTTATTTACATTTTTATTTAACTTTTAAAAAAATATAACAAACAAACAAACAAAATAAAGTTTGAACACCGCATAAACATATTAGAAAATAGTAGTAGTAGTAATAATAATAATAATAATAATAATAATAATAATAATAATAATAATAATAATGTATAGAAAAAATGGGAAAATAATACTTGCTTTTAAAAATTTATGTGCAATGTTTACATTTAAAAATCACTTTTTTAAAAAAAAAAAATTAATATTAATAAATTATTGGGCCTCTCGTTGTAAGTCAGATTTCTTTATGGTCTTAATTTTTTCCTGAGGGGGTGTAAACTTTTGCACACGACTGTACTTTAGATTGTCTCTGAGACTCAAGCCTGCCGTTCATGCAGGAATACGTTCTGGACTGATGGCGCACCAGTGGACCTCTGAGCTCTGAGTCTGTTCAGCTGAACAGATTTATTAAATATGAAGTCACTGATTCTGTCTCATGGCATGTGAGAGAGCGTCCCATATACTCTCGCTCAAATCCTCAGCGTATATTCCTCTGCTTTCTTTTCTTCTTTTTTTTGGAGTTGCAATGTATAATAAACGAGGCTGTGACAGAAATGACAGATTGCAGTGTAGCGTGTTTGTGAAAGGCAGAACTTTTTTTTTTTTTTGGCAAAGGAGGGTGGGGTTGTAGCTTGCCAAGGCTGAGAGGAAGGAAGGAGGAAGAGAATGAGAATGAGAGAAAGATGAGCTTAGAGAGTGGGATGAGGTAGAGAGAGAGAGAGACAGAGAGAGAGACAGAGAGAGACAGAGACAGAGAGAGAGAGAGAAAGAGAGGGGGGGCAGAACTGAGAGAGAGAGAGAGAAAGAGAGGGGGGGCAGAACTGGGGGGAGAGAGAGAGAGAGAGAGAAAAAAGAGAGAAAAAAGAAAAAGAAAAAGAAACAGAAATTGAAAAAGAAAAAAGAAAATAGATAGATAGATAGATAGATAGATAGATAGATAGATAGATAGATAAAAAAACAAAAAAAAAAAACAGAAAAGACAGACAGAAAAAAGACAGATAGATAAAAGGTAGATAGATAGATAGATAGATAGATAGATAGATAGATAGATAGATAGATAGATAGATAGATAGAGAGAAGAACTGGGAAAGAAAGAAAGAGAGAGAGGGAGAAAGAGGAAGAGGGAGAGGAAACAGAACTGGGGAGAGAGAGAGAGAGAGAGAGAGAGAGAGAGAGAGAGAGAGAGAGGCAGGTATGTTTGTAAAATGAAGAGGTGGATGGTGAAGAAGAGAAACTTTGAGGCAGAATAAATGTCACTGTTCCAAAAAGACTGAAGTCATATTAATCTTGCGGATAGCCTTCAAGGCTCGTGCACATTACGGGGAAACAGCTCAGCTAGAGCTTGCGACCTATTCAATCTTCTCATGATTCCTTTGAGGATCGTTTTGTACAGCCAAGGCCCAGCGCAATAAAGGGTGATTGAATGTCGAGGCGAGAACACACCCATGGAAAGAGTTGGTTTTAATTATATCAAACAATAAAAGCAACAGAAATCAGTGGAAGCGGCTGGAAGGCTGGAGATTTACTGCGAGACAGAGCTGCTAGGTGTTAAAGAGACGGCTCAGACGCTCACACACAAAGACGAGGAGTATCAGACGAGCCTTCTGCTGGATTTCGAGAAAATTCCAGAAAGTGTGTTGACTTCACACTTCACGGCTTTGAGTGACTTTAATCAACCTCCTGAGCTGTGTACTGCAAGAAATTATTAAATAATCTGTAGCTGTTACTAAATGGATAAAAATTCTCTTTAAGAAAGAATAAATTGAACAATACTCTAGGACTTTAACAGGTTAAAAAGGTTTTATTTATTTATTTATTTATTTATTTATTTATTTATTTATTTATTTATTTATTTAAATCAATTAATTAATTATTTTTTAAATTTCAGATCAGCAATTTCATGAATTTTTTTGTAGAATTAAAATAATGAAATTTCAACATCGACTAAGACATTTAGAAGTAAACTAATCAACAAACCTGCAAGTGTGATTAATCTGATTAAAAGCTGAATTATTTTCCGATAACGACATTTCCCCAAGTGTTTTATTCCTTTTCGAAATTCCAAAGCAATTTGCAGTGCAATTTATTAATTATTACGCAACTTTAAAAAACTGGTTACATTTAATATGGTGGAACGTCCATGAGATGAACACCACACTGATGTTCCCTCAAGCAATCCTCCTGAAGTTAATAAGACAATAAGTAAATAAGTAAATAAATAAATAAACAAACAAACAAGCTTGTTAATACAGCTTGTCTTGTTAGCAAGAAGCCACAAACTCCTAAAGACTTTGTTATGGTGCCAAAATCTCTGATATAAATCGCTGATACTGGAGACTCATTCCTTAGATGTTAATTAACATCTCCTGATTTCATTTATTTATTTATTTATTTATTTATTTATTTATTTATTTATTTATTTATTACTCTATCTGTCTGTCTGTCTGTCTGTCTGTCTATCTATCTATCTATCTATCTATCTATCTATCTATCTATCTATCTATCTATCTATCTATCTATCTATCTATCTATTTAATCATTTATTCAGTTCCATCCTCAGTACAAATCCCTGTGTATGTTGTTACCATGGAAACCTGGTATCAGAACGAACAAATTCTTATCCAATCCGAATCCAAATCCAATCTGACCAGTTCAGATCCAGATGTTCAGATAAAGCGTTTGTATAAAAGTAATAAAAACGCCGCTACTCGGCTCCCACAATCCATCCTGCTCCATCGTCTCTGAGAGAAGTTTTAGTCAAGTTCCAGCTCCATGCTGCGCTTCCAAGGATTATTTTTAATGTATGTAAGTATGATAAATAAAGACTCCCTCACACATGTAGACGTTCATAAGTGTACAGAGAAGGTGAGGTCAGTGTGACGGACAGACAGACGGAGGAAGGGTGGTGGTGTTAGCTGGAGGGGGAGGGGGCAAATACACCACGTCGTTGGCTAAGGTATGTGGCGCTGTAGAAATGTCTTGGCGTGTATTACCTGCTCTATATTCTTCATTACATTTGTGCTGACACACAATAAGCCCTAAGCATTTGAATTCATCCGAGCTGACGGAGAGGGGAGAAGTCAAGAATACAGATGAGGAGCACTAATCGAGTGAAACACAGCTTTCCAGAAACAATCTCGGCTGCCCGCTTTACGTAATGACCCTTTCACGGATGCATCGGGACGCAGGTTTATCTGACCTCTGACCTTTATCATCCCAGAGGCTTAAATTACTCCCTCATTCTCCATGACCATGCGGTCCGTTTTAATAACCGCAGCTCTACAGTTATATCAGATAAACACCAGCACCTGCAGTAATCCCATGAGAAGTCTTTAATACAGGAAGGAAAAATAAATAAATAAATAAATAAATAAATAAATAAATAAATAAATAAATAAATACATGTAAAAAATGTCAAATTAAAAATGAAAAAAAACATAGAAAAAAATAAATAAATAAACAATGTACATATTAATCTTTTAAATTAATGTGATCTTTAATACCCACAATGCCATGCACCAGGATTTAGACTTTGCTTCACGTCTACCTAAAGAGCACGATGCAGCGGCGCTTTAGTGCTTTCATCCATCACCATGACACCATCACACACATCATCTCATACATCGCTAACTAACTGAGCTAACTAAGTAGATATGTGTGTGTGTGTGTGTGTGTGTGTGTGTGTGTCTGTTTGTGTATCATGTCTGTATGGATGTGTGTGTGTGTGTGTGTGCATGCATGTCTGTTTGTGTATTGTGTTTTGTGTATGGACACGTGTGTATACTTGTGTATGTGTGTATGGATGTGTATGTATTCATGTGTGTGTGTGTGTGTGTGTGTGTGTGTGTGTGTGTGTGGATGTGTGTGGATGTGAATGCATTCATATATGTGTGTGGGTATATATATATATATATATATATATATATATATATATATATATATATATATATATATATATATATATATATATATGTATGTGTGTGTGTGTGTGTGTGTGTGTGCTTGTGTATTGTGTATGTGTGCATGGATGTCTGTGTGTGTGTGTGTGTGTGTTTGTGTCTCTTTATGTGTGTGGATGTGTATATATACTTGTGTATTGTGTGTGTTTGTGTATTGTGTAAGTGTGCATGAATGTGTGTGTGTGTGTGTATGTGTGCATGTGTGTTAGTACATCCCTAAGTCAGTGTAACTGTACAGCTGCATTGCATTCTGGGATTTTAAGTCCAGTATTTGCGCCAACATCGCCAACATCAAAGATTTCCTCCAATTAAACATCAGTGTACCAGCGACTTCGTTCCGCTAACTGCACACAGGATTAGCTGACAGATTAGCTCCAGAACTACTGCGCACACATTTCAGTAGGAATATATTTAACGCAGGGTTTTCCCTTAAGTCTCACCTCCACCCCCTGAGAGAGCGGGCTTCTATCCCCCAGTGTCACCGTGTCAGTCGTCCCCGGAGCTCGGCGCACCACACAGCGAGCAGCGCGGCTGAAAGGTCACGCTGGATAGAAAACACCACACATCCTGCAATATTCATTAGAGACGCCAGAGTCCCGCGGATTGAGACCCGGTGTGACAAATTGTCAATGTTTGTCAATGCGTTTTTCTTCCCCCTCTGCTCATTTCACATCATGATGACTGAAGTAAAACAAATCAGCGGGAACGTTCCAGCAGGTTTGATGGGATTAATAAATTGAGAGCCGGTTAGAGGAAAAAAAAGAACAACTGCTTAATAAACACATTTGATTGGATGAGGGAGAAGAGCAGCTGATGCCCAGTTACTGCTGATACACTGACTGGAAACCTCATACAGAGTAATCTGTAGGGTCCCACTGTACTGTACAGTGTGTGTGTGTGTGTGTGAGAGAGAGAGAAAGAGAGAGAGGTTGTGTGTGTGTGTGCTTGTGTATCATGTATGTGTGTATGGATGTGTGTGTATATATGTGTTGTGTGTGTATGTGTGTTTGTGTATGTGTGCTAATGTGTTTGTGTATTGTGTATGTGTGTGTGTGTGTGTGTGTGTGTGTATGTATACTTGTGTGTTTGTGTATCATGTATGTGTGTATGGATGTGTGTGTGCATATATGTGTGTTGTGTATTGTGTGTTTGTGTATGCATACTTATGTGTTTGTGTATTTTGTGTGTGTGTATATGTGTGTATATATATGTGTGTTGTGTATTGTGTATGTGTACTTATGTGTTTGTGTATTGTGTGTGTGTGTTTGTCAGTGTGTACATATGTGTGTTTGTGTATTGTGTATGTGTGTGCATGTGTGTGTGTATTTGTGTGTTTGGATGTGTATGTATACTTGTGTGTTTGTGTATTGTGTGTGTGTTTGTCAGTGTATACATATGTGTTTATGTGTATTGTGTGTGTGTGTGTGTGTATATGTGTGTATATATGTGTATTGTGTATGTGTGTGTATGTATGTGTATATATGTGTGTTGAGTATTGTGTATTGTGTATTGTGTGTGTGTGTGTATGTGTACATATACTTATGTGTTTGTGTACTGTGTGTGTGCGTGCGTGTGTGTATTTGTGTGTTTGGATGTGTATGTGTACTTTTATGTTTGTGTATTGTGTGTGTTTGTGTATTGTGAATGTGTGTATGGACGTGCGTGCGTGTGTGTGTGTTGTGTATGGTTGATTGTGTGTGTGTGTGTGTGTGTGTGTGTGTGTGTGTGTTAGTACATGTCTTAACTCCTCATTAGTTCATATTTAAGTGAACATTAATGCAGGGATTAGTGCAGGATTATTCACAGACCGTTATTGTAAAACATCACCTACAAATAAATCTTCACAGAAAAAAAATGTCGAAACCACAAACCCATGCCCTTATGCAATTTTATTTATCAGCAGCTCTCATTTCACTGAGCTACACAACACACTCGTACATAATTCATAACGGCAGGTGTGCAGCAATCCCCAAACTGAAAATGCATTGTATAATGACTGGATAGCAATATGTCAAAAGTCAGCGGTATAATAGAGGCCATACGCATGGCATATACCTGTCTGTGTCCACTCGAATATCCTAATCTACTCACTCCCAGACTACAAACACTAAACACAGAAAATCTCAAATGAACCCTGCTGTCGAGAAAATAATCAACATGGAGGATAACTTTAAGTCTCTAAGGATAGCAGGAGAGCTAAAATCATCCTGAGCTAATTTGGGTTTAGTAAAGACACGGACACAAGCCAAGGACGCTAACCTAGCAGTGAGACGTGGAAGACATAGCACATAACACACACAGCTCGCTGTCACTCTTTCCCTGAGCCTTTACACCTGCTGTTAAACACTGTGCACATTACCGAACCCGGACTATCTCAGCTGCTGGACTGGAAACACACCTGAGCCTCCTGTTCTCCTTTCTCTCCTTTATGTAACGGACAGCACTGAACTATAACTTTTTTCTTCTCTCTCTCTGTCACACTATTGTGTCACTCGGCTTCCTCAAATTCACTGCCCTTGAGTAATACGTGACAAGATAATGGAAGCAACTCCTCACTTCGTGCTTGTTTAAAGAGAGCGAACAGCAGATCTCGGATGAAATCGGTGCGGCCGGGCGGACAGACGGCCGGCGAGGGCCGAGTCGGGTCTGCGGCATGCACAATGAGCTGAAGTGAAGTGTAAAGGGCAGCAAATGTGGCCTTGAAACGAAGTAGAGCTCACAGTCCTTTCATCACCTGCCAAGAGAACCCACATGCACTGCCTGACTTGTTACACGGAGGGAAAAAAATATACGCTTTGTGTGAAAGGTGCCATCGGGTTAGCGTTCCTAACACATTAATAAGCATGACATACAGCTTTTATAAAGCAGTGCTGTAAGGCTTAGGGCAAAATTTGACTTTGGATTAAACATGAAACACATGGGATTATATATAGTCTATACATCTTCATCTATACATCATGGGCCATGTCGAGATTTCAGCTATGTGCACCTTATGACATTGTAATAAAGAAACGCAGATGAACTGAAGATCTGCTTAGGCAGTTTGCTGGAATCAGAATCAGTGTAGACTGTATAACAATTCTACGAAGGCTATATGTATAACGACTTATGTATATGCACATAACATATCTATGTATATGTTCATAACTATTTAACATAACTGAGTATAAAAATGCATCATACTTTATGGCACTGATTATGAAGCATTATAAACTGTTAACGAAATGCATTATAAGTACTGTTTGTAATACAGGAAATTATCAATACATAATGCAGTGTGTGCTGTGTTATAGAGCCACTGTGAGCTGCCATGATTCATTTTTTTAAACAATTTCATTTATATGTGTAGATGGAAGTAATGTGTAATACTGCATTATAATGCATCTTAGGAATTCATAACGCATAACAAAGTTTAGCGCATGTTTATAAATAATTATAACAAAGTGTGTAATGCCTTACAGGTGCTTTTTTGGTTCTTTTCTTTGCAAGTAATTGAATGTATGTTTCATTGGCGGAGCGTAATAATGCATTGTAATGCATGTTTAGAGTTCATAATGCATAATAAAGTGAACAACATGCTCATTATTACAATGTGCATAATTCCTTATGGATGCTCTGAGTTTTTAACAATTAACTGAATATATATATATTTCATTTGTCAGTGTAGACAAATGTAATGTGGTGCATTTAATCCATGTTAGGACTTCATAATGCATAATAAACTGTAGTGCATGTTTGTAAATAATTATAATATTGTGTATACTACCCTTTGAGTTCTCTGATTTATTTATTTATTTTTTTTTACAAGTAACTGAATGTATGTTTCATTTATCACTGTAGATGAGTGTAATGTATTTCATAATGTGTAATAAAGTCTAGTGAATGTTCGTAAATAATTATAACATGTATAATACTGTATAATGCCATGTGCTCTGATCTCTGATCAAGTAACTAATGTATAATTCATTTTTCAGTGTAGACAATACAAATATACTATACATTATAATGCATAATAAGGTGTAATGCATGTTCATAAATAAGTCTGCTTCCTTATGGGTGCATTATAAAATGTTAGGAATTTGTTCATAGTCTATAGACACTATAGATAATGTCTTTATAGAAAATGTTTAGCAAAGATTTGCTGCAATGCTTATGAAGGTGTTATGAAGCCTTAAGTAGGTACATTACAAAACATGCTGCCATACTGTAGATCTATGAAGGTGTTATGAAGCTTATGAAGGTGCTATGAAGCCCTACGTAGGTACATTAAAAACATGCTGCCATATTCCTTCTCTGAGTGAAACAAGAAAGAATGATGCTCATTTTAGCATTTTAGCAATGTGCTGTAGATCTGAAGACTGCAATACCCATGGGCTATTATCTGCATTATCGTAGCATTGATTCGGAACGTTATGATTAAATATGTATTACTTTGTATACAGTCATTTGCAATGGCAAAACATTGGCACATTACACAGCATCGGAAATTGCCGGAATTCCCTTGGAAAATCCATCCATTTACCAGAATACATTCTATTTGCTCTGTGTATACAACGCTAATGAACAATGCTGATTGTTTGATGCGCCAGCCTTCTATCATCCAGCGTTCCTCCTCAATCAGCACCACACTGAGCTCACATCAAATGCATTCATTACACCGTGAACTTAACAAGTAATCCTTCCACGATAAATATACCAGGGTGCTTCCATTCGCATGCTCGTAAATGTGCGACGTTCCATAATACGATCGACTAAATAATCAAAAAAGCTAAAGCCAGGGTTGTAAATATTATGCGTAAGTATGGTACACTCTCTCGTGGAATCTGAAACGCATGGGTAGGTATACTGTGCTTAGGGCTCTAGCAAACCATGAGCATATTTCAGTCGAGAGTCTAGACTGTAAATCAGTTTTTCATTTCATTTATACCGTATGGCCAGCGCATATCGTAGGTCTGTTCCCAACAGGGCCATGATTTTGAATTTTCATTTGCTGCCTCGGGATGCAGGATAATGAAAAATAAAATAAAATAAAATAAAATAAAATAAAATAAAATAAAATAAAATAAAATAATGGGGGAAAAATAAAATAAAATAAATTAATTAATTAATAAAACCATGGTTTTTTATTCATTAATTATCTAAGAATTAAAGGATCATGATATTATCAAAAAATAATGTCACATAGAGTTCCATATAAATCTGTGGAATGTCCATGAAAATGTTATCGCTTACCTTATAGCAGCTACAAACAAGAGCTTTTTTTACGGTCCTGAAAGACTTCCTAAAGTCTTTAGTTTCTAACACTTGAGACTCTTTATAAAAAATGCTAAATAAACATTTCATTGGAGTAAATGTGATTGTAAATCTGTCACATGGAGCATGTCATGGAAGTTCCTCCTCTGATTTAGTTGTTACTCTCAAAATGATTACATTATTAGCAATTGTGAGTCAAATTCGATTGATCTGGAATCAGACAGTGGGGGGAGAACAGAAAGTTAATATAAATAAATCAGAAACAGAAAGTTAATATAAATAAATCAGAAACAGAAAGTTAATATAAATAAATCAGAAACAGAAAGTTAATATAAATAAATCAGGGACTAAATACAGAACAGGTGAATACAATAGGATAACACACCAATGACAGGACAAAGGGGGAGACAGGACTCGATCAGAAACAGAAACATGTATATAAACAATTTCATGACTTCTAAATGACTTTATGACGTGTATTAAAGCTTACTCTAACATGCACAAGTGTCCCCTGGCTACCTCAGTTCACATAATGTTGCATTATAACATTTTCCAAGTGGCGTTTACGGTAGAATGCATTGAGTGTCACATCCACAGACGTCACAGACTACAGACATGGCCGCCCTGCACTCACCTTCCCAGCGAGTACCTGCACTTCTTTGTCCCTAGTCTTTATCCTTTACCTGTGTTCACCTGGGTTTGTTTAGTAGGTCCTGTTTAGCACATTTGTTTCAGTTTGTGAAGTACATGTTCAGTTGTGTTACCAAGCCTTAACTAGATAAGCTGTTTTTTTTACTCGGACCGTGATTTTTAACTAGCCCGTTTAAACAACGACCAACACTTACATTTCTGCTATTTGGCAGATGTCCTTATCCAGAGTGACTTACAGTTTTATCTCATTTTCATGCAACTGAGCAATTTAGAGTTAAGGGCCTTGTTCAGTGGCCCAGCGGGTTGCAGCTTGGTGTACCTTGGATTCTTACTCACAGCCTTCCCATCAGTAGTCCAACACCTTAACCTCTAAAATGCATTATAAGTAGTGTTTATAACACATTATATTATCAATTCATAATACTGTGTTATAGAGACACTGTGACCTGCCATGATTCATTTTTTTAAACAAGCAATATTTCATTTATATGTGTAGATGAGAGTAATGTGTAATACTGCAATTATCATAAATTTTAGGAATTCATAATACATAATTATACAAAAGTTTAGCACATGTTCATAAATTATTATAACTGTGTATAAGTGCTTTTTTGTTTCTTTTGTTTGCAAGTAACTGAATGTATGTTTAATTAGATGAGTGTAATGCATTATAATGCATTGTAATGCATGTTCGGAATTCATAATACAGAATAAAGTGCACATAACATGCTCATCGAGCTACCACATCCCCAGACCACGATATTCCTGTTTCAACCCTTACACTATTTCTGGATTGTTCCCTGGAACTGTTCTTTTAAACTGACCACCTCCATTCTCCTGTTTTCCAGACAGTGGACAATAGTCCAATGATATGATGATGAGTAGAAAGACAAAACCAGATCAGAAGACATAAATAAGCTTCATTTCAGTGTTTTGCAAAGATCCAAAGCCAAAAAATGATGTGAACCCTAGACAAAACACCATCACGTGCAGAGAGGAAATTCCCATCATCCCATCATCATGTAGTTCCCATCATCTCTTTGCAGAAAGCTGGTGTGTTTGTCTAGTGTTAGGCTTGTTCTTCGGTTATTCCGTTCAGATATTGTTTCTTGACATTTCTGTTCTTTTTTCTTCCCTTCTATTAGCTTTTATTTTTGGTTGTTTCCTTGTATAAGGTCTTTGGAACCTGCTTCTACCACTTAGCTTCATCTCTAACATCTATTACAGACTGTTTTCAGAAAGGCTGCATTCGTTATTTGTTTGTTTATTTATTTATTTATTTATTTATTTATAGTAAATAAATAAATAAATAAATAAATAGTATTTATTATTTATTTATACTATTTTATTTATTTATTTATTTATTTATTTTAGATTGTAGTTAAAATCAGCTTTCGCAGAAGAAGAAGAAGAAGAAGAAGAAGAACTTGTTCATTCCTAAGTGTTCATTTCCTCTATGCATGCATGGAAATTTTTGAGACACATTAGAATTCCTACTCTGCTGTGTAAAGAGTGTACATTATCACATGATCATCTCCAGGTAATGAGATGAGCATTATTCCACAGCCTTAAGGTGCTGCATCAAGCATTGTGTTATTTCCTGAAATATGACACTCAAATACAGACAAATGACAGTGGAAGGTGAAAGCAGGGCTATCAGCTCCCTCCAACCCGGGGCAATTTTCCATTTCTAATGTATACTAGAAGGGCGCTGAGATTATGGTAATGCTATACGAAGCATGAGAATAATTCCACTTGGAACGAGAAGAAGATGATTTATACCCCTCTCCTCTTCCATTTGCAGTTCGTTAAGTCACTGTCTTCCTGTAATAGCTGGACAGAAATTAAAGTAGTGAATATAACTTTGGGTAAAGCATCATTAGTGGGATAAAGATGGCATCTCTGAGGAAGATGACAGCAGAGAAATGGATTGTGAATACCATCTTCAGGCTTGGTATTGATCTTTGGGCACAGGGCACCGAAGAGGCTTAAGAGAGCTATAACACCATGAAGGGCAGGGCTTAGTGTCTGTAGACTTGGAAGGGTCTGATATAAATAGTGTGCCTAATGTAAGTTCGGGTCCAGTAGTTATTTCCAGTTGATACCACTTCTTATGTACAGTTTACTTAAAAGTAATGTTCACACGTGAACCTACATAAGCCCCTCATAACTAATTCACAGACTTCATGATATGCTTCTATCATCACATTCTTAGATTAGCCATCATGACATTCTACCATAAGTGTTGCTTGGAAAGTGTTATAATGCAGTCATGATGCCTCCATGACTTCATGGGATACAAAAACATTTACTACCTTCATGAGCCCTTTATGAGCTGTATTATGTAAATTAAAGTCATGTCTCCATAATGTCCATAACCCTCTTAAGGACACCTTTTCGCCCTCATTATATGCAGTCATTAACGCCATGCATGCTGCCTTCATGACATATGGACAGAAACATTTGCTAACTTAATGACACCTTTATGACCTCATTATGTACAGTCATTAACGCCATGCATGCTGGCTTCATGACATATGGACATAAATATTTACTAACTTAATAACACCTTTATGACCTCATTATGTACAGTCATTAACGCCATGCATGCTGACCTCATGACATATGGACAGAAACATTTGCTAACTTAATGACACCTTTATGACCTCATTATGTACAGTCATTAACGCCATGCATGCTGGCTTCATGACATATGGACATAAATATTTACTAACTTAATAACACCTTTATGACCTCATTATGTAGAGAGTCAATAACCTTATGATGTCTTCATGACTTACGGACATATATAAACATTTACTAACTTACTGACTCCTTTCTGACCTTATTACAAACATAGGCATTAGTTTCCTGATTCCTTCATGACCTCCTGAGCTACATAATCGCATAATAGCATCTTTAAGACTTGCATAATCAGTAACGTCATGATGACTTAAATGTACAAAATTACATAAATATACATTTACTAACTTCACAACACCTTCATGACCTCACAATGTACATAAACATCCGTTTCTATGACTTCATAACGTACATAAACATTTACAGCCTTCATGAGTCCTTCATGATCTGTACATTAAGCCAGATCCCCATAATGTGCATAACTTAATTACTTCTTCATGTCCTCATTATGTAGGCATTAACTTCATACATGTTGACTTCATGACTTATGGATGTACATGAACATTCAACATTCAGGACTCATTCAAGAGCTCTTCCTGTACAAGAAATTTAACTTTATGCCTCCTTCATGACATACAGCATTTATTAAGGCTTATTCCAATAGAAACCATCTGACATTGTTTGCTTTTGTCTCCTGATACATTATAACACTTTCCAAGCGGCGTTTTATTGATAATGTCACAAGAGCTAATCTAATGTGTCGAGTCAAATATCAGAAGCAGCTCCATTCTTGTTAAGGGTCATAGACGAGATCCATGACTCTCACAGGCTTTTATAGACACCACAAAATTAAATATGCATAACTCTGTGATTATGATGTCATACATCGTATTATGTTAATACCTTAGGGTCCTAAGGGTTGGATCTGGGTTAAGAATAAACGGAAGCCAGAACTGAAAACATAATAAGGTCCCGAATTGTCATCAAATCTAAAATTCTAAAATTAAAAAAATATTAACTTTTTTACTCTAATATTAAATCTATATTAAATATTTTATATTTAACTCAAAAACTAAAAGTATTTCCTTAAGTTTTTAAATTAGTCCTTTAACAAATGATATATTTTATGGCTGGCTTTTTTTTATAGAATTATAAAGATTTCTTTAAATGGAAAACCTTACAAAACCTTCAAATAATTGTACATACATATTTCATATTATTCATATTTCATTTTATTTATTCACATGTATTTATTTTATAAAAGTGAAGCCATCTAGGCAAAAATATATAACAGTGCCATAACTGTTCACATCAAATTCATTTTATTATATTTATTTATATATTCAGTATTTATTTATTTATTTATTTTTATTTTTGTTTCAACTTTTCTATTTTTTGTATTATGTATATATGTATATATATATATATATATATATATATATATATATATATATATATATATATATATATATATATATAATATATATATGCGTGTGTGTGTGTGTGTGTGTGTGTCTCATAACACAGCACTTTATGACAAGAAAATCAGGTATTATGTAATTTTATACATAGGGGTTTTTTTTGTTTCTTTTTTACATAATTTGAGCCAGTTGGTTGGTTAGGTCCTAAGAGGTCTATAACATGTCATAAAGGGCTTATATGGGTGTCATATGATCACCACTATAATAACTTAAGATGTTAGATATTAATTTAAGATCCAAGAGAGGTAACTACAGTAAACTAAAGTCATCAATGTACGTATTTAACATAAACCTGTTTGTTTTAATTTGTATGATAAGTATATTTGAATTATATGATATTATATTTTGGATATTTTAGTTATATTAAACATTTTCATTAAATATTTTGATTAATATGAAATTTCTGCCATGATTTTTAAATACTGATCAAAGAAGTGTAACATTTAAACATGACACTGGGCTAGCATGGAAGAAATGATGCATGATGCAGGGTGTGTGTGTGTGTGTGTGTGTGTGTGTGTGTGTGTGTATGTGTGTGTGTGTGTATTTGTTATACTTTACTATAACAAATGGTGTGTATGATACGGTGTGTGTTTTTGTGATTGTAGGCTTGTTTCTCAGACACTTATCAGATAGCAGGCTCTTGCCAGAGAGTGAAAATAAATGGCAAACTGCAACGATCACAGATCAGAAGAACAGAAGAAATATTTTAGCTGGGGGATATTTTATTAGGGATAAAAGCACTTTTCAGTCTGTCTTCTCTTTGAACTCTCTGTTCAGAGACATTAAGGCAAAAGCGATAGACCACTGAAATACAATTTTGAGAGCCTTGGGGGAAAAAAACAACATTTATAGTAAATAGCAAAGAAAACCTTATAAATAGAAAGGAAAAAGATTGACCTCATAGAAATTTGCAGGAACTGAAACTATTTCATATAGCTGGAGAAACAGAAATGTGGATGCTACCTAACTTTGGATTCAATTTATAAAATAGAATAAAATAAAATAAAATAAAATAAAATAAAATAAAATAAAATAAAATAAAATAAAATAAAATAAAATAAAATAAAAAACAAAAACAATACAAAAATAACCAAATAAAAAAACAAACTAACTAATAAATAAATAAATAAATAAATAAATAAATAAATAAATAAATAAATAAATAAATAAATAAATAAATACGTTTTAATTCTAGACAATTTTCCTAAAAAGTCTAATTTTTGAGCTGTTATTTTCCGATATATTGAAAGAAAACCCTCATCATAGCAAATAGGAAGTCTGTTTTTTTTTTCAAATATTTTTTTTTTTATAAAATACAAACAATGCCTCAAATATGACATGACAAACATGGTTCCAGCGAGACTGAAAACGTAATTCCATTACGTCGAAGGTCAATAGAGCCGCATCAACAGGTGAATAAATACCATTATTGCTGTTGCGCTTCGATTCAAAGCCTCTTTTTTTCAAGCTCATATTGAACAAAATCTGTTGTTTCCCATTCAGAACAGAAGGACGTCCCAATGCAGCTAGAGCTTAATGAGTTCTGTTGCTGCCTGAAATCCTCAGTCGAAGGATTGAACGAGGAAAGAGAAAATAAATACGTTTGCAAAGTTGACTGTCACTAATTAAAATGCAAAGTCTTCAAAAGACATAATGACTTTTTAATGTACATACGGAGACGGAAGAAATAAGTACTCAGGAGGGTGACAAACAACACAAAACATGACTCTATGTATATGTATGACTATATATATTTTAGCAGTTTTAATTCAAACAAAAGTGAGAATAGTTAGCTAAACTCCAAAAGTTGTAATTGAAACATTTAACACATTTGTTCAGATTCAAACAATAAGCCTTTAGGTTTATAGTCAGAACTGAGAGATATTTAACTATTTCATATATGATATTCTAGCAATAGCCTTCTGTTAAAAACTTATTTCAATTCTTAATTTCAAATCTTCTATCAACATTTTATATATCTATTCAATATATCATATATCATATATCATATATTCAATATATGTGGGCATTGGTGGTTCAGTGGTAGGTTTCTCGCCTATCATGCGGAAGGCCCGGGCTCGATTCCCAGCCAATACCTCAACCCCAGCCACTGGATGCAGTGCCGGTCCCAAGCCCGGAAAAATGGGAGGGTTACGTCAGGAAGGGCATCCAGCGTAAAACCTGTGCCAAGTTGTTGTGCGGATCAGTCGGTCCGCTGTGGCGACCCCGAACAGGGAGCAGCCGAAAGCAACTTCTATATATAAATATATATATTTTTCTTTTTAATTATTAGATTTTCCAATTATCTGTTGTTTTTAGACTATATCATATAACATTTGACAGCAAAGAAAAAAATCCTTTTTTCTTTCCAATAAAGAAAAATTATTACTACTATTATACTACTACTATTACTACTACTACTACTACTACTACTACTACTACTAAATAATAATAATAATAATAATAAAAATAAAAATACAAATAATAAATCACTTATTTCTTATAATTTTATTTATCACTTATAAATCACTTAGTTGTCTTAAAGGCAATTGTCTACTTACTCAAATAAATAAATAAATAAATAAATAAATAAATAAATAAATAAATAAATAAAGTCCTTAATGCTTCTACACAAGAAAAATCTGGCAACCCTGGAGGTTTGAACTACATGCAGGTGATGCGCCAAATTTGAATGTGGATCTCAGAAAATAAAAATGATTGTGGACGTAACCCGACTCTGAACATGAGGAACTTTCCCCAATTAAAAACCTCACATCTATTTAAGTGCTTCTCAACAGATTTAAGGCAATCTTTAAATAATAAACGGATCAACTCATCCAATATGGAGTCAAATATAGATCAGTTGAACTTGAATGTATTCAAACAGATTAAATATAACAAATTAAATAATTAAAGTCATCTAGTTGCTAGACATTCTCCATACGTCAGTACAGAATTGCAAATTAATTTATCACACAATTTACTCATTGATTTGTTCGTGCTCTCTAAGGCTTGAATATTTGACAATAAAGTAAAAAACAAAACAAAACAAAACAAAAAAAACTTCTGTCAACTTCTGCTAGTCTGTAAAGCAGAAACACATTACAGCGTATGCAGGAAGCTTGCGCTTCTCTTTCCATTTTCATGACGGTTCCTGCACTTATCTGGGATCAATCAGTCTCTTTGACAGCTGGCCAGAGGGCTTGTGCTTGTGTATCCATCATGAGAGGACACAAACATCGCTATCATCTCCTTTCACTCACACTCACACACTCTCTGAACGTGGCTTAACCCTCAGGAGTCCAACTGCAGCGTTCTGGACTGTTCTTAAATCCTATAATGCGCTGTCGTGCTAGAGCTCCAAATATGCAATATGAATGTGAGGATTCTTGATTGGATCATATGATCTGTTAAGTTCTGAAGACTTGGTTTAAGTGGGCTAATCGTAAAAGTTCCCCTGACCACAACAAGACTGCAGGGGCAATCTCTAATGCTTTTATATTACAGCTTCAGGCCAAGAAGGGTGCATTAGCGTGATCAATAATACTTAGCTCTTGGCAAGATCTAGCCACGGATCCAACACTGTATATGCAATTTACATGGGTGCAGCGCAGAATATATTTCAGCGCACTTGCCAAAGCTCAATGATGCGCCAATTAAACTATCATTGGCTACGCAATGGCATAAAACAATGACCATTAATGCTGGTTAGTGTTCTGCTTCTCAGATTGCCCTCAAAAATCCCCCCCCACTGCTTAAGATATAATGTTAAGAATCTTGGGTTTCATTTCAGCCCATTATCAGCCACATTTCTTTGGGCCTCAAATGTGGTTCTTTCTCAGCACATAAGTGCTTTATTGCTTTAATATCATGTATTTTTCAGAAATGAGCCATTAAGATCCAGGCTAATAAATCGTCTCTAGCATTAAAATCAAAGGCAAGGCTGTAAGTGTGTTTTCACAGAGATGCAGTGTTTAGTCTGAATGAATCCAACTCTGGTGTGATGTGCAAACGTTTTCTCTTAAAGCAGTAATTTTTATAATGGTCTGATTGTTTATTAAACTCCAGCTGTGTGTCTTCCTTCGTTATGTTTGCTATCTTATACGACTTGTCTTATAACATGTCAATTTCAAGACACTAAGTCAACGTTTTTAGATGCTGTTATCATTATTATTATTATTATTATTATTATTATTAGATGACTTCTTAAAATTCTGGTGTTATAATTTTGACATATCTCAAAATTACAACAACTACTACTACTTCTACTACTACTAATAATAATAACAATAAACGAGTATCTCAAAATTATGACTTATCTCATAATAATGACCAAGTATCTCAAATGTAGGACTTACTTATTGTAGTACTCACCTAGTATCTCAAGATTATGACTTATCTCATAATAATGGTCTAGTATCTCAAAATTATGATGCATTGATGGCCTAGTATCTTGAAATTATGACTTATTATCTAGTGATAATGGCCTAGTATCTCAAAATTATGACTTCTCTCATAATACTGACCAAGCATTTTAAACATATGACTTTTCACACTAATGACCTACTATCTTAAGATTATGACTTGTCATTGTATGATGGTGACCTGGTATAATGAAATTATGACTTGTTATCTCATAATAATAAGCAAGTGTCTCAAAACCATGACTTCTCATAATAATGGCCTAGTATCTCAAAATGATGGCTTGTTATCTCATGATAGATTCCTAGTTTCTTAGAATTATGACTTGTTATCTCATTATAATGAACAATTATCTCAGAATTATGCGTGTTATAATAAGAACCCGGTATCTCAAAATTCTGACTTATTACAGTAACCTAGTATCTCAAAATTATAACTTATCTAACATTGTTGGTCTAGTATCTCAAGATTATGACTTGTTATCTCATAATATGATTTCAAAATTATGACTTGCATTGTTGGCCTATTATCTTAAAATTACGACTTGTTATCTCATAATAATGACTAAGTATCTCAAAATTCCAACTTATAATAATATCCCAATATCTCAAAGTTTCGACATGTTATGTCAAACTTTTAACACTGACAAAGTCTCTCAAAATTCTAATTTGTTATATATTCCATATATCACTTTGCAACTTTGATTTTTTTTGTCTCATAATTATGACCCAATGTTTCAAAAAGACCTTGCTATCTCATATTTGATTTATCTTGAAATTATAAATCATTATTATTATAGATATGTTATGATTGTAATGTAATTATGACACTAATAATGGTAAAATTGCACTAAAGAACCAGGTTTTATGGAAGCACAATGATACCACTGACAGCACCAATGACAAAGACAAACAAACAAACAAACAAGTGCATATGGGACAAGGCTAGATTCAGTCTCGCATGGCTAGAGGCAACTCAAATCCTCAGTCAATCAAACAGACATGATAGCGCTGTCGGTCATATCTGTTTTCTTTTCTAGCAAGTGGTGTTTTTATCTGGCTTTGGCTGAGCCACCAGCCAGAGAAGAAAGCAGAGATGACAGGCATGCCATCTCATGTCTATTTGCACTCCAAACGCTAACTTTCTTTTTGCTTTCTCAACAGATTTCCCAGAGAAAGCATGCTGAGCCCTGATCCTCTGACACAAGGATACCTCATTTCTTTCCTACTGAACCTCCCAAAGAATGTCCACTCCCTTTTTTTTCTGCTCAAATTCTCTCCAGCACTGGAATAAATTCTTCTCCAGGGTTCAATTATTGGTTGCGTTGATGATAAGACATCAAATTTATACAGTTAACAATTAAACCAGGGGATGGAATAACAGAGAGGATAAACCAGTGCTCATTTCAGAACTTGTTGTTTTGTTTGTGGTTGTTAGTAAATGTTTAGCATGAAACCGGCAGACAATCAAAAAAAAAAGTGAGAAGTTCAAGGTCTAACAAACAAGCAGTCAGCAGATTAGCAAACATTATTGTCATTTATTTATTTATTTATTTATCTATCTATCTATCTATCTATCTATCTATCTATCTATCTATCTATCTATCTATCTATCTATCTATCTATCTATCTATCTATCTATCTATCTATTTATCTATTTATTTAATCATTTACTTATTATAATCCATTTAGCTTCTATACCGTTTATCCTAACCAGAGTCGCAGGCAGCCTGGAGTCTCTCCCAGAGTTGACTTGTGCTACAAGGTGGTAGTCACCTTGGATGTCATATATACACACACACACACAAATAAAAACACTACAAACAGTTTAGAGATGACAATCAGGCTACAACACATGTCTTTGAACTGGGGGATCCAACCAGAAAACCCTGAGGAACCCCAAAACATGGAGAGGACATAGGAGCACCACTCACACAAGGGAGAGGCATGAATCAAACCCCCAGCCCTGGAGGTGTGAGTCAAATGTGCTCAAAAATTTTATTTTATTTTATTTTATTTTATTTTTTTTTAATTTAATTTAATTTAATTTAATTTAATTTAATTTAATTTAATTTAATTTAATTTAATTTAATTTAATTTAATTTAATTTAATTTAATTTTATTTTATTTTATTTTATTTTATTTTAATTATTACTATTATTATTATGCCTCAAACTTTTGACCACATTATTGTATGAATCACAGCCCAGGTTTTTTTTCTAGTTTTCTTTTCTTTTTTTTTTTCAGAGAAGAGGAACCTTACTTAACAATTACTTAACAGTTAACACCTACACTGATAAATACACTTTTTCAGTGTAATTTTGTCCATTTTCTGCATGTAGATATGAATTGTGATCTAAACAAATGTCCACTTGGTTAACTCAGTGGTTCTTTGTATGGTTAATATCTTTGAAAATCTACTTGGCACCATTTCCAAACAAACAAAAAAAAAGTACTGTATTGCTCTACATCGAAGCCTTAAGAGCTCCCCTACTGGGACGAATCCAATAACCTTTTCTTCTAAGAGGGTAATAGATATCTTAATTGAGTTAATTGGCTGCAAGAGCAACTGATACAGAAGTCCCTTAAACACCTTACTCCTACCTTACTACCTTACAATATTTTACTCAGTCATCTTTCTCCAGTAGCCAGAGTTGTTAGTTGTGCATTTACATTTTGATGATGCAGATAAATATAACTTATCTTATAAACCGATCAGGCATAACATTATGACCACCTACCTGATATTGTGTTGGTCCCCCTTTTGCTGTCAAAACAGCCCTGACCCATCATGCACTGTGTATTCTGACACCCTCCTATCAGAACCAGCATTAACTTCCTCAGCAATTTGATCAACAGTAGCTTGTCTGTTGGATCGGACCACACGGGCCAGCCTTCATTCCCCACATGCATCACTGAACCTTGACCGCCCATGAACCTGTCACGGGTTCACCACTCTTCCTTCCTTTGACCACGTTTGATAGATATTGATCATTGCAGACCGGGAACACCCCACAAGAGCTGCAGTTTTGGAGATGCTCCGGTCCAGTGGTCTAGCCACCTTACGCTTGCCCATTTTTCCTGCTTCTAACACATCAACTTTGAGGACAAAATGTTCACTTGCTGCCGAATATATCCCACCCACTAACAGGTGCCATGATGAGGAGATAGTTGTTTTCAGCTGCTCCCTGTCCAGGGTCACCACAGCGGGCCAACTGGTCTGCACAACAACTTGGCACAGGTTTTACACCGGATGCCCTTGCTGACACAACCCTCCCATTTTTCCGGGCTTGGGACCGGCACTGAATCCAGTGACTGGGAATTGAAGCCTGGCTTTCAGCATGGTAGGCAAGAAACCTACCATTGAGCCACCAAGGCCCTTACCATCATGAGGAGATAATCAATGCTATTCACTTCACCTGGCACTGCTCAGAATGTTATGCCTGATCGGTGTATATTGACCATTGAGTTAAAAACTGATTTAACCCCTTAATCACTTTGGGTATTATTTAATTATTAGTTATTCAGCTCACATCATGTTATCCATTACCTACTATCTATCATGGTTATGCCGGAAACTACTTTACCCATCAGCCCCAGCAAGTCACACGACCATGTCACATGTCACTGATCACTCATTAGCACTTTTGTTGTTTTGTTCTGGTTTCTGTGCATTTCTTTGTCAAGCTTTTGTTGTTGTTGTTGTGTTTGTACATATCTTTGTCTTGTTTTATGGCTCACATTGCTTATTTTGTAACTGTCTCCTCAACAAACACTATCAATTAACTATTATAAATACTTAGAATGATGCATATAGAGGAGTCTAAGGAGTCTAGGAGCTCAATTTGTAACGCTGTTATTTATCAAAGAACCTGGAAGACCGATCAGCAATTAAATTCAGTGTGATGGTGGACACGGATGTCCGCTTTAAGCACTCTGGCCTCCTTCTTTCTTCCTGCCAGCCTTTTGTCATCCCTGGCATTTGTTTCTTCCCGTTTTTGATAGTCTGTGTGCTCACAAACACAGCCGGCCGTAATATTTCTTCCATTTCTCTCCTGAGCACGTCTCCTATCACTGCCATAGAGCTGTCTGTCATGGACCACCAAGCTGGCTGAAAAATAAACACCCCCTGCTGGATATCTCAGGCTTACATTGCTTGTATGAAATGCCAAGGTACGGATTTCACTTCAATTCATTTATTTATTTCTGTATCACTTTTTAACAATGGAGATACTTCAAGGTTAAATATTTCCAGTTATTTCCAGAGTTAAACGGTTATTAGAATACATTATTAGAATACTTTAAAATCCAATTTGAAAGCAGTCCTGCTCCATCACCAGTGCCATATTTAGTCGCATTTGTCTGAATCCGTCTTCCACATGTGAGCCTCATCGTCGTTGTAATTAGAAATCTATCTTTGACTGTCACACATATTTAGTTTTTC
>JAUCMX010000012.1:22180643-22205643 GCA_033459395.1 Hemibagrus guttatus | reverse complement strand
ATACCAAGACATTTTGGAAAATTTCATGCTCCTAACTTTGTGGGAACAGTTTGGGGATGACCCCTTCCTGTTCCAACATGACTGCACACCAGTGCACAAGCAAGGTCCATAAAGACATGGATGAGTGAGTTTGGTGTGGAGGAACTTGACTGGTCTGCATAGAGTCCTGACCTCAACCCCACAGAACACATTTGGGATAAATTAGAGTGGAGACTGCGAGCCAGGCCTTCTCATCCAACATCGGTGCCTGACCTCACAGAAGTGCTTCTAGAGGAATGGTCAAAAATTCCCATAAACACACTGCTAAACCTTGTGGAAAGCCTTACTAGAAGAATTGAAGCTGTTATAGCTGCAAAGGGCGGGACAACTCCATATTACATTCATGTGCATGTAAAGGCAGACGTCCCAACACTTTTGCCAATATAGTGTTCCTTAAACAGAATTAAAAATCAGTTTCATTCAATAATGTTTCTTCACAACTGAACTTGTATACCTGGGAACTCGGGGCACAAGGCAGGAAACACCAATTCATTACAGGGCATAATAACATACACAAACTCCTATACACACACACTTTCACACACTACAGATCATTTAGAGATGCCAATCAGCTTACAATGCATGTCACTGGACTGGGGGAGGATAGCAGAGAACCCTGAGGAATCCCCAAAGCATGAGGAGAACATACAGACTCCACCTAACATTTATGAACACATTTATGTGCCATATAATGACTCAACTGCAGACATTTTTATTTTTATTTTTCAAAAGCTATTAATATTTCCATGGAGAAGAGTTACATGCATTCGGAGTCAGGTTACGCAGATGCTTCATCTCATTCAGATTTGCTCTCATCAACCAGCATGTACTCCATGCCTCATGCCTCTGAGGCAAGCAGATGTTCTGGATTAGTAGTGTCTAATACTTTTTTTTATTTTTTTCAACAGTGTCCAGCCCACAGCCTTTACACAAGCACTTGACATATTAAGCCAGAAAAAAATGTTTAAATTCACATTTTCACAAATAATCTGGTTTTAATTTTTTTAATATTGTGTGCCACTTTTTAATGGATGATACTCTTAGTTAATTATTTTCTTAGTTCCTTAGCACCTTTTTTTGTACTTTTGAATACATTTTGTGTATATATAGAATATTTCATTTATATTTTTGGACACATTTTGTACATTTAGAT
Organism: Hemibagrus guttatus; assembly: GCA_033459395.1. Taxonomy (NCBI): domain Eukaryota; kingdom Metazoa; phylum Chordata; class Actinopteri; order Siluriformes; family Bagridae; genus Hemibagrus; species Hemibagrus guttatus. The sequence goes on along the minus strand of JAUCMX010000012.1, from coordinate 22,204,451 downwards.
TATTTCATTTATTTTTCATTTATATTTCATGTATATTTATTTCTCTTGCAACCTGAAGCAGTCTCTGGCAAAAGAGTCTTAATTAAGTAACAGTGTCCTATTTATGTATATGTTTTATATTATTTTAGTATTTAAATAGCTTTCTGTAGTGTTTTAACTCAGAGGTGTTGGACTTTAAAATTGCATGCAAGGTCCGAAATAATGTCCATCCTGCCTGCGTAATTCCGACATAACTTCTAAGTGCCGCTGAGCTGAAGTCTGAATATTGATGTATTCCATGCTTAACTCAAATCTGAATACGGCCAAGAGAGTCGTTCTCCCTAACTAGATTTAAAAAATATTATAAGTGTACATTTTGCGCATGTGGATGTGCCAAGACAAGATAATCGGCGGGGTAATGGAGCAGTCACGGCTGCTGGCAAGGATTTTCTCTGGGCTTGCCAGAGCTGCTTTAACAATCACTCCAACACAAATTCTTATATCAAGTAGCGGTGAGCTATAAAGCATGAGTATAAAGTATGCACAGCAATAAATTCACTAATAGAAATACTATCCACACGTAGAGAAATCGCAAAGAAGGCTCGAGAGCATGATTACACGAAGAGGAAGAGGAAGCAAGGGACTTCAATTCAGTACAGATGTCTTCCCACAGCTTGATGATTGCTGCTTGCGCTTGTTCTCCTAGTAATTAAACTGATTCCTTTCCCCGGCTGGAGTGTCCGATCCCTGTGCCACCATCTCGCTCCATCTGGTCATGCATGCATGCATGGTGCATGTTAAACGAGCTTCCCAGCCATCCTCATCCTCTGGCCCAGATACAGAAATAATCACAGATCTACTGTATGTGCTCATGTCCTTCTCGGAGACATGGGACTCGATTATGCATTCTGAACTGGTTATTTTTAAAACACAGCTACCAGGGGGATGTTAAAAAGAACATATTCCGAGGTTAGAAGAGGGTTTAGTTTGTTATGTTACAAAATGAACAGGGCTGAAATGGGAGGAATGTTCAGGAACGTTGGAATACCCGAAATCTGGAGCTTTGATTACGGATTATTTATGGAAATTGGAAATTTCGGTAATTCTATTGGATGTTAGCTATGTCCTTGGATTATGCAAGACTTAGGTACATCACTTTGTCGCCTTTTACACAAGTGGGACATCTTAAAGCTAAGCTAGAGCATGCTATTCATCATAGAGTTCGATTAACACAGATCTTTAACACAGAAGGCTTTAGGTCACAACGCCTAATGAAGGTGAGAGTGGAAACTTAAAACATCATGAAACATCATTTTCCAACCTGGTTAATCAGAAGGTGTTGATTAAATTTTTATTTTTGAGCAGCTTTTGATAGACAGGTAGACTGCAGAAAATTCCAGAAGGAAGGAAACAGATCGAGGATCATCGATTGAGTTCATCCATCCGCTGCTCAGCGCCAGACCGCAAAGACAGACGAATCTGATGACTGATTGGTTGCAGGTCTAAACATCAAAGTCTGTATATTGTTGCTATAGTAACAACTCAGACAGGGACTTGTACGGTAGAAGCGCCTCATGAAATAGTATTTAAAAATGTGCAATCATTGATATGACGATATTTTCTGTAAGGAGATATTTATTTAACATTTATGGAAGAAGCCTCCAGTGTGAGCCGGTTGTATCAGTCAGAGGTTTTTTAACAGCTTCAAGATAGAAGAGTTCGTAGCAAGACAAGCTGTGAGCCTTTTTTAAGCATATTAACTTCAAGAGAGAGAGAGAATAGAACCGAGGCTATTGAGGGAACGGCTGTTCAGCTGCTATGAATAGAATATAAAACATGTCATTGCTTAATTATTAAAATTTCAAGAAGAAGAAGACGTGCAGTTCCAGTACCAAGATGATTCAAAAAAAAAAAAAAAAAAAAGAAAAAAACAAAGGTATGCTTACGTAGTGGAAGAGGAGCGGGGCTACTAGGCGCTGACACTAAATGAGAAAAAAAAAATCAGGATGTTTGATGACAGGCTGGTGGATAAGAGAGATTTTACAAAAGGATTTTTTTTTATTTTTTTTTATTTGCCCTCATTGTGTAATGTTTGTTTATTGTTAGTATTGTAGTATTGTACTTCCTGTTAGTAGTTCCACTTGAGACAATACTGTTAGTATTAAGGTATTGTACTTCCTGTTAGAATTTCCACTTGAGACAATACTGTTAGTATTGTAGTATTGTACTTCCTGTTAGAATTTCCACTTGAGACAATACTGTTAGTATTAAGGTATTGTACTTCCTGTTAGAATTTCCACTTGAGACAATACTGTTAGTATTAAGGTATTGTACTTCCTGTTAGAATTTCCACTTGAGACAATACTGTTAGTATTGTAGTATTGTACTTCCTGTTAGAATTTCCACTTGAGACAATACTGTTAGTATTGTAGGGATTGTACTTCCTGTTAGAATTTCCACTTGAGACAATACCCGTTAGTATTAAGGTATTGTACTTCCTGTTAGAATTTCCACTTGAGACAATACTGTTAGTATTGTAGGGATTGTACTTCCTGTTAGAATTTCCACTTGAGACAATACTGTTAGTATTGTAGGGATTGTACTTCCTGTTAGAATTTCCACTTGAGACAATACTGTTAGTATTAAGGTATTGTACTTCCTGTTAGAATTTCCACTTGAGACAATACCGTTAGTATTAAGGTATTGTACTTCCTGTTAGAATTTCCACTTGAGACAATACTGTTAGTATTGTAGTATTGTACTTCCTGTTAGAATTTCCACTTGAGACAATACTGTTAGTATTAAGGTATTGTACTTCCTGTTAGAATTTCCACTTGAGACAATACTGTTAGTATTAAGGTATTGTACTTCCTGTTAGAATTTCCACTTGAGACAATACTGTTAGTATTGAGGTATTGTACTTCCTGTTAGTAGTTAGTAGTTCGTAGTTAGTATTAGTAGTTCTTGTTAGTAGTTCCACTTGAGAGTTCCACTTCAAGTTAGGGTTGTTTGTCTAACTTCCTGTTAGAATTTCCACTTGAGACAATACTAAAATTCTAAAATTCGTACACTACACACTAGAGTGCATAGTACATAGTGTAAGTGCATAGTGTGTAGTACATCATTTGGAACACAGCTTATATTCACACAAACATGTTGTTAATTGTTCTTTTTTATGTAAGAGCACAGCCCAAAAGGTTCATTTCTTCCATGTAAGGTCAAATAATTTCAAGTCAGAAAAGTTCTTAGGATCCTTGAATGAAGATTTAGGGGAAAATAAAAGAAATAATAATTATTTAAATTGTTGAAAAGACATTATGGTAAGATTGCTACAACTAATATGGCCACCATTCTGGCTTGTTATGTATTTGAAGTATATTGTTATGATTTTACTGTAGAAATTCAAGAAGAAGAGAAAGAAAAAGAACAACAACAAATAAAATGCTAGAATTATTAGCTTGGAATGTACATACATCAGTAGCATGGAAAAAAACCATCAATTAGATCAATCAGACATAATGAAGACACGTAAACATCAAGCTAATTCATTCATTTCCTTTTCTGAGCCATTTAACTGCATTATCAGGACTGATTCATTGACATAGCCCTAAAAGGATATATAATATAATATATTCACACGATTAATTGCCATCTCCAGGCTATAAAATTATCTGAACCTTAAAGGAATGAATGTGAATTCGTTATGAGCGTTCGCTGCCAAAAATATGTCACTAAAAGCCTTCTAACGTGGCCAGGATTCATTACAGTGAAGTAGAACCTCTCAAGGTGGACAGTCCTTCATTAGAAATGACATTCCTCTACTCAGGCACTGAATCCTCAGCTGTGAGAAGGTGATCCGGGCCGGCGCTGGCTCACTCCCCGCTCAGAATAATTCGATTCATTAAAAAACTCCTGGAGTAATTGAGGCTCATCTAGAGCAGAGCAAATATTCAATTAATAGTGACAATTTAATAACTGTGATTCCTTCAACTTGCTGCACATAACCTTGATGCATGTCTTCTCTTGATTAATTAGCAATTCTATAATGAGGTCATTTTCATTTGCTTTAATTATCCATTAGTCCCAAATGGAGTGTAGAGGAAAACACTGGGGAGGATTTTCACCCCCTCCCTCCCTCCCTCCCTCCCTCCCTCCCTCCCTTTTTTTCTTTCCTTTAAAAAGTCTGCCCATTGTGATGGACGATTGAAGACATATTGTGACATAAAAGCTTTTTGGAGCCAGTCTTGTGGTGCAGTGAATAATTATTGCCGGATAGTAATTTATGTGACATAACCTGACAAATCACTAGACAAAAAGCATAACAATATGGGGTACAATTTGTCTCACTCATACGACATAATAAATGACTGCTTTAGACGAGGCCAACTTGTGGATTCTGTCCTGTGGAAATCCTACTTGCCTTGAAACATTTTTTCACTGTACAGCAGTTGATTAGTTTGCTAAAGAAGGGAAATATGCTACTGAAATAAAAACCCTAAGTATAAAAGCAGAGTCTACAGGCTGTGAGGACACAAATGTAAGGGGTCGTTATTGAAAGAAACAGTGGAATAAATCCAAAATGGCGGAAAAAAAGCAGGTCAGGCACCAAACAGAATCTAATTACTAAGTTTGGCGAAAAACAAGACCAAATTATTTATTTATTATAACCATAATTATTATTATGGTTCGCTATATTCGGCATCTGAATAGATACAGGAAGATCAGGCAATGAACTAGAAACAAGTTTTGAAAACAATTAACAGGGGAGATTTAAAAAGTTCTAAACCAAAAGAAAGATAGATGCAGGTCAGGAACAGGCAGTGGACTGGAAACAGCATCAGAAAACAACAAACAGGAGACTAGGTGACAAAAACAAAGATAGTAACGCACACAAGGGTTTAAATAAGAACATAAATCAAGAACAAAACAGAAAACAGGTGGAAGCAATAAGGAACATGCAGGAAACAGGAAATGACACGAAAGGGGCGGAGGAAAGACATGAATCAAAACAAAGGTAAGAACAAGGTTCAACATGACACAGACGGAAACCGGCATTAATGATATGATATCTTGAAATAGTAAGATAATGACTAAAAACAATAGTATAATATATTCAAATAACATAGTAGTTAAAAGTAACGGAAACTATCTTGAGATAATATGAGATAATGAAATAAAATGTAAAATGAAATAATGATGAGAATAATTGGGCAAGTCAAAATATATGAAGATACATTATTATAAATATAATATCTTAAAAGAAGGAGATACTAAATTAAAATAATGACATCATGTCTAGAAATAATGAGATTAGAACTCAAAATAATGCCATACTATCTCACAATAATGAGATAAATTGAAATAGTGAGACACAAACAAATGACAATATCTTGAAAAAATAAAATAATGACTCCAAATGAACAATTTATCCAAATAAGAAGAAAGCAGTTGAAAAAATATCAAATACTATCTTGGAATAATGAGATAGTAGGTAACAGTACTGGTATAATGGTGAGAACAGCAGGATGAGTAAAAAAAAATTAGATAATATCATGAAATAATGAGATAAGAACTCATAATAATGTCGTACTATCTCACAATAATGAGATAAATTGAAGTGAAAACTTGAAATAGCGAGATAATAACACAAACAAATGACACAATAGCTTAAAATAACAAGATAATAAAAGAGACAATAACCAACAATCATGACATAAAATGTTCGAGTAATGAGATAATAAATCAAAATGGCATGCATTCTTGAAATAATCAAAATCAAAATAACAATGTATCAAAATATGAAGAAAGTAGTAAAAAATATCAAATACTATCTTGGAATAATGAGATACTAGTTAACAGTTAATGACCTCTTGATATAATGGTGAGAATAACAGGATGAGTAAAAAAATAATTAGATAATATCTTGAAAGAATGAGATGATAAGTTAAGGAAATAATATAATGTTTAGAAATAATAAGAGAAGAACTCAATATAATGGCGTGCTATCTTGCAATAATGAGATAAGTTGTAATAATGATCTTAAAATGACGATAAAAAAAGAGACAAAAAAAACCCCCAATAATCAGGCCATGTTGTGTTAGAGTAATGAGATAATATAGCTTCTTGAAATGATAAGATACTCAGCAACAATAATATAATCTTTAAAGAATGAGATACTATCTCAAATTAATGACAGTGTTAGATGGCAAGTCTATTATGTTGAAATAATGAACGTAACAAAATAACAACATAACATAATGACACAAAATAATGAAATTAAAAGATAATGTTATTCTGAAACACTGAGAATAACTGAGAATTGTGTAATATTTTGAAATAATGAGATGAGATCCTTTCCAAATAATGACAAATCTCACAACATGTGACGCAGGGAAGCACTTGGCTACAACTAGATCATGTTAGTGTACACACACCTCTCCTAAATCCCAAATCTGATCTGGGAATCGAGCGTGTCCTCATCCCATCCCCAGAAGGATTCAAGATTTCCCCTGGACGTTTATGAGTTTGATGTCACAACCTGATGCGCCGTCCGTTGTGTCAGCTTGTTCTTGATATGATAACGTCTTTTAATAGCAACGTTCCATGAGGTGGATTATAGTCGTTTCCCTCCGAGTCGGAGTGCCGTGATCTCTCCCACTAGTACCTTCTATTACACGGACCTCCGGCTAGCCCGGGTCTGACCTGCTGTTAATGCATTTGAGGTGATGTACATACTGAAAAGAGCTTTCGTATCAGGGCACTAGAGGCTCTGCGATTAAGATTCGTGCTTAGATTTATGAATTTAAATCTGGCGACTGTCAAGCGGCCGCTGCTGTATCCTTGAACTCAGCTATATGCTTGGATTGGATTTTGTCTGCGCTTGGATAAATGGCCTGCCTAGTGAATAAATCTAAATCTGTTCTTATAAAAAAGCTCACTTGTTCACTGCATCTTCATTTCTCTCACCAGACTCTCACAAGACTCTTCTCAGAAAACTAATCTCAGTCTGTTTTAGGACTGGCACTAAAGTTAGATTAAAGGACGCATGCATATAATACGAGGACTTTTCATGTTCAGTATTTCTGTAGCTCATATGGTATGATACTGAAATGAGAAACTTTACTCACAGGGGATTTTAGTTAGTTTAGCTCTGTTTATGTTGTGTGCTGCCTACTGATGAGCTGTTATGGAATTAAACAGTATATTTTGACAGTCCAGAGATTAGAATCAGTGAAAGAAATGATAGCAAGAAGCCATGAATTACATGTTTTTACTCTCCATGGAAGTATAGACCCTGGTGAAAGAAAATGTACATCTCAGTGCTCAGTGCTTGCTAAATTGAACTGCTCTCACGTTGAGCATTTAATGTCTTTAATGGGGCAATATATTCCTAGAAACTACAAAAATGTTACATTTTCCATACAAATGTTTTTGTCCTTTAAAGTTAATGGTGTTTTCAATTATATTTCTGCTCTCTGTGCGTTTGCAGTTTGCTTTGCTATCACTGGCTTTATTAATTAAAAAAAGAAGTCCCGATAATAAGTGAATTAGTATGGCACTTTAGTGATACCTGAGACTTAATCATAATGAAAAACAATAAGATATTTTATCTCTATCAAGTCCATATGTATAAATTGTTGAAACTGTGTTTATAATTATAATTCAACTTCCTTTTAAGCATTTTCTAAACTTTATATCTCAAATAATGTGTGCAAAATTACTCCTTGATAGTGTTGAAGTGTTGATATGAAGTATTAATTATAATTCTATATGCTGTAGTGTACAATATTTACAAATAACCTGTACATCATTAAAAATGAGATGGGATATTTATTAGCAATGATTAAAACATTTTGAGCATTTAAAGTCATTACTGAGCTCTTCCAAAAATGACAAGGTATTTATTTGTTTGTTTTTACTCAATAACAACAGCAATAAAAACATCAACAACAATAATAATAATAGTCATTATTATTATTATTATTATTATTATTATTATTATTATTATTATTATTATTGTTGTTGTTGTTTGGATTGTTTTGTTCTTTTGTTAATTTATGTTTGTTTGTTTTTATTCAATAATAATAATAACTGTTATTCTATGTCTTCTTCTTTTTCTTCTTCTTCTTCTTCTTCTTCTTCTTATTATTATTATTATTGAATAAAAACAAACAAACAAATAATTACATTAATTAATTCATCAATTCATTCATTTCTTTCTCTTTATTTTGGAACTCACGCTTCAGTATTGCATCTACAATCCCCCCACATTACAAGAAAAAATATATATATTACTGTATTAAATTCATGTAATTTTATAACGACTTTTTTTTTTTTTTTTTTACAGATTTTCTGTATAATCATTGATTGTTTTAATAGGATACTTCTAACTGTTAATAAATATTCCAGTCACTACAATTACTCTAGGAACAGAACAGCACATGGCAGTACAATGAATAGCGACACATTACATTAGATGACTATAAAAGATTAAAGTATAGCGCATTGTTAAAGCTTTATGAGGGATTATTACAGCTAACAATGAACCACTCACATCTTAATGAATAGTTATCATTTTTTGAGAATGGGCCTGTTTGTGTGAATAGGATTAAAAATAAAAAAATAAATATATAAATAAAAAAAAAATGCTTAAAATAAACAAGTCATTAAAATACGGTCCTCTAATAGACGTGTGTTTTCCCTGAACGAGGGTTAATAGGTATAAACATGTGACTTTTAACGAGGACAGATGAAAGTTAATATAGCGAAACATAAACATGATGCAGAAATCCTTCCACTGATGTTCTGTAATAATATCTAGCAATACAGTTTAATGTTATAATGCAAGACTTACTCTCAGCGTTTAAACTGATTTAGCGGCCTTCGTAATAACTGCTTACTTACGCCCGTGCCTCGGTCCATTTTTCATAACATCGGTGATATTGTCTTTTAACAGAAGACACAATTAAATAACAATGAAGATGGCAATAAAGGTGTATATTGCGAGAGTAAATCTAGCCGAGGATAGCAGGGTATAGGAATACAAACACACCGCAACGCAAGTCAAATAACTCATTAAAGTGCAGGTAATGGCAAAATGCTAAAAATATTTCTGTGTTTAAGTGTGGAGAAAGAAGCATCATGGTACAGCTCCTTGTGTACAACACGGATTGAAAGCTGGAGACCCCTGCTCTGTTATTTATTTATTTATTTATTTATTTATTTATTTATTTATTAGTACTCGGAATGACGGCAAGCTTACATTTCGAGAAGGTAGGTTAGGTAATAATACCTCCTAGATGTTTTCTAATTTTATAAAAGGTGAATAAAAGGCAATAAGCAACACTGAACATAAATGAGAGGTTTACTGAAACACAGCATATGCTGTCAGAAGCATAAAGGAGCACTAAAACCAGGTCAACCTTCTTATATAAAGAGATCCATTTACATTTATTAAAATATGTTCGAGATCAGGGGTAATCAACGAGTGCTCAAAAACTATGGAAAGAGAAACAAAAAGTGGCCAAAGTTCAGTGACTCTGGTATTCTAAACATAACCCATCATGGCTTCTGTAGCAGGTCATCTGCATGCGTTTATGTAAACAAATTAGATTAAGGAGACTCATCAGTCCAGATACGAGCAACAGCCGGTGCTACAGAGGTCGTAATGTGAAGGTTCAAAGGAAACTATGTTTAAAAAAAACCAATGCTTAGGGAAATATGCATGTATTCCACACCTTCAAATATTCAAAAAAGATGTGTTGAGGTAAAGCTGAAATGAAAAAAAAAAAAAAGCTGTATCCATAATGACCTTTGTGCACATTCATAACATTATAACTCATACATCATGCATTACACTTATTGCCAGAATTATATACAGTGTAAAACCTCATAGCAGTTCATTATTGTTATAATGCATTAATAGCGCTTTATAATGCATTATAAGCAATGTTTATAACACAATACTGTATTCCACTGATGTCAAAGCTCCAGTGTACTGAGTGCATTATGTTCAGCTGTAGACACACTGGCTAGAAGGCTACAGGCATAATGGCTTATGAACGCATTTTTGCATAATTTTATAATGCATTCATAAGGCATTACACACACTGGTATAACTGATAGAAATGAAAATGCACTGCATTTGTAAAGCGTTAACTAGATTAATTGTAAACAGCGTGTATAGCAAATTACATCACTCTAGATTGCTAAGTGAACAATGTTCAGTCAGTATCATTTCATATGAAGGTCATATGAGCTATGTATACATTCATAATACATTATCATACGTTCATAAGGCATTATATGCACTGTTAGAATTATTTATGGAAAGACATCATAGATAAAAGCTATGCAAGTTATAGAGTTTTATCATGGTTATAATGTATTAAATAGAAATGTAACAGAATGCATAAGTGTTTATAATACATTATTTCAACAAATAAATTCAGCTCCAGTTTGCTTAGTGCATTATAATTAGTCATAGGCACACTGACATTCTTTTTGGGGGAAAAACATCAAGTCCAATCGTCTCTTCTGATCTTCTGACTCTTTAACATGGTGCTTATAATGTGTTATGAACTCTCATTAAAAATTCATAATGCATAATAAAGGAAGCTATGATGTGCAATGTGTTTTAATATAAATATTACAAAATGTGCCTAATAGCTTATGGATGCATTATGATAAGATATGACATGTCATGAATGTCTTCATAGCTTGTTAGATATGACCTTTATAGAAAATGTTATTGAATTCATTCCGGACGAGTCGAGTCAGTTGAGTACCAGTGTTCGAGATGTTTCCAGCATGCTCCTTTAGGCAAAGGATCCGTGTGGTGGTATTGAAAAGAACAGATTGTGCTTACCTTCCTGCCCCCGGTGTTCAGTCTCAGTGGTGTCAGGAAGGGGTCAAATATCATATGGCTGGTTTCAATGTTGACTGGAGATTGTCGCTTTCCCACTGAGCACAGGTTCCACGCTGAATTCACAAGACCCCAGAAGGATGGAACTGAAAAAGAGAAGAAAAAATAGAAAGAGATCTTAGTCTTCATTTTAAAAAAAGGTAAACTTCTGAAGTATTGTGTACACAGAAAATGATCACGACAATTGCTGTAAACCATACATGGCCATGTCAGGTTGACATAACACTGAAGTAAGTAATTAACTGCTTGTAACAATCTTATAAGCAGCACTATAAAGCATGGTTTATTTCACGTCCATAGAAAATATTTATAACTTTTTTTTTTTTTATAGCATTATGACTTAAGCCTTATAGTGTCATAAGTGTTCATAATCTTGGATGAACTATCTTAGATGTTATTACTGGGGTTATGACATTATTATAATTGTTCATAACAATCTGATGAGCAGCTTGTATTATTGAGCAATAATAATATTTTTTATTATTACATAACATTATATTATGTTAGTACATGATGTTACTGTGTTATAACAATATCATAAGCATTCACAATCGCTCACTGTTATTACAGTGTTATGACATGATTATAATAGACTGTCATATGTGTTCATAGCAGTCTCATAAGCAGCAAAGACGCTCTCATTACTGACAGTTCAGTGAAATAAAATATAACAGTTATTATGGCATTATAACATTGTTATAAGTGCTCATAATCTTAGAAACAGACAAATGAAACTCACTTAATTTGAGGGCCAAACACCATATACATATCTCAGTTATTACAGTGTTATGACAATTATAATTATTCATAACAATCTTATGAGCTGTCATATGAAACTCACTTTACTTGAGGGACAGAGAATATATATACATAACACTGATGTCTGGCATATGTGTTTATAGCAGTGTCATAAGCACCAAAATGAAAATCTTTTTTCTTGGAGTGGCAGTAAAAGAAAATCTAATTGTTATTATGGTGTTATAACCATGTCATAATCATTCATAATCTTAGTAGCATCTAAACGAACCTCACTTAACTTGAGGGCCAGTTAGCTTATGTGTAACTCTGTTATTACATTGTTATGACCTTATTTTAATCATGATTAACACTCTTATAAGACACTCACTTCACTTGAGGGACAGAGAACATATACATAACTCTGATGGCTGTCATATGTGTTCATAGCAGTCTCATAAGCAGCAGAATAAAACTATATATTATGACTATATTACTATATACTATATACTATTACTATATACTATTACTATATACATGACTATGTCATAACAAGGTTATGACATTGTCAATCATTCATGAGGGTCAATATAATACTTTTCTACAAGTACATACAAGTACAAGTACTGACAACACATCAAACATATCAACAATTAGATTTTTTTTTTTAATATCAGCAGATTTTTAAAACATATTTATAATTAGTCATAGATTACTCAGAGCATTCACCAACAAGCTGTTACTATAGAAACGTAAATGAAGTCCTATGTCATTTTATAGTGTTATAATGCAACAGTGATGCATCCATAACTAGGATTAACAACCAAACATCATAAAAATAAATGGCTCATGATTCACAATCCAAAACAAGATACAACTCATCATAAATTACTGAGAAATCTGCACTGTATAGCTAATGACGTTGATTATTAATGATTCACAAGTCACCCATCAATATGACTGATAAGATCCAAGATCTACGATACCAGATCACGTCTTTCAGAAAAGTAAATTCCACAACAGGGAAATCCAATCACGGCAAACTATTGGCAGAAGCGTACGGTGAAGATTAATTACACAATTCACTAATGTTTAGGCCACTATGATCGTATCAGCACTTTGGTCCTCTAGGGATGGGATGCGGTGCTCCAAATAAGCTGGGGGTGTTCATAAATCATGGTGAGGAGTGTTCTAAAGTCTGGAGAAGCAGGTGGTCTACACATTGTGCTTAAGTCAGGGCTCAGATTTTTTTTTTTTTCCGTATAGGTACCACCTGGTGTTTTCTGGCATGTACACGCTCAAAAAACTGTACTTTAAAATGAGCAAAGAGCTTGACAAAGTAGCAGAATGGGCACTCATATATACTCTCTCTCTCACACACACACAGATATATACAGCTGGTTGTGTAACTAAACCTGTTCAGATCCTAAAGTGCTTCGAACGCTTTGAAGTGGAAGTACACTTGATGAATATGAGTGTGGTGAAAATTGCGGCCCTCAGTCAGGCTAAGTTGATTCTGATTAATAAAAGCCTGCTCGGACGGTAAAGCCTGCCATCACTGTGCAACTCCTTCCAGCTGCCACTCCACTCCACTCCACCTTGCTGTCAAAAAACAAATTGCCATATTGCACAAAAAAAAAAAAATCTAAACACTGAGGGAGAAAGAAAAAAAGGAGACTGAAAACACGTTAGGGACGGAGGAGTCATCTCTTGTTTAAAGTGCGATTGAATCGGTCCTGAGACATCCTGCAGGCTGCAGATGGGAAAATGGCACCCAGCCCGGATGCATCTATATCATTCAGTAAGATGGCAGAAAATCTATAGCGAGAATGGGAATTTGCAGTGTATGGAATTGATCCATTACACATGGGCTGTTTGTCAGGAATGTACACGTAGTTATTACCCATTTATATCCCACAAGTGCAGCCGCCAAGGCCAGCGCTATTTTTCACCCGGAGCAACTATCAGAGTCAATAAGATGCAAGATGGAATCCTGAGACTAAATCCAGCCGTGAATGATCAACATGCCATTTCATTTAATGAACCGTGTGTCCATTTTCACTTACTGACAGCAACTCAGCAGCACGGACATGACAGTGCGATGGTCCTTTAGCCTTTAGCCTGTGTGCTTGAATTCCTGATCAAGTGGCCAATGACTATCAGCGGCCGTTTGAAGGAAATTAAAGGGGTATGTCTGATTAAGAGATAAATAGGGGGTGGTAGCTCAGGTTTGTTGATTGGAAGATTGGGGTTCATGCCCCAGCACTGCAAAGATGCCACCATTGGGCCCTTCAGCAAGGCCTCCATTTACATTCATGGCATTTGGTAGATACCTTTAGCCAGAGTGACTTACAATTTACCTAATTTTTTATACAACTGAGCAATTGAGGGTTAAGGGCCTTGCTCAGTAGCATCTTAGTGGACCTGGGATTAGAACTCACAACTTTCCGATCAGTAGTCCAACATATTAACCACTAAGGGTCATGAATGACCCTGCACTCTGACACCAATTCTCCAAGGATGGGATATGCGAAGAAAGAATTTCACTGTGCAATAGTGTATATGTGACAGATAAAGGCTACTTAATTAAATGTCTAATAAAGGGATATAATTAATCTGATTAATAGGTTTAACGAGTAAACCGGGAATTACACTTCCAGCTTTATTGCTGCCTAGGCTAAACAAATCAGTGCACTGAATGTGTCAGATAAGAACTGCTTCTTATTATTGTTCTTCGGTTCCTCCGTGTTCTGGGTCACCATATCGGATCATCTGATCTTCATGTTCTTCCTGATGAAACCCTCCCATTTTATCCAGGCTTGGGACCGGCACTGTGAGTTAACTCTTCAGCACCTGGGTTGGTTCCCTGCTCGGCCACGGCAGCGAGAGCACAGGATCCTTCTGCCGGACCACCGGGAACATGTGGAATCATAACCACTTCTTTTATTCATGCCCCAACTCATAAAATACACTTTAATGCACGCTCAGGCACAAATCAGCGATGTCGGAACTGAGAGCGCATGGCATGGAAGATCAGCAGATCCCATCTTATATCTCAGTATCCAGTCTTGGATACAGGATGCTTACAGACGTGTACAGAAACATCTGGAATTTTTTTGTTTGTGGCGACCAGGCTAAGTAAAACTTCCCCTAGATATTCAAATAGCTGAGTCACTGTCCTGCTTCTGATAACGTCTAAAGACATTTTCCTGACTTTTCCTTGAAGGACACCAACTAGCACTTGCTTTTGAGCTTTTCTTGCTATATTACCTCCCAAAAAATGGCATTTTATTTAGGCTGATCATATTATTACTCCGTGTCATAGTGAACCAGTATCAGGATGTATTCACAGCTAAAGATTTCAGAGCACTTCTGTAAGTCATTCTCTATCTTAGGCCATCTGGCAAACACCGTAAATGCAAAGGTAAATCTAAATGCTAGCACAAAATCACAAATGAATTAGGATCGTCTAGTTTGAGTTTGTATTCTCTATTCTAAGCAAGGTTTACAGAATTAGATAGCGACGTGCAACTTGTGACACCAAATGTTGTCTTTCACAAAGTCACTAAATAGGAATGAAATATTTTCAGTATACAAAGCCTGCTGTCTTTACCATCTGCCTCACACATTTTTCTTTTTTTTTTTTCTTTTTTTTTAAGCTCAACATTCCTACATCAGTGGTTAGTAAATATATTAATCCACATGTCTAACACTCAAACCTCTCACCAAACTGATGTCTGTCCACCAGATGTTAAGGTTACAGGTTAAGGTTAATACTACAGCCAGAAATCATTGCTTTAAGGACAAACTTTACCTGCATGCAATTCTAACCAAGCCATCTACAATTAGCCATAAGATTAAAACCACTGAGAGGTGGAGAGATTCTCTCATTACACTAGGTCCGGTCAAGCTGTGGGATATGAACACCTTTCTATCACAGCATATAGGACCAGACCATCTAGCCTTCGCTCCCTGTTCACATCAGTGAGCCTTGAGCAGCAATGGCCTTGTTGCTGGTTCACTGGTTGACCTCACGACACCTGTTTTGGAGATACTTTGCTTTGACCCACCATCTAGCCATCACAATTTGTCACTCATCACTCAGATCCTTACTCTTGCCCATTTTTCTGCTTTCAATACATCCTGAGCAAGCAAGCAACATATAGTGTGCTAATCTACAAGCTCTCAGTTGACCTCTCACCTGTCACTGGTTTTAATGTTATGGCTGATCAGTGTAAGTTAAATACCTTATAATCTTTCAAACATTTTGCCCAGAATTCTTTTTTTTTTTTCAAAGTAGTGGTTAATATGAAGCTCATACGAAAGTAGACACTCAGGACTTTGTAGAATTTGTAGTGTTTCAGAAGTATTTCTGTTTTTCTTTAGCCTATTAGGGGCAATATATTCATAGAAAAGTTCCAAAAAGTAAATGTTGATATCAAACCCAGTTCTGCTCTCTGAGATGCTCTGAGTGCTTGTTCATCTAAAAAAAACAACCTCAAATTTGATATTTAACCAGTAAAATTCTGTGTAAGGTTATCCAACAGAGGGGAAAACACACGTCTAAAACACACTGAAAGCCAACAGACTCGTTTTAGATCAGACTCACAACCTGAAAATCATTCATTTCTTTAAACCCAGTTTCTATTCCTCCAGCAAAACAGAGCACCAGTGGTGACAAGGGTTAAATAAATTCCATGAATGTAATATTTGTGTGTTTGGCGTAGCTGAAATTCACATGATAATGAAATGAAGATTAAACCAACAACTTAAACAACAAAACCGACCTGTTAGACTCTGAGCAGTGGATGATGCAAGTAGACGTCTGTGATTAGTCAAGTTAATCACTCACTCAAACATCACTCATTGTTACAGCTACTGGATTTAAAACAAACAAGCATGACTGTATCCTACAAAGCGCCCTATTTTTCCTCACTACAATAAAATAAGACATTTCCCAAACTTAAAATATGGCACATAAAGACTAATTAGTTCATTTCTCATCCTTGTTCCCAGCTCTGGCCTTCTCACCGCTTTAAATTCGAAAGCTCAGAGTTGACGGAAGGAAGCGGGTCTGAGAGAGCACACTCGCACCAATTATACTCCTCGTTAATTACTTCCACTTCTCTCTTACCGTAAATCATAAACCCTCTGCCCCGAGATGCTATCAAGTGCACACGCAGAGCTACCCACTTACCATTTAAATGAGAAGTGTCTGGGTAATAAATGTTCCTTAGATGAGTCCAGGAGCAAATATCCATAATAAATAACTCAATAAATAAGTTTGACACACAGAAGGCGAGGAATAAAAAACTGACTGATATGAGTCCCATATGCGTGAGCGAAAAAATAAATAAATAAAATGAATGAATAAAATACGTCGATATGCCAAAGCAAAATGTTTCTTCTGCATCCGGAAATTAAAATGCCCGGCACGCCAAGTACGGGAAATAACATCTTAATGATAATAAATATATTAGGCATGTATTTAAATGTATGACTTTGTTGTCTGACTGTGAAATTGAAATACTGTGTGTTCACAGACAGTTCTATAACTCTATAAGAGAGATGAAGGTTTATTTGTTTATCCGGTATAAGGCCAAATGAGGAAATTGAAAAGCTGTCCATCATGCACCTAGAGAGGTGTAAAAAAAAACAACAGCTAAAAATGGCTCAGACAAGTGAATTTTTTTTTTTATTTACTAGCTTCTATTTCCCAAACTACACTATTTGAAAGCGAGACCTAGTCACAGTGATGCTGAAATCCACACAAAGGTTCCATGGTGTCGTTAATGTAGTCCTCCTGTGTCTTTAATTGGAGAGGATCACTTAATCAGGCCACACTTCATCAGCAGTAGATCCCGGATCTACGTTAGCACTAACAAACGTAACCGCCCCCCTGCTGAGGACTGATGACTGATCAGGACGTCAACGATTCCAAGACATTCAGTGGAAAAATAAATACAGTAAGCCTGTATATTAGATTCTGTAAAGGTCAGGCTTATTGTTCTATTCATAACATCGTGTTGTTGTTTTTTAAGAAACATTGTGTTGTTGTTTTGAATAAGAAACTAACACCAAAAAATGTATTAAATCCTGTGGCTTGATATTTTCCCCTTTAATAAATAAATTTTTATATTTGAATTTTATATTTTATTATAAAGGAATATTTTTGTTTGTTTGTTTATATATATATATATATATAATATATAAATTTGTACTAAAAATATATATTTTGTTATTAAACACAATTTAATTATAATTAATTTATTAAAGGTGAATAAATAATCAAGCCCAATACTTTCATATATACATTATTCTTATTATTCTCTTTAATATCTAAATAAATACAAATACAGCTATAAGTGTATATAGTAGGATGCAGAAGATAGGGATAGGTGGAGAGAGATGATTCGCTGTGGCGACCCCTGAAGGGAAAAGCCGAAAGAAGAAGAAGAAGTAAGTATACTTTTTTAAACAGCAAAAATATAAAAAAAATAATTATAAAAAAGAAGGAAACAAAACAGGTCTTTGTATGTTTGTTGCAAATTTGTCTATAATCAACACTCAGAAATAATAATTTCTTAATTTTTACACTTTCAAAACAGTACTAGTGATTACTATTTATGTTTCTAATCATGTATAAGCGTGCAGCAAACATGGCTATAAACTGCAACGTGTTAATTAACGTTTAAATGTAGACATGTTAGATAGTTGGATTATATACAGCGTACATGGCCTATGTAGAAGGTTTTACTGTAAACCGGTGCTGTGACCAACGTGAAGTTTATTGGCCGATTCTAAAAAGGGACGACAGCCAGACTTGTTCCAGCATGTCCTCTAATGCCAGAGTAATTGTGGTGCCCACGGCTGATGGACCTCATTAGGCCGCCAGGGTTGGGGCACAATAAACATGTCAGTCACACTAACTCTTCCTGTCATTTGCTAATGGTCAGGGATATCCAGCCTGGCAGGTGGAGGCGTCTCAAAGCCCAGCCCCAACAAATCCATCACAAAAGACCCGGCGGTGGTTGTGTCCCGCTGGCTCGTCCCCGTTCCCTTTCACTCCACAGGTTTAACCCACAGGCCTGACTGAGCCTGGGCTGGACAGACGGATCACCACGAGTACTTAGCGGGAGCTCGTCCGCTAGCGAGCTAATTGTTGCTTGCTTGTTCAGGATAGTGTTTACTGATAAGAGCTCCACAGAGCTTTATCTTTATCCACTGAGCATTCCTGCACTTTCCTGATAAAAATGGAAGACTGTTAGAGTCCAACAAAGCCACCATTTGATATATAAAGCGTTGTATTATCACTAAGCATGATGTCGTAAACATATCGTCTACTGTAGTACATATCGACTTTTCATCTTTTTCTTTGTGCTATTTCATCAGGGTTTGTAGGGAGGAGCATTGTCTATGTTATTAACATGTCAACTTCCTGTTTCATGATAAGACACAAAGTAAATTGTTTCTCTGCTCTTCATAATGTTTTTTGTCAGTGAGGTGTCTCCTGGTGATATACACTTTATTCTTAAGGCTTAGATTAGCTTTCTGCTTGGAACTGCTTTCTGGATTTTTGTTTTCAGCAAGAAAATGAAGGAGAAGGAAAATAATGTGTCCAAAAATCAGTAAATAAATAAAAAAGAAGAAACATTTTTTAAACACTAACGTGTAATATATACTACACATTATATGTACACTAATGTGTAATATGTAATAATATTTTGTAAAATAAATAACAATAAAAAAATTTATTACCTTAACATCATAGTTTGGATGTGTGTTTGTTTATTTTTGGGTCTTTTTTTTTAATTGATTGATTGATTGGTTAGTTGACTTGTTTGGTGGGTTGGTTAGTTGGTTGGTTGATTTATGAGTTGATTGGTTGGTTGATTTATGGGATGGTTGATTTATCTTTTGGTTGGTTAGTTGGTTGGTTGGTTGAATGATTATGGGTTGGTTGGTTGGTTGATTAGCTGGTTGATTGATTTATAGATTGGTTGGTAGATCAACTGATTGATTTATGGGTTGGTTGGTTGGTTGGTTGGTTAATTTATGGGTTGGTTAGTTGGTTGGTTGTTTGGTTAGTTGGTTTATTTATGGGTTGGTTGTTTGGTTAGTTGGTTGGTTGATTTATGGGTTGGTTGGTTCACTGATTGATTGATTTATGAGTTGGTTGGTTGGGTGATTGATTGCTTGACTTATTGGTTGGTTGATTGATTGGTTGGTTGCTTGGTTGTATTGTAGATTGATTGATTTATGGGTTGGTTGCTTGATTGATTAGTTGGTTGATTGGTTTATGGGTTTGGTGGTTGGATGGTTGGTTGGATCATAGATTGTTGATTTGTGGGTTAATTCGTTGGTTGATTGGTTTATTTATTGGTTGGTTGGTTAGTTGGTTTGTTGGTTGATTAATTGATTTATTGATTGGTTGTCCCCTTGCAATTGTTTCTATATTATATCATATTCAATAAGAAAAACATAGTAACACAGTTTGATTAAAAATGTGTGATACATTGGAGTGCTACATTATCAGCTCAACATGCAAGTACCCAAGCTGAATTTCTTCTGCTTATCTGTCGGAGAAATAACTCTTTCCAGATTCATTATGCTAATTCCAGAAACAGTCGTAGACAATAACTGGGCAGAAAATGAAGCAGAACAGATTAATTACAGAAGAATACACGTTCATCAGTATTGCACAGCAGTAACTTAATTAAACAGTGAAAATCCTACGGCCATTCTGTATTATTTTGCTGCACTGATAGAGGAGGATTTCTGCTTTCTTGGTGTTTTTGATAATTTACCAGATTTCCAGCACTTTGGGTTTAGACATTTATGAACTCCATGAATAAATGTATGAATAATCTTTCATCGACATATTTTACAGCTGAATTTATTTGATTGGCTCAAATATTATCCAAATCATCCAGGATTTTCAAAGTGACAAAATCATTTTGAGGCCAAATTCCAATTCAGTGAGTTTTTTCCTCATTTAATTAAAAATCTGGTTCATAAATGCGATATAAATTTATCTCATGGCTCAGGTTTCATCCTTATTTCTTCCATGTTTCACTGCACGGTGAAGAGTTTTGCTTTTGAATCCAAAACTCTTTCATTTCATTTCATTTCACAGCTTTGGAAAACATTTCTCCGACACTGCTGAGGTGTCAGTGTGTGGGCGAGAGCCTTTTTATAATTCAAACAGTCATTGAAACATGGAGTGGAAGAGAGAGGTGAGGTCCTCTTCCACCATAACATCAAGTGTGTTGCTGTTTCTATTATTCCCAGGTTCGTGAAAAGGTCAAAACGATCCACATGTTTAAAAAAAAATAAGCCGTTAGGTCACGAGGGTCACGTGTTAAGTTTCGCGTGACATAACAGTCATATGTTTCAGAGACGACTTTGCCTAGCGCGCCTTGAATGCAATCTGAATTGATTGCATGCTTAGTGATCTTCTAAAAGAGTCCGTCTGGAAAGCTCCAGCAGTTGCCCTTGTAATCACTTCAGTCTTCTTCCTGCATGGATTTATTGAACTGAGGTTGAGACACTGCCACCACTGCTTTTCTTTTCTTTCTGTCTTTGTTTTTTTTTATTTGCAAATGTGTGAAAAACCCCAGCAAAGTTCGAGATCAATGACAAAGACTGCCAATAATTCAAATCTGGTCGTCAAACTTAAAAAAAAAGAAAAAGAGATCTGATCCTGTTTTTTATTCAGCCATCAGGGATCTAATCACATCAGAAATAGAAGGACGAAGCTGAGAGTGGCGCATATAAAGATTTGAGCTGGAAGTGTACTTTGGAGCCAAAGTTCCAGAATGTTCAGTGAATTTACTGAAACACAGAGATAGATCACATGACCTACAAAACAATACTAAGTTAAAAATGTGTATAGATAGATAGATAGATAGATAGATAGATAGATAGATAGATAGATAGATAGATAGATAGATAGAACAGGGCTATCTCATTAACCTGAGATAGATAGATAGATAGATAGATAGATAGATAGATAGATAGATAGATAGATAGATAGATAGATAGACAGATAGACAGATAGATAGATAGATAGATAGATAGATAGATAGATAGATAGATAGATAGATAGATAGATAGATAGATAGATAGATAGATTTTTTTCAGACTGAACTTCTAGCTACTACACACACCTTTGGCAATCCAAAGTACCTTTGTATTTATTTATTTTTTCTTGCTGAAGTGTGTGTTCCTCATTATACCTTCATGAATAATGGGCTTTGCGATGAATAACTACATTATACACCAGGAGCTGTATTACAGAAACATCTGAAGTATAAAATCTGTTTAGTAACCATGACAACCACAACTTCGGGGCCTCGTTTAAGACAATAGCTATAACTATGCCGCTGCTTTTTATCCTCCCCAAGAAAAAAAAAAAAACAATATTGCAGAAGCAGGCTAACTTGTCAAACTCCTTGACATAAGTAACCCAAATTTATGAAGCTCTCTTAAATTTGTTTTATTATTTTTTTTGATGGAATGCTTTCTTTGCTTGCTAGGACAATAAAAGCATGCTAACTAGTAAATCAACCACACATTGTAATGCAAAAAAACTAATTGGCACCTGTAATAAAAATAATCTAAAATATTTACTATTAAATACATTAAAAGTGAATAAACCTTTATGTTTTATGGAGCCATTTTGCATTAAATATAACCATAAATTTCAGTTTCTTATTGGTTGCCAGGTAACAGATATTAACCACTTTAATAATTGATTAAGAACCTTGAACATCCTTGGGACAATCAATTATCTTTCCTAACAATACTAAATTAAGATTCTGTAATATGAATTTGAGCTTAGTCTTGTACTCATATATTAAGTTAGGACTTTGTCTAATGGAGTAAATGTTAAACGAGGGGAAGATACTAAAAAATATCCAGAGCTGCATGCTAAATAACATACTACACACTACACTTAGCCTATTTTCTCTAGCTTCTAGTGTACAAAGTGAAGAAGAGTCGTATCGCCTCAAACGGAACATAATTTTACAATTTTGTTTGTTTTTAGTCTTTTCCCAGTCAATGGCGAATGATAAATATAACACGACACTGCTACAGTATACGCTGAATTGTTAAAACATCACACTTCTTTTAAAAAAACGTTTGTAAGACGTCTCGTCCACCAGAGTGTCGTCGGCCATTTTTTCTCCTCCAGCGTCAGCCCCTGGTAGCCCCACCCCTTTTCTGCTATGTAAGAAAAGCTATAAGTGTTTAGTGCAGGATGTGTCCAAACTTCCATGTACTTGAAGTGAACACTCGCTATCTAAACTACACTACATAGTGGTCTAGAATAGTGTGTAAGTATGCAATTTGGGACACAACAAAGTTTTGTTCATCAAATAATGTTATCATATATCATGAAATGAAATCAGCTGCAGAATTTTTGTTTTTGACTTTGAGCAAATGTCTTGAATTTAAATCAGGATTACGGCTGTAAACACTCAAGATTAATGACAGCTCCTCAAATCCTAGCTGCTGTTGGAGAAGCTATCAAAAAATTCCAGAATGATGATGATGATGATGATGATGAAAGCTGCATGAGATGTAGCTCAGGTTTGCACTTTTTTTTCTTTTTCTGCCTGACCAGGTTTTGGAGCCTCACTGCTTATTGAGCTGGCTTTTCTACAGGCTAGCCCGAGGCTGATTTGGATTTTTTGTGAGGAATTATACAGAAGAGAAGTGTAAATAAATAAATAAATAAATAAATAAATAAATAAATAAATAAATAAATAAATGTACTCATCGCAGCAGTTCAAAAAGAGGCAATATCTCTCCAAATCTACATCAATGCAATGAAGCCTGTTAATATTTCAGCACCGCATTTCACTCAAAAGTATAGCCACTTTTTACGGATCTCTTAACGTCTCTGATTCACGTTTTTTGTTGGGAAAAAAAACAAAAAAAAAAACAATGAAGGCAGCAGTTTATGTGAAACCTGTATTCATAAAACTTTGTAGCGGTGTTTATAACTCGATAACAGAGCTCTTACACCAACAGTAACATTAAACTTCAGAAATCTTTAATAAAGCTTAATAAAGACACATGATTCCTGTGTGTTAGAAAGTACAGAAGAAGAAGAAGAAGAAGAAGAAGAAGAAGAAGAAGAAGAAGAAGAAGAAGAAGAAGAT